>CM063610.1:180000-182500 GCA_032357785.1 Periparus ater | reverse complement strand
GCCCTGCTTGTAACAAAATAAAAACCAAGAAGCACCTTCATTTAAATAGTTTTACTATCTATTTCTATCATATTGAACTTCTTTATTTATACACATAGATATAATACATAACAGATATTAAAATATATTAGTATAATAGATATTAAATAGATATTGAAATTTATTATATTAACATCTATCCATAGAGTTTTCTTACTGAATATTAATCTACTTGTCTAGGTTTGGATTACTTGTATTTATTTCTTTTTTGTGGCTATCTATCTATCTATCTATCTATCTATCTATCTATCTATCTATCTATCTATCTATTCATCTATCTGTCTCCCTATATTTATTTCTTTATTATAGATGTGTTTTTTTTCATTTCTATATTATTCATTTAAATGTCATGCCTGTATCCAAAAAATAAACAAAACGTACCTCGATTTAAATATTTTTAATATCTATTTCCATAATATTGATCTTCTTTATTTATACACATAGCTATGTTGCATAACATATATTAAAATTCATTATACTACCACCTATCTGTATAGCTTTCATACTGATTATTAATCTACTTGTCCAGAAATGGAATGGATTACTTGTATTTATTTCTATTTTATGGCTATCTATCTATCTATCTATCTATCTATCTATCTATCTATCTATCTATCTATCTATCTATCTATCTATCTCCCTATATTTATTTCTTTATTATAGATGTGTTTATTTTGATTTCTGTATTATTCAATTAAATGCCATGCCTTTGACCAAATAAAAAACAAAATGCCCCTACATTTAAGTATTTTTAATATCTTTTTCCAGCATATTGATCTTCTGTATTTATACACACAGATATAATGCATTTCAGGTATTAAAATATATTACCATCTATCCATATAGTTTTCATACTGAATATTGATTTACTTGTCTAGTTTTAGATTACTTGTATTTATTTGTTTTTATTTTTATATATATATATATATCCCTATATTTATTTATTATAGATTTCTATATTTTAATTTCTATATTAATCATTTAAAAGCCCTACCTCTAAGCCTCTAACCAAATAAAAAACAAAAAACCCCCTCATTTAAGTATTTTCTATTATTTATTTCTATCGTATTGATCTTCTATATTTATAGACAGATATGTTGCATAACAGGTAATAAAATTTATTCTATTAGCATCTATCCGTATAGTTTTCATACTGATTATTAATCTTCTTGTCTAGATTAAATGACTTGTATTTATTTGTTTTTTATGGCTATATATATAAATATATATATATCTCCCTATATTAATTTCTTTTTTATAGATGTGCATATTTTCCTTTCTGTATTATTTATTCAAAAGCCCTGCTTGTAACAAAATAAAAACCAAAAAGCACCTTCATTGAAATAGTTTTACTATCTATTTCTATCATATTGAACTTCTTTGTTTATACACATAGATATCATACATAACAGATATTAAAATATATTAGCATAATAGATATTAAATAGATATTGAAATTTATTATATTAACATCTATCCATAGAGTTTTCATACTGAATATTAATCTACTTGTCTAGGTTTGGATTACCTGTATTTATTTCTTTTTTATGGCTCTATATATATATATTAGATAGATAAATAGATAGATAACCATAAAATAGAAATAAATATAAGTCATTTAATCTAGACAAGAAGATTAATAATCAGTATGAAAACTATACGGCTAGATGCTAAGAGAATGAATTTCAATACCTGTTATGCAACATATCTCTGTCTATAAATATAGAAGATCAATACGATAGAAATAAATAATAAAAATATTTAAATGAGGGGGGGTTTTGTTTTTTATTTGGTTAGAGGCTTAGAGGCAGGGCTTTTAAATGATTAATATAGAAATCAAAATATAGAAATCTATAATAAATAAATATATGGAGATATATATATATATATAAATAAAAACAAGTAAATACAAGTAATCTAAAACTAGACAAGTAGATCAATATTCAGTATGAGAACTATATGGATAGACGTTAATATATTTTAATATTGATTATGCATCATATCTATGTGTTTAAATATAGAAGATCAATATTATAGAAATAGATATTAACAATATTTAAATGAAGGGGCTTTTTGTTTTTTATTTGGTTCGAGGCAGGGCTTGCTAAGTTTCGATGGGGGGTTTTTTGGGGCGCTCCTTGTAGAAGAGTTTTTGGCAGGGGGTTACACACGTTGTTTCTTGCCTCGCTTCTCTGCAGGCTCACGGGTGCCCCCCGCCCAGCCCCGGGCTGAGCCCTGCGGCAGTGCTGCCGCCTTGTGGCCACAGAGCGGTACTGCAGCTGTGCACCGGCCCGGGCGGGGCGGGGCCGAGCCGAGCGGAGCCGAGCAGAGCGGAGCGGAGCCGAGCCGAACGGAGCCGAGCCGAGCGGAGCCGAGCCGAGCGGAGCCGCGTCGGGACCCCCCGCAGCAGGAGCCGGCCGGCAGGACCCCGGCAGAGGCGTCAAATCCAGTACCCGTCGCC
>CM063610.1:142500-175000 GCA_032357785.1 Periparus ater | reverse complement strand
AATAAAAAACAAAAAACCCCCTCATTTAAGTATTTTCTATTATTTATTTCTATCGTATTGATCTTCTATATTTATAGACAGATATGTTGCATAACAGGTAATAAAATTTATTCTATTAGCATCTATCCGTATAGTTTTCATACTGATTATTAATCTTCTTGTCTAGATTAAATGACTTGTATTTATTTGTTTTTTATGGCTATATATATAAATATATATATATCTCCCTATATTAATTTCTTTTTTATAGATGTGCATATTTTCCTTTCTGTATTATTTATTCAAAAGCCCTGCTTGTAACAAAATAAAAACCAAAAAGCACCTTCATTGAAATAGTTTTACTATCTATTTCTATCATATTGAACTTCTTTGTTTATACACATAGATATCATACATAACAGATATTAAAATATATTAGCATAATAGATATTAAATAGATATTGAAATTTATTATATTAACATCTATCCATAGAGTTTTCATACTGAATATTAATCTACTTGTCTAGGTTTGGATTACCTGTATTTATTTCTTTTTTATGGCTCTATATATATATATTAGATAGATAAATAGATAGATAACCATAAAATAGAAATAAATATAAGTCATTTAATCTAGACAAGAAGATTAATAATCAGTATGAAAACTATACGGCTAGATGCTAAGAGAATGAATTTCAATACCTGTTATGCAACATATCTCTGTCTATAAATATAGAAGATCAATACGATAGAAATAAATAATAAAAATATTTAAATGAGGGGGGGTTTTGTTTTTTATTTGGTTAGAGGCTTAGAGGCAGGGCTTTTAAATGATTAATATAGAAATCAAAATATAGAAATCTATAATAAATAAATATATGGAGATATATATATATATATAAATAAAAACAAGTAAATACAAGTAATCTAAAACTAGACAAGTAGATCAATATTCAGTATGAGAACTATATGGATAGACGTTAATATATTTTAATATTGATTATGCATCATATCTATGTGTTTAAATATAGAAGATCAATATTATAGAAATAGATATTAACAATATTTAAATGAAGGGGCTTTTTGTTTTTTATTTGGTTCGAGGCAGGGCTTGCTAAGTTTCGATGGGGGGTTTTTTGGGGCGCTCCTTGTAGAAGAGTTTTTGGCAGGGGGTTACACACGTTGTTTCTTGCCTCGCTTCTCTGCAGGCTCACGGGTGCCCCCCGCCCAGCCCCGGGCTGAGCCCTGCGGCAGTGCTGCCGCCTTGTGGCCACAGAGCGGTACTGCAGCTGTGCACCGGCCCGGGCGGGGCGGGGCCGAGCCGAGCGGAGCCGAGCAGAGCGGAGCGGAGCCGAGCCGAACGGAGCCGAGCCGAGCGGAGCCGAGCCGAGCGGAGCCGCGTCGGGACCCCCCGCAGCAGGAGCCGGCCGGCAGGACCCCGGCAGAGGCGTCAAATCCAGTACCCGTCGCCGCAGGCGCGGCCGCCGCCCAGCTACGGAACCGCTGAGCCCCGCCGCCATCGTCCTCGCCCCGGGAAAGGCGGGAAAATGGGGCGGAGTGCTCGGAGTCGGCCGTCGTCGTCCGGATTTTCGTTCAGGCAAGTAAGCCAGACAGACGCGCAGAGAGCAGCGGGGGCCTTGATGGTGGTGCCACAACAAAGATGGCCGCTCGACCGGAAGTGGCTTCAGCCACACCAAAGATGGCGGCAAGGAAGGGCGGAAGTGACGTCACGCCACACACAAGATGGCTGCCGAGCCGCGGCTGGCTTGACCTTCCAAGGATGGCGGCCAAAAAGGCGGGAAAATGCAAGGACCCCGGGCGGGCGGTGGGTGTGTCCTTTCGACTGCCTGACAAACACCCCGACGCCGACGCCGCTCCGGCGCAATTTTCCGCGGCTTTTCCGGCCCTGCGGACACGGGCTGTACGCTCAGCGGCGCCGGGGCCGGGCGCGAGCCGGCCGGGCGCCGACAGGCAGCGGTGAAGACGCCTCCCTCTTCCGGGGTCCTTGGCGTGGCCCGCTTCGGTTCGGCTCGGCTCCGTTCGGCTCGGCTCGGCTCCGCTCGGCTCCGTTCGGCTCGATTCCGCTCGGCTCCGCTCGGCTCGGCTCGGCTCCGCTCGGCTCCGTTCGGCTCGATTCCGCTCGGCTCCGCTCGGCTCCGCTCGGCTCCGTTCGGCTCGATTCCGCTCGGCTCGGATCGGCTCCGCTCGGCTCGGCTCGGCTCGGCTCGGCTCCGTTCGGCTCGATTCCGCTCGGCTCCGCTCGGCTCGGCTCGTCTCGGCTCGGCTCGGCTCCGCTCGGATCGGCTCGGCTCCGCTCGGCTCGGCCCCGCCCCGCCCGGGCCGGTGCACAGCTGCAGTACCGCTCTGTGGCCACAAGGCGGCAGCACTGCCGCAGGGCTCAGCCCGGGGCTGGGCGGGGGGCACCCGTGAGCCTGCAGAGAAGCGAGGCAAGAAACAACGTGTGTAACCCCCTGCCAAAAACTCTTCTACAAGGAGCGCCCCAAAAAACCCCCCATCGAAACTTAGCAAGCCCTGCCTCTAACCAAAGAAAAAACAAAACCCCCCCTCATTTCAATATTTTTATTATTTATTTCTATCGTATTGATCTTCTATATTTATAGACAGAGATATGTTGCATAACAGGTATTGAAATTTATTCTATTAGCATCTATCCGTATAGTTTTCATACTGATTATTAATCTTCTTGTCTAGATTAAATGACTTGTATTTATTTGTTTTTTATGGCTATATATATAAATATATATATATCTCCCTATATTAATTTCTTTTTTAGAGATGTGCATATTTTCCTTTCTGTATTATTTATTCAAAAGCCCTGCTTGTAACAAAATAGAAACCAAAAAGCACCTTCATTTAAATAGTTTTAATATCTATTTCTATCATATTGAACTTCTTGATTTATACACATAGATATAATACATAACAGATATTAAAATATATTATATTAGTATAATAGATATTAAATAGATATTGAAATTTATTATATTAACATCTATCCATAGAGTTTACATACTGAATATTAATCTACTTGTCTAGGTTTGGATTACTTGTATTTATTTCTTTTTGGCTATCTATCTGTCTATTTATCTATCTATCTATCTATCTATCTATCTGTCTGTCTGTCTGTCTATCTATCTATCTATCTATCTATTCATCTATCTGTCTCCCTATATTTATTTCTTTATTATAGATGTGTTTCTTTTCATTTCTATATTATTCATTTAAATGCCATGCCTCTATCCAAATAATAAACAAAACGTACCTCGATTTAAATATTTTTAATATCTATTTCCATCATATTGATCTTCTTTATTTATACACATAGCTATGTTGCATAACATATATTAAAATTGATTATAATACCATCTATCCATATAGTTTTCATACTGAATATTAATCTACTTGTCTAGATTAAATGACTTGTATTTATTTCTATTTTATGGCTATCTATCTATCTATCTATCGATCGATCGATCTATCTATCTATCTATCTATCTATCGATCGATCTATCTATCTATCTATCCATCTATCTATCTGTCTGTCTCTCTGTCTCCCTATATTTATTTCTTTATTATAAATGTGTATATTTGCCATTTCTATAGTATTCATTTAAATGCCATGCCTTTAACCAAAAAAAATACAAAAAGTCCCTTGTTTTAAATATTTTTAAATATTTTTAATATCTATTTCCATCATATTGATCTTCTTTATTTATACACATAGCTATGTTGCATAACATATATTAAAATTGATTATAATACCATCTATCCATATGGTTTTCATACTGAATATTAATCTACTTGTCTAGATTAAATGACTTGTATTTATTTCTATTTTATGGCTATCTATCTGTCTATCTATCTATCTATCTGTCTGTCTGTCTGTCTGTCTATCTATCTATCTATCTATCTATTCATCTATCTGTCTCCCTATATTTATTTCTTTATTATAGATGTGTTTCTTTTCATTTCTATATTATTCATTTAAATGCCATGCCTCTATCCAAATAATAAACAAAACGTACCTCGATTTAAATATTTTTAATATCTATTTCCATCATATTGATCTTCTTTATTTATACACATAGCTATGTTGCATAACATATATTAAAATTGATTATAATACCATCTATCCATATAGTTTTCATACTGAATATTAATCTACTTGTCTAGATTAAATGACTTGTATTTATTTCTATTTTATGGCTATCTATCTATCTATCTATCTATCTATCTATCTATCTATCTATCTATCTATCTATCTATCTATCTCTCTCCCTGTATTTATTTCTTTATTATAAATGTGTATATTTGCCATTTCTATAGTATTCATTTAAATGCCATGCCTTTAACCACATAAAATACAAAAAGTCCCTTGTTTTAAATATTTTTAAATATTTTTAGTATCTATTTCCATCATATTGATCTTCTTTATTTATACACATAGCTATGTTGCATAACATATATTAAAATTGATTATAATACCATCTATCCATATATTTTTCATACTGAATATTAATCTACTTGTCTAGATTAAATGACTTGTATTTATTTGTTTTTAATGGCTATATATATAAATATATATATATCTCCCTATATTAATTTCTTTTTTATAGATGTGCATATTTTCCTTTCTATATTATTTATTCAAAAGCCCTGCTTGTAACAAAATAGAAACCAAAAAGCGCCTTCATTTAAATAGTTTTAATATCTATTTCTATCATATTGAACTTCTTGATTTATACACATAGATATAATACATAAAAGATATTAAAATATATTATATTAGTATAATAGATATTAAATAGATATTGAATTTTATTATATTAACATCTATCCATAGAGTTTTCATACTGAATATTAATCTACTTGTCTAGGTTTGGATTACTTGTATTTATTTCTTTTTTATGGCTATCTATCTGTCTATCTATCTATCTATCTATCTATCTATCTATCTATCTATCTATCTATCTCTCTATCTATCTATCTGTCTGTCTGTCTGTCTGTCTATCTATCTATCTATCTATTCATCTATCTGTCTCCCTATATTTATTTCTTTATTATAGATGTGTTTCTTTTCATTTCTATATTATTCATTTAAATGCCATGCCTCTATCCAAATAATAAACAAAACGTACCTCGATTTAAATATTTTTAATATCTATTTCCATCATATTGATCTTCTTTATTTATACACATAGCTATGTTGCATAACATATATTAAAATTGATTATAATACCATCTATCCATATAGTTTTCATACTGAATATTAATCTACTTGTCTAGATTAAATGACTTGTATTTATTTCTATTTTATGGCTATCTATCTATCTATCTATCTATCTATCGATCGATCTATCTATCTATCTATCTATCTATCTATCTATCTATCTATCTATCTATCTATCGATCGATCTATCTCTCTATCTATCTATCTATCTATCTATCTATCTATCTATCTATCTATCTATCTATCTATCTATCTATCTGTCTGTCTATCTATCTGTCTCCCTATATTTATTTCTTTATTATAAATGTGTATATTTGCCATTTCTATAGTATTCATTTAAATGCCATGCCTTTAACCAAAAAAAATACAAAAAGTCCCTTGTTTTAAATATTTTTAAATATTTTTAATATCTATTTCCATCATATTGATCTTCTTTATTTATACACATAGCTATGTTGCACAACATATATTAAAATTGATTATAATACCATCTATCCATATAGTTTTCATACTGAATATTAATCTACTTGTCTAGATTAAATGACTTGTATTTATTTCTATTTTATGGCTATCTATCTGTCTATCTTTCTATCTATCTGTCTGTCTGTCTGTCTGTCTATCTATCTATCTATCTATCTATTCATCTATCTGTCTCCCTATATTTATTTCTTTATTATAGATGTGTTTCTTTTCATTTCTATATTATTCATTTAAATGCCATGCCTCTATCCAAATAATAAACAAAACGTACCTCGATTTAAATATTTTTAATATCTATTTCCATCATATTGATCTTCATTTATACACATAGTTATGTTGCATAACATATATTAAAATTGATTATAATACCATCTATCCATATAGTTTTCATACTGAATATTAATCTACTTGTGTAGATTAAATGACTTGTATTTATTTCTATTTTATGGCTATCTATCTATCTATCTATCTATCTATCTATCTATCTATCTATCTATCTATCTATCTATCGATCTATCTATCTATCTGTCTATCTATCTGTCTATCTATCTGTCCTCCCTATATTTATTTCTTTATTATAAATGTGTATATTTGCCATTTCTATAGTATTCATTTAAATGCCATGCCTTTAACCAAAAAAAAATACAAAAAGTCCCTTGTTTTAATATTTTTAAATATTTTTAATATCTATTTCCATCATATTGATCTTCTTTATTTATACACATAGCTATGTTGCATAACATATATTAAAATTGATTATAATACCATCTATCCATATAGTTTTCATACTGAATATTAATCTACTTGTCTAGATTAAATGACTTGTATTTATTTCTATTTTATGGCTATCTATCTGTCTATCTATCTATCTATCTGTCTATCTGTCTGTCTGTCTATCTATCTATCTATCTATCTATTCATCTATCTGTCTCCCTATATTTATTTCTTTATTATAGATGTGTTTCTTTTCATTTCTATATTATTCATTTAAATGCCATGCCTCTATCCAACTAATAAACAAAACGTACCTCGATTTAAATATTTTTAATATCTATTTCCATCATATTGATCTTCTTTATTTATACACCATAGCTATGTTGCATAACATATATTAAAATTGATTATAATACCATCTATCCATATAGTTTTCATACTGAATATTAATCTACTTGTTTAGATTAAATTACTTGTATTAATTTCTATTTTATGGCAATCTATCATCTATCTATCTATCTATCTATCTATCTATCTATCTATCTATCTATCTATCTATCTATCTATCTATCTATCTATCTATCTATCTATTTGTCTATCTATCTGTCTCCCTATATGTATTTCTTTATTATAAATGTGTATATTTGCCATTTCTATAGTATTCATTTAAATGCCATGCCTTTAACCAAATAAAATACAACAAATCCCTTGTATTAAATATTTTTAAATATTTTTAGTATCTATTTCCATCATATTGATCTTCTTTATTTATACACATAGCTATTTTGCATAACATATATTAAAATTGATTATAATACCATCTATCCATATAGTTTTCATACTGAATATTAATCTACTTGTCTAGATTAAATGACTTGTATTTATTTGTTTTTAATGGCTATATATATAAATATATATATATCTCCCTATATTAATTTCTTTTTTATAGATGTGCATATTTTCCTTTCTATATTATTTATTCAAAAGCCCTGCTTGTAACAAAATGGAAACCAAAAAGCGCCTTCCTTTAAATAGTTTTAATATCTATTTCTATCATATTGAACTTCTTGATTTATACACATAGATATAATACATAACAGATATTAAAATATATTATATTAGTATAATAGATATTAAATAGATATTGAAATTTATTATATTAACATCTATCCATAGAGTTTTCATACTGAATATTAATCTACTTGTCTAGGTTTGGATTACTTGTATTTATTTCTTTTTTATGGCTATCTATCTGTCTATCTATCTATCTATCTATCTATCTATCTCTCTATCTATCTATCTGTCTGTCTGTCTGTCTATCTATCTATCTATCTATTCATCTATCTGTCTCCCTATATTTATTTCTTTATTATAGATGTGTTTCTTTTCATTTCTATATTATTCATTTAAATGCCATGCCTCTATCCAAATATTAAACAAAACGTACCTCGATTTAAATATTTTTAATATCTATTTCCATCATATTGATCTTCTTTATTTATACACATAGCTATGTTGCATAACATATATTAAAATTGATTATAATACCATCTATCCATATAGTTTTCATACTGAATATTAATCTACTTGTCTAGATTAATGACTTGTATTTATTTCTATTTTATGGCTATCTATCTATCTATCTATCTATCTATCTATCTATCTATCTATCTATCTATCTATCTATCTATCTCTCTCCTGTATTTATTTCTTTATTATAAATGTGTATATTTGCCATTTCTATAGTATTCATTTAAATGCCATGCCTTTAACACATAAAATACAAAAAGTCCCTTGTTTTAAATATTTTAAATATTTTTAGTATCTATTTCCATCATATTGATCTTCTTTATTTATACACATAGCTATGTTGCATAACATATATTAAAATTGATTATAATACCATCTATCCATATATTTTTCATACTGAATATTAATCTACTTGTCTAGATTAAATGACTTGTATTTATTTGTTTTTAATGGCTATATATATAAATATATATATATCTCCCTATATTAATTTCTTTTTTATAGATGTGCATATTTTCCTTTCTATATTATTTATTCAAAAGCCCTGCTTGTAACAAAATAGAAACCAAAAAGCGCCTTCATTTAAATAGTTTTAATATCTATTTCTATCATATTGAACTTCTTGATTTATACACATAGATATAATACATAACAGATATTAAAATATATTATATTAGTATAATAGATATTAAATAGATATTGAAATTTATTATATTAACATCTATCCATAGAGTTTTCATACTGAATATTAATCTACTTGTCTAGGTTTGGATTACTTGTATTTATTTCTTTTTTATGGCTATCTATCTGTCTATCTATCTATCTATCTATCTCTCTATCTATCTATCTGTCTGTCTGTCTGTCTGTCTATCTATCTATCTATCTATTCATCTATCTGTCTCCCTATATTTATTTCTTTATTATAGATGTGTTTCTTTTCATTTCTATATTATTCATTTAAATGCCATGCCTCTATCCAAATAATAAACAAAACGTACCTCGATTTAAATATTTTTAATATCTATTTCCATCATATTGATCTTCTTTATTTATACACATAGCTATGTTGCATAACATATATTAAAATTGATTATAATACCATCTATCCATATAGTTTTCATACTGAATATTAATCTACTTGTCTAGATTAAATGACTTGTATTTATTTCTATTTTATGGCTATCTATCTATCTATCTATCTATCGATCGATCGATCGATCGATCTATCTATCTATCTATCTATCTATCTATCTATCTATCTATCTATCTATCTATCTATCTATCGATCGATCTATCTATCTATCTATCTATCTATCTATCTATCTGTCTGTCTATCTATCTGTCTCCCTATATTTATTTCTTTATTATAAATGTGTATATTTGCCATTTCTATAGTATTCATTTAAATGCCATGACTTTAACCAAAAAAAATACAAAAAGTCCCTTGTTTTAAATATTTTTAAATATTTTTAATATCTATTTCCATCATATTGATCTTCTTTATTTATACACATAGCTATGTTGCATAACATATATTAAAATTGATTATAATACCATCTATCCATATAGTTTTCATACTGAATATTAATCTACTTGTCTAGATTAAATGACTTGTATTTATTTCTATTTTATGGCTATCTATCTGTCTATCTATCTATCTATCTGTCTGTCTGTCTGTCTATCTATCTATCTATCTATCTATTCATCTATCTGTCTCCCTATATTTATTTCTTTATTATAGATGTGTTTCTTTTCATTTCTATATTATTTCATTTAAATGCCATGCCTCTATCCAAATAATAAACAAAACGTACCTCGATTTAAATATTTTTAATATCTATTTCCATCATATTGATCTTCATTTATACACATAGTTATGTTGCATAACATATATTAAAATGATTATAATACCATCTATCCATATAGTTTTCATACTGAATATTAATCTACTTGTCTACATTAAATTACTTGTATTAATTTCTATTTTATGGCAATCTATCATCTATCTATCTATCAATCTATCTATCTATCTATCTATCTATCTATCTATCTATCTATCTATCTATCTATCTATCTATCTATCTATTTGTCTATCTATCTGTCTCCCTATATGTATTTCTTTATTATAAATGTGTTATTTGCCATTTTCTATAGTATTCATTTAAATGCCATGCCTTTAACCAAAAAAAATACAAAAAGTCCCTTGTTTTAAATATTTTTAAATATTTTTAATATCTATTTCCATCATATTGATCTTTTTATTTATACACATAGCTATGTTGCATAACATATATTAAAATTGATTATAATACCATCTATCCATATAGTTTTCATACTGAATATTAATCTACTTGTCTAGATTAAATGACTTGTATTTATTTCTATTTTATGGCTATCTATCTGTCTATCTATCTATCTGTCTGTCTGTCTGTCTGTCTATCTATCTATCTATCTATCTATTCATCTATCTGTCTCCCTATATTTATTTCTTTATTATAGATGTGTTTCTTTTCATTTCTATATTATTCATTTAAATGCCATGCCTCTATCCAAATAATAAACAAAACGTACCTCGATTTAAATATTTTTTAATATCTATTTCATCATATTGATCTTCTTTATTTATACACATAGTTATGTTGCATAACATATATTAAAATTGATTATAATACCATCTATCCATATAGTTTTCATACTGAATATTAATCTACTTGTTTAGATTAAATTACTTGTATTAATTTCTATTTTATGGCAATCTATCATCTATCTATCTATCTATCTATCTATCTATCTATCTATCTATCTATCTATCTATCTATCTATCTATCTATCTATCTATCTGTCTATCTATCTATCTATTTGTCTATCTATCTGTCTCCCTATATGTATTTCTTTATTATAAATGTGTATATTTGCCATTTCTATAGTATTCATTTAAATGCCATGCCTTTAACCAAATAAAATACAACAAATCCTTGTTTTAAATATTTTTAAATATTTTTAGTATCTATTTCCATCATATTGATCTTCTTTATTTATACACATAGCTATTTTGCATAACATATATTAAAATTGATTATAATACCATCTATCCATATAGTTTTCATACTGAATATTAATCTACTTGTCTAGATTAAATGACTTGTATTTATTTGTTTTTAATGGCTATATATATAAATATATATATATCTCCCTATATTAATTTCTTTTTTATAGATGTGCATATTTTCCTTTCTATATTATTTATTCAAAAGCCCTGCTTGTAACAAAATGGAAACCAAAAAGCGCCTTCCTTTAAATAGTTTTAATATCTATTTCTATCATATTGAACTTCTTGATTTATACACATAGATATAATACATAACAGATATTAAAATATATTATATTAGTATAATAGATATTAAATAGATATTGAAATTTATTATATTAACATCTATCCATAGAGTTTTCATACTGAATATTAATCTACTTGTCTAGGTTTGGATTACTTGTATTTATTTCTTTTTTATGGCTATCTATCTGTCTATCTATCTATCTATCTATCTATCTATCTATCTATCTATCTATCTATCTATCTATCTATCTATCTATCTCTCTATCTATCTGTCTGTCTGTCTGTCTATCTATCTATCTATCTATTCATCTATCTGTCTCCCTATATTTATTTCTTTATTATAGATGTGTTTCTTTTCATTTCTATATTATTCATTTAAATGCCATGCCTCTATCCAAATAATAAACAAAACGTACCTCGATTTAAATATTTTTAATATCTATTTCCATCATATTGATCTTCCTTATTTATACACATAGCTATATTGCATAACATATATTAAAATTGATTATAATACCATCTATCCATATAGTTTTCATACTGAATATTAATCTACTTGTCTAGATTAAATGACTTGTATTTATTTCTATTTTATGGCTATCTATCTCTCTATCTATCTATCTGTCTGTCTGTCTGTCTGTATGTCTATCTATCTATCTATCTATCTATCTATCTATTCATCTATCTGTCTCCCTATATTTATTTCTTTATTATAGATGTGTTTCTTTTCATTTCTATATTATTCATTTAAATGCCATGCCTCTATCCAAATAATAAACAAAACGTACCTCGATTTAAATATTTTTAATATCTATTTCCATCATATTGATCTTCTTTATTTATACACATAGCTATGTTGCATAACATATATTAAAATTGATTATAATACCATCTATCCATATAGTTTTCATACTGAATATTAATCTACTTGTCTAGATTAAATTACTTGTATTTATTTCTATTTTATGGCAATCTATCATCTATCTATCTATCTATCTATCTATCTATCTATCTATCGATCGATCTATCTATCTATCTATCTATCTATCTATCTATCTATCTATCGATCTATCTATCTATCTATCTATCTATCTATCTGTCTGTCTCTCTATCTGTCTCCCTATATTTATTTCTTTATTATAAATGTGTATATTTGCCATTTCTATAGTATTCATTTAAATGCCATGACTTTAACCAAAAAAAATACAAAAAGTCCCTTGTTTTAAATATTTTTAAATATTTTTAATATCTATTTCCATCATATTGATCTTCTTTATTTATACACATAGCTATGTTGCATAACATATATTAAAATTGATTATAATACCATCTATCCATATAGTTTTCATACTGAATATTAATCTACTTGTCTAGATTAAATGACTTGTATTTATTTCTATTTTATGGCTATCTATCTGTCTATCTATCTATCTATCTGTCTGTCTGTCTGTCTGTCTATCTATCTATCTATCTATCTATTCATCTATCTGTCTCCCTATATTTATTTCTTTATTATAGATGTGTTTCTTTTCATTTCTATATTATTCATTTAAATGCCATGCCTCTATCCAAATAATAAACAAAACGTACCTCGATTTAAATATTTTTAATATCTATTTCCATCATATTGATCTTCATTTATACACATAGTTATGTTGCATAACATATATTAAAATTGATTATAATACCATCTATCCATATAGTTTTCATACTGAATATTAATCTACTTGTCTAGATTAAATGACTTGTATTTATTTCTATTTTATGGCTATCTATCTGTCTATCTATCTATCTATCTGTCTCTCTGTCTGTCTGTCTATCTATCTATCTATCTATCTATTCATCTATCTGTCTCCCTATATTTATTTCTTTATTATAGATGTGTTTCTTTTCATTTCTATATTATTCATTTAAATGCCATGCCTCTATCCAAATAATAAACAAAACGTACCTCGATTTAAATATTTTTAATATCTATTTCCATCATATTGATCTTCTTTATTCATACACATAGCTATGTTGCATAACATATATTAAAATTGATTATAATACCATCTATCCATATAGTTTTCATACTGAATATTAATCTACTTGTCTAGATTAAATGACTTGTATTTATTTCTATTTTATGGCTATCTATCTATCTATCTATCTATCTATCTATCTATCTATCTATCTATCTATCTATCTATCTCTCTCCCTGTATTTATTTCTTTATTATAAATGTGTATATTTGCCATTTCTATAGTATTCATTTAAATGCCATGCCTTTAACCACATAAAATACAAAAAGTCCCTTGTTTTAAATATTTTTAAATATTTTTAGTATCTATTTCCATCATATTGATCTTCTTTATTTATACACATAGCTATGTTGCATAACATATATTAAAATTGATTATAATACCATCTATCCATATATTTTTCATACTGAATATTAATCTACTTGTCTAGATTAAATGACTTGTATTTATTTGTTTTTAATGGCTATATATATAAATATATATATATCTCCCTATATTAATTTCTTTTTTATAGATGTGCATATTTTCCTTTCTATATTATTTATTCAAAAGCCCTGCTTGTAACAAAATAGAAACCAAAAAGCGCCTTTCTTTAAATAGTTTTAATATCTATTTCTATCATATTGAACTTCTTGATTTATACACATAGATATAATACATAACAGATATTAAAATATATTATATTAGTATAATAGATATTAAATAGATATTGAAATTTATTATATTAACATCTATCCATAGAGTTTTCATACTGAATATTAATCTACTTGTCCAGGTTTGGATTACTTGTATTTATTTCTTTTTTATGGCTATCTATCTGTCTATCTATCTATCTATCTATCTCTCTATCTATCTATCTGTCTGTCTGTCTGTCTATCTATCTATCTATCTATCTATCTATTCATCTATCTGTCTCCCTATATTTATTTCTTTATTATAGATGTGTTTCTTTTCATTTCTATATTATTCATTTAAATGCCATGCCTCTATCCAAATAATAAACAAAACGTACCTCGATTTAAATATTTTTAATATCTATTTCCATCATATTGATCTTCATTTATACACATAGTTATGTTGCATAACATATATTAAAATTGATTATAATACCATCTATCCATATAGTTTTCATACTGAATATTAATCTACTTGTCTACATTAAATTACTTGTATTAATTTCTATTTTATGGCAATCTATCATCTATCTATCTATCAATCTATCTATCTATCTATCTATCTATCTATCTATCTATCTATCTATCTATCTATCTATTTGTCTATCTATCTGTCTCCCTATATTTATTTCTTTATTATAAATGTGTATATTTGCCATTTCTATAGTATTCATTTAAATGCCATGACTTTAACCAAAAAAAATACAAAAAGTCCCTTGTTTTAAATATTTTTAAATATTTTTAATATCTATTTCCATCATATTGATCTTTTTTATTTATACACATAGCTATGTTGCATAACATATATTAAAATTGATTATAATACCATCTATCCATATAGTTTTCATACTGAATATTAATCTACTTGTCTAGATTAAATGACTTGTATTTATTTCTATTTTATGGCTATCTATCTGTCTATCTATCTATCTATCTGTCTGTCTGTCTGTCTGTCTATCTATCTATCTATCTATCTATTCATCTATCTGTCTCCCTATATTTATTTCTTTATTATAGATGTGTTTCTTTTCATTTCTATATTATTCATTTAAATGCCATGCCTCTATCCAAATAATAAACAAAACGTACCTCGATTTAAATATTTTTAATATCTATTTCCATCATATTGATCTTCATTTATACACATAGTTATGTTGCATAACATATATTAAAATTGATTATAATACCATCTATCCATATAGTTTTCATACTGAATATTAATCTACTTGTCTAGATTAAATGACTTGTATTTATTTCTATTTTATGGCTATCTATCTATCTATCTATCTATCTATCTATCTATCTATCTGTCTATCTATCTGTCTCCCTATATTTATTTCTTTATTATAAATGTGTATATTTGCCATTTCTATAGTATTCATTTAAATGCCATGCCTTTAACCAAATAAAATACAAAAAGTCCCTTGTTTTAAATACTTTTAAATATTTTTAGTATCTATTTCCATCATATTGATCTACTTTATTTATACACATAGCTATGTTGCATAACATATATTAAAATTGATTATAATACCATCTATCCATATAGTTTTCATACTGAATATTAATCTACTTGTCTAGATTAAATTACTTGTATTAATTTCTATTTTATGGCAATCTATCATCTATCTATCTATCTATCTATCTATCTATCTATCTATCTATCTATCTATCTATCTATCTATCTATCTATCTATCTATCTATCTATTTGTCTATCTATCTGTCTCCCTATATGTATTTCTTTATTATAAATGTGTATATTTGCCATTTCTATAGTATTCATTTAAATGCCATGCCTTTAACCACATAAAATACAACAAATCCCTTGTTTTAAATATTTTTAAATATTTTTAGTATCTATTTCCATCATATTGATCTTCTTTATTTATACACATAGCTATTTTGCATAACATATATTAAAATTGATTATAATACCATCTATCCATATATTTTTCATACTGAATATTAATCTACTTGTCTAGATTAAATGACTTGTATTTATTTGTTTTTAATGGCTATATATATAAATATATATATATCTCCCTATATTAATTTGTTTTTTAGAGATGTGCATATTTTCCTTTCTATATTATTTATTCAAAAGCCCTGCTTGTAACAAAATGGAAACCAAAAAGCGCCTTCCTTTAAATAGTTTTAATATCTATTTCTATCATATTGAACTTCTTGATTTATACACATAGATATAATACATAACAGATATTAAAATATATTATATTAGTATAATAGATATTAAATAGATATTGAAATTTATTATATTAACATCTATCCATAGAGTTTTCATACTGAATATTAATCTACTTGTCTAGGTTTGGATTACTTGTATTTATTTCTTTTTTATGGCTATCTATCTGTCTATCTATCTATCTATCTATCTATCTATCTATCTATCTATCTATCTATCTATCTATCTATCTATCTATCTATCTATCTCTCTATCTATCTGTCTGTCTGTCTGTCTATCTATCTATCTATCTATTCATCTATCTGTCTCCCTATATTTATTTCTTTATTATAGATGTGTTTCTTTTCATTTCTATATTATTCATTTAAATGCCATGCCTCTATCCAAATAATAAACAAAACGTACCTCGATTTAAATATTTTTAATATCTATTTCCATCATATTGATCTTCCTTATTTATACACATAGCTATATTGCATAACATATATTAAAATTGATTATAATACCATCTATCCATATAGTTTTCATACTGAATATTAATCTACTTGTCTAGATTAAATGACTTGTATTTATTTCTATTTTATGGCTATCTATCTCTCTATCTATCTATCTGTCTGTCTGTCTGTCTGTATGTCTATCTATCTATCTATCTATCTATCTATCTATTCATCTATCTGTCTCCCTATATTTATTTCTTTATTATAGATGTGTTTCTTTTCATTTCTATATTATTCATTTAAATGCCATGCCTCTATCCAAATAATAAACAAAACGTACCTCGATTTAAATATTTTTAATATCTATTTCCATCATATTGATCTTCTTTATTTATACACATAGCTATGTTGCATAACATATATTAAAATTGATTATAATACCATCTATCCATATAGTTTTCATACTGAATATTAATCTACTTGTCTAGATTAAATTACTTGTATTTATTTCTATTTTATGGCAATCTATCATCTATCTATCTATCTATCTATCTATCTATCTATCGATCGATCTATCTATCTATCTATCTATCTATCTATCTATCGATCTATCTATCTATCTATCTATCTATCTATCTGTCTGTCTCTCTATCTGTCTCCCTATATTTATTTCTTTATTATAAATGTGTATATTTGCCATTTCTATAGTATTCATTTAAATGCCATGACTTTAACCAAAAAAAATACAAAAAGTCCCTTGTTTTAAATATTTTTAAATATTTTTAATATCTATTTCCATCATATTGATCTTCTTTATTTATACACATAGCTATGTTGCATAACATATATTAAAATTGATTATAATACCATCTATCCATATAGTTTTCATACTGAATATTAATCTACTTGTCTAGATTAAATGACTTGTATTTATTTCTATTTTATGGCTATCTATCTGTCTATCTATCTATCTATCTGTCTGTCTGTCTGTCTGTCTATCTATCTATCTATCTATCTATTCATCTATCTGTCTCCCTATATTTATTTCTTTATTATAGATGTGTTTCTTTTCATTTCTATATTATTCATTTAAATGCCATGCCTCTATCCAAATAATAAACAAAACGTACCTCGATTTAAATATTTTTAATATCTATTTCCATCATATTGATCTTCATTTATACACATAGTTATGTTGCATAACATATATTAAAATTGATTATAATACCATCTATCCATATAGTTTTCATACTGAATATTAATCTACTTGTCTAGATTAAATGACTTGTATTTATTTCTATTTTATGGCTATCTATCTGTCTATCTATCTATCTATCTGTCTCTCTGTCTGTCTGTCTATCTATCTATCTATCTATCTATTCATCTATCTGTCTCCCTATATTTATTTCTTTATTATAGATGTGTTTCTTTTCATTTCTATATTATTCATTTAAATGCCATGCCTCTATCCAAATAATAAACAAAACGTACCTCGATTTAAATATTTTTAATATCTATTTCCATCATATTGATCTTCTTTATTCATACACATAGCTATGTTGCATAACATATATTAAAATTGATTATAATACCATCTATCCATATAGTTTTCATACTGAATATTAATCTACTTGTCTAGATTAAATGACTTGTATTTATTTCTATTTTATGGCTATCTATCTATCTATCTATCTATCTATCTATCTATCTATCTATCTATCTATCTATCTATCTATCTATCTCTCTCCCTGTATTTATTTCTTTATTATAAATGTGTATATTTGCCATTTCTATAGTATTCATTTAAATGCCATGCCTTTAACCACATAAAATACAAAAAGTCCCTTGTTTTAAATATTTTTAAATATTTTTAGTATCTATTTCCATCATATTGATCTTCTTTATTTATACACATAGCTATGTTGCATAACATATATTAAAATTGATTATAATACCATCTATCCATATATTTTTCATACTGAATATTAATCTACTTGTCTAGATTAAATGACTTGTATTTATTTGTTTTTAATGGCTATATATATAAATATATATATATCTCCCTATATTAATTTCTTTTTTATAGATGTGCATATTTTCCTTTCTATATTATTTATTCAAAAGCCCTGCTTGTAACAAAATAGAAACCAAAAAGCGCCTTCCTTTAAATAGTTTTAATATCTATTTCTATCATATTGAACTTCTTGATTTATACACATAGATATAATACATAACAGATATTAAAATATATTATATTAGTATAATAGATATTAAATAGATATTGAAATTTATTATATTAACATCTATCCATAGAGTTTTCATACTGAATATTAATCTACTTGTCCAGGTTTGGATTACTTGTATTTATTTCTTTTTTATGGCTATCTATCTGTCTATCTATCTATCTATCTATCTCTCTATCTATCTATCTGTCTGTCTGTCTGTCTATCTATCTATCTATCTATCTATCTATTCATCTATCTGTCTCCCTATATTTATTTCTTTATTATAGATGTGTTTCTTTTCATTTCTATATTATTCATTTAAATGCCATGCCTCTATCCAAATAATAAACAAAACGTACCTCGATTTAAATATTTTTAATATCTATTTCCATCATATTGATCTTCATTTATACACATAGTTATGTTGCATAACATATATTAAAATTGATTATAATACCATCTATCCATATAGTTTTCATACTGAATATTAATCTACTTGTCTACATTAAATTACTTGTATTAATTTCTATTTTATGGCAATCTATCATCTATCTATCTATCAATCTATCTATCTATCTATCTATCTATCTATCTATCTATCTATCTATCTATCTATCTATCTATCTATCTATTTGTCTATCTATCTGTCTCCCTATATTTATTTCTTTATTATAAATGTGTATATTTGCCATTTCTATAGTATTCATTTAAATGCCATGACTTTAACCAAAAAAAATACAAAAAGTCCCTTGTTTTAAATATTTTTAAATATTTTTAATATCTATTTCCATCATATTGATCTTTTTTATTTATACACATAGCTATGTTGCATAACATATATTAAAATTGATTATAATACCATCTATCCATATAGTTTTCATACTGAATATTAATCTACTTGTCTAGATTAAATGACTTGTATTTATTTCTATTTTATGGCTATCTATCTGTCTATCTATCTATCTATCTGTCTGTCTGTCTGTCTGTCTATCTATCTATCTATCTATCTATTCATCTATCTGTCTCCCTATATTTATTTCTTTATTATAGATGTGTTTCTTTTCATTTCTATATTATTCATTTAAATGCCATGCCTCTATCCAAATAATAAACAAAACGTACCTCGATTTAAATATTTTTAATATCTATTTCCATCATATTGATCTTCATTTATACACATAGTTATGTTGCATAACATATATTAAAATTGATTATAATACCATCTATCCATATAGTTTTCATACTGAATATTAATCTACTTGTCTAGATTAAATGACTTGTATTTATTTCTATTTTATGGCTATCTATCTATCTATCTATCTATCTATCTATCTATCTATCTATCTGTCTATCTATCTGTCTCCCTATATTTATTTCTTTATTATAAATGTGTATATTTGCCATTTCTATAGTATTCATTTAAATGCCATGCCTTTAACCAAATAAAATACAAAAAGTCCCTTGTTTTAAATACTTTTAAATATTTTTAGTATCTATTTCCATCATATTGATCTACTTTATTTATACACATAGCTATGTTGCATAACATATATTAAAATTGATTATAATACCATCTATCCATATAGTTTTCATACTGAATATTAATCTACTTGTCTAGATTAAATTACTTGTATTAATTTCTATTTTATGGCAATCTATCATCTATCTATCTATCTATCTATCTATCTATCTATCTATCTATCTATCTATCTATCTATCTATCTATCTATCTATCTATCTATCTATTTGTCTATCTATCTGTCTCCCTATATGTATTTCTTTATTATAAATGTGTATATTTGCCATTTCTATAGTATTCATTTAAATGCCATGCCTTTAACCACATAAAATACAACAAATCCCTTGTTTTAAATATTTTTAAATATTTTTAGTATCTATTTCCATCATATTGATCTTCTTTATTTATACACATAGCTATTTTGCATAACATATATTAAAATTGATTATAATACCATCTATCCATATATTTTTCATACTGAATATTAATCTACTTGTCTAGATTAAATGACTTGTATTTATTTGTTTTTAATGGCTATATATATAAATATATATATATCTCCCTATATTAATTTCTTTTTTAGAGATGTGCATATTTTCCTTTCTATATTATTTATTCAAAAGCCCTGCTTGTAACAAAATGGAAACCAAAAAGCGCCTTCCTTTAAATAGTTTTAATATCTATTTCTATCATATTGAACTTCTTGATTTATACACATAGATATAATACATAACAGATATTAAAATATATTATATTAGTATAATAGATATTAAATAGATATTGAAATTTATTATATTAACATCTATCCATAGAGTTTTCATACTGAATATTAATCTACTTGTCTAGGTTTGGATTACTTGTATTTATTTCTTTTTTATGGCTATCTATCTGTCTATCTATCTATCTATCTCTCTATCTATCTATCTGTCTGTCTGTCTGTCTATCTGTCTATCTATCTATTCATCTATCTGTCTCCCTATATTTATTTCTTTATTATAGATGTGTTTCTTTTCATTTCTATATTATTCATTTAAATGCCATGCCTCTATCCAAATAATAAACAAAACGTACCTCGATTTAAATATTTTTAATATCTATTTCCATCATATTGATCTTCCTTATTTATACACATAGCTATATTGCATAACATATATTAAAATTGATTATAATACCATCTATCCATATAGTTTTCATACTGAATATTAATCTACTTGTCTAGATTAAATGACTTGTATTTATTTCTATTTTATGGCTATCTATCTCTCTATCTATCTATCTGTCTGTCTGTCTGTCTGTATGTCTATCTATCTATCTATCTATCTATCTATCTATTCATCTATCTGTCTCCCTATATTTATTTCTTTATTATAGATGTGTTTCTTTTCATTTCTATATTATTCATTTAAATGCCATGCCTCTATCCAAATAATAAACAAAACGTACCTCGATTTAAATATTTTTAATATCTATTTCCATCATATTGATCTTCTTTATTTATACACATAGCTATGTTGCATAACATATATTAAAATTGATTATAATACCATCTATCCATATAGTTTTCATACTGAATATTAATCTACTTGTCTAGATTAAATTACTTGTATTTATTTCTATTTTATGGCAATCTATCATCTATCTATCTATCTATCTATCTATCTATCTATCGATCGATCTATCTATCTATCTATCTATCTATCTATCTATCGATCTATCTATCTATCTATCTATCTATCTATCTGTCTGTCTCTCTATCTGTCTCCCTATATTTATTTCTTTATTATAAATGTGTATATTTGCCATTTCTATAGTATTCATTTAAATGCCATGACTTTAACCAAAAAAAATACAAAAAGTCCCTTGTTTTAAATATTTTTAAATATTTTTAATATCTATTTCCATCATATTGATCTTCTTTATTTATACACATAGCTATGTTGCATAACATATATTAAAATTGATTATAATACCATCTATCCATATAGTTTTCATACTGAATATTAATCTACTTGTCTAGATTAAATGACTTGTATTTATTTCTATTTTATGGCTATCTATCTGTCTATCTATCTATCTATCTGTCTGTCTGTCTGTCTGTCTATCTATCTATCTATCTATCTATTCATCTATCTGTCTCCCTATATTTATTTCTTTATTATAGATGTGTTTCTTTTCATTTCTATATTATTCATTTAAATGCCATGCCTCTATCCAAATAATAAACAAAACGTACCTCGATTTAAATATTTTTAATATCTATTTCCATCATATTGATCTTCATTTATACACATAGTTATGTTGCATAACATATATTAAAATTGATTATAATACCATCTATCCATATAGTTTTCATACTGAATATTAATCTACTTGTCTAGATTAAATGACTTGTATTTATTTCTATTTTATGGCTATCTATCTGTCTATCTATCTATCTATCTGTCTCTCTGTCTGTCTGTCTATCTATCTATCTATCTATCTATTCATCTATCTGTCTCCCTATATTTATTTCTTTATTATAGATGTGTTTCTTTTCATTTCTATATTATTCATTTAAATGCCATGCCTCTATCCAAATAATAAACAAAACGTACCTCGATTTAAATATTTTTAATATCTATTTCCATCATATTGATCTTCTTTATTCATACACATAGCTATGTTGCATAACATATATTAAAATTGATTATAATACCATCTATCCATATAGTTTTCATACTGAATATTAATCTACTTGTCTAGATTAAATGACTTGTATTTATTTCTATTTTATGGCTATCTATCTATCTATCTATCTATCTATCTATCTATCTATCTATCTATCTATCTATCTATCTATCTCTCTCCCTGTATTTATTTCTTTATTATAAATGTGTATATTTGCCATTTCTATAGTATTCATTTAAATGCCATGCCTTTAACCACATAAAATACAAAAAGTCCCTTGTTTTAAATATTTTTAAATATTTTTAGTATCTATTTCCATCATATTGATCTTCTTTATTTATACACATAGCTATGTTGCATAACATATATTAAAATTGATTATAATACCATCTATCCATATATTTTTCATACTGAATATTAATCTACTTGTCTAGATTAAATGACTTGTATTTATTTGTTTTTAATGGCTATATATATAAATATATATATATCTCCCTATATTAATTTCTTTTTTATAGATGTGCATATTTTCCTTTCTATATTATTTATTCAAAAGCCCTGCTTGTAACAAAATAGAAACCAAAAAGCGCCTTCCTTTAAATAGTTTTAATATCTATTTCTATCATATTGAACTTCTTGATTTATACACATAGATATAATACATAACAGATATTAAAATATATTATATTAGTATAATAGATATTAAATAGATATTGAAATTTATTATATTAACATCTATCCATAGAGTTTTCATACTGAATATTAATCTACTTGTCCAGGTTTGGATTACTTGTATTTATTTCTTTTTTATGGCTATCTATCTGTCTATCTATCTATCTATCTATCTCTCTATCTATCTATCTGTCTGTCTGTCTGTCTATCTATCTATCTATCTATCTATCTATTCATCTATCTGTCTCCCTATATTTATTTCTTTATTATAGATGTGTTTCTTTTCATTTCTATATTATTCATTTAAATGCCATGCCTCTATCCAAATAATAAACAAAACGTACCTCGATTTAAATATTTTTAATATCTATTTCCATCATATTGATCTTCATTTATACACATAGTTATGTTGCATAACATATATTAAAATTGATTATAATACCATCTATCCATATAGTTTTCATACTGAATATTAATCTACTTGTCTACATTAAATTACTTGTATTAATTTCTATTTTATGGCAATCTATCATCTATCTATCTATCAATCTATCTATCTATCTATCTATCTATCTATCTATCTATCTATCTATCTATCTATCTATCTATCTATTTGTCTATCTATCTGTCTCCCTATATTTATTTCTTTATTATAAATGTGTATATTTGCCATTTCTATAGTATTCATTTAAATGCCATGACTTTAACCAAAAAAAATACAAAAAGTCCCTTGTTTTAAATATTTTTAAATATTTTTAATATCTATTTCCATCATATTGATCTTTTTTATTTATACACATAGCTATGTTGCATAACATATATTAAAATTGATTATAATACCATCTATCCATATAGTTTTCATACTGAATATTAATCTACTTGTCTAGATTAAATGACTTGTATTTATTTCTATTTTATGGCTATCTATCTGTCTATCTATCTATCTATCTGTCTGTCTGTCTGTCTGTCTATCTATCTATCTATCTATCTATTCATCTATCTGTCTCCCTATATTTATTTCTTTATTATAGATGTGTTTCTTTTCATTTCTATATTATTCATTTAAATGCCATGCCTCTATCCAAATAATAAACAAAACGTACCTCGATTTAAATATTTTTAATATCTATTTCCATCATATTGATCTTCATTTATACACATAGTTATGTTGCATAACATATATTAAAATTGATTATAATACCATCTATCCATATAGTTTTCATACTGAATATTAATCTACTTGTCTAGATTAAATGACTTGTATTTATTTCTATTTTATGGCTATCTATCTATCTATCTATCTATCTATCTATCTATCTATCTATCTGTCTATCTATCTGTCTCCCTATATTTATTTCTTTATTATAAATGTGTATATTTGCCATTTCTATAGTATTCATTTAAATGCCATGCCTTTAACCAAATAAAATACAAAAAGTCCCTTGTTTTAAATACTTTTAAATATTTTTAGTATCTATTTCCATCATATTGATCTACTTTATTTATACACATAGCTATGTTGCATAACATATATTAAAATTGATTATAATACCATCTATCCATATAGTTTTCATACTGAATATTAATCTACTTGTCTAGATTAAATTACTTGTATTAATTTCTATTTTATGGCAATCTATCATCTATCTATCTATCTATCTATCTATCTATCTATCTATCTATCTATCTATCTATCTATCTATCTATCTATCTATCTATCTATCTATTTGTCTATCTATCTGTCTCCCTATATGTATTTCTTTATTATAAATGTGTATATTTGCCATTTCTATAGTATTCATTTAAATGCCATGCCTTTAACCACATAAAATACAACAAATCCCTTGTTTTAAATATTTTTAAATATTTTTAGTATCTATTTCCATCATATTGATCTTCTTTATTTATACACATAGCTATTTTGCATAACATATATTAAAATTGATTATAATACCATCTATCCATATATTTTTCATACTGAATATTAATCTACTTGTCTAGATTAAATGACTTGTATTTATTTGTTTTTAATGGCTATATATATAAATATATATATATCTCCCTATATTAATTTCTTTTTTAGAGATGTGCATATTTTCCTTTCTATATTATTTATTCAAAAGCCCTGCTTGTAACAAAATGGAAACCAAAAAGCGCCTTCCTTTAAATAGTTTTAATATCTATTTCTATCATATTGAACTTCTTGATTTATACACATAGATATAATACATAACAGATATTAAAATATATTATATTAGTATAATAGATATTAAATAGATATTGAAATTTATTATATTAACATCTATCCATAGAGTTTTCATACTGAATATTAATCTACTTGTCTAGGTTTGGATTACTTGTATTTATTTCTTTTTTATGGCTATCTATCTGTCTATCTATCTATCTATCTCTCTATCTATCTATCTGTCTGTCTGTCTGTCTATCTGTCTATCTATCTATTCATCTATCTGTCTCCCTATATTTATTTCTTTATTATAGATGTGTTTCTTTTCATTTCTATATTATTCATTTAAATGCCATGCCTCTATCCAAGTAATAAACAAAACGTACCTCGATTTAAATATTTTTAATATCTATTTCCATCATATTGATCTTCTTTATTTATACACATAGCTATGTTGCATAACATATATTAAAATTGATTATAATACCATCTATCCATATAGTTTTCATACTGAATATTAATCTACTTGTCTAGATTAAATGACTTGTATTTATTTCTATTTTATGGCTATCTATCTATCTATCTATCTATCTATCTATCTATCTATCTATCTATCTATCTATCTATCGATCTATCTATCTGTCTATCTATCTGTCTCCCTATATTTATTTCTTTATTATAAATGTGTATATTTGCCATTTCTGTAGTATTCATTTAAATGCCATGCCTTTAACCAAAAACAATACAAAAAGTCCCTTGTTTTAAATATTTTTAAATATTTTTAATATCTATTTCCATCATATTGATCTTCTTTATTTATACACATAGCTATGTTGCATAACATATATTAAAATTGATTATAATACCATCTATCCATATAGTTTTCATACTGAATATTAATCTACTTGTCTAGGTTTGGATTACTTGTATTTATTTCTTTTTTATGGCTATCTATCTGTCTATCTATCTATCTATCTATCTATCTATCTATCTATCTATCTATCTATCTATCTATCTGTCTGTCTGTCTATCTATCTATCTATCTATCTATTCATCTATCTGTCTCCCTATATTTATTTATTTATTATAGATGTGTTTCTTTTCATTTTTATATTAGTCATTTAAATGCCATGCCTCTATCCAAATAATAAACAAAAAGTACCTCGATTTAAATATTTTTAATATCTATTTCCATCATTTTGATCTTCTTTATTTATACACATAGCTATGTTGCATAACATATATTAAAATTGATTATAATACCATCTATCCATATAGTTTTCATACTGAATATTAATCTACTTGTCTAGATTAAATGACTTGTATTTATTTCTATTTTATGGCTATCTATCTATCTATCTATCTATCTATCTATCTATCTATCTATCTATCTATCTATCTATCTATCTATCTATCTATCTCCCTCTATTTATTTCTTTATTATAAATGTGTATATTTGCCATTTCTATAGTATTCATTTAAATGCCATGCCTTTAACCAAATAAAATACAAAAAGTCCCTTGTTTTAAATATTTTTAATATCTATTTCCATCATATTGATCTTCTTTATTTATACACATAGCTATGTTGCATAACATATATTAAAATTGATTATAATACCATCTATCCATATAGTTTTCATACTGAATATTAATCTACTTGTCTAGATTAAATGACTTGTATTAATTTCTATTTTATGGCAATCTATCATCTATCTATCTATCTATCTATCTATCTATCTATCTATCTATCTATCTATCTATCTATCTATCTATCTGTCTATCTATCTGTCTCCCTATATTTATTTCTTTATTATAGATGTGTTTCTTTTCATTTCTATATTATTCATTTAAATGCCATGCCTCTATCCAAATAATAAACAAAACGTACCTCGATTTAAATATTTTTAATATCTATTTCCATCATATTGATCTTCTTTATTTATACACATAGCTATGTTGCATAACATATATTAAAATTGATTATAATACCATCTATCCATATAGTTTTCATACTGAATATTAATCTACTTGTCTAGATTAAATGACTTGTATTTATTTCTATTTTATGGCTATCTATCTATCTATCTATCTATCTATCTATCTATCTATCTATCTATCTATCTATCTATCTATCTATCTGTCTATCTATCTCCCTGTATTTATTTCTTTATTATAAATGTGTATATTTGCCATTTCTATAGTATTCATTTAAATGCCATGCCTTTAACCAAAAAAAATACAAAAAGTCCCTTGTTTTAAATATTTTTAAATATTTTTAATATCTATTTCCATCATATTGATCTTCTTTATTTATACACATAGCTATGTTGCATAACATATATTAAAATTGATTATAATACCATCTATCCATATAGTTTTCATACTGAATATTAATCTACATGTCTAGATTAAATGACTTGTATTTATTTGTTTTTTATGGCTATATATATAAATATATATATATCTCCCTATATTAATTTCTTTTTTATAGATGTGCATATTTTCCTTTCTATATTATTTATTCAAAAGCCCTGCTTGTAACAAAATAAAAACCAAGAAGCACCTTCATTTAAATAGTTTTACTATCTATTTCTATCATATTGAACTTCTTTATTTATACACATAGATATAATACATAACAGATATTAAAATATATTAGTATAATAGATATTAAATAGATATTGAAATTTATTATATTAACATCTATCCATAGAGTTTTCATACTGAATATTAATCTACTTGTCTAGGTTTGGATTACTTGTATTTATTTCTTTTTTGTGGCTATCTATCTGTCTATCTATCTATCTATCTATCTATCTATCTATCTATCTATCTATCTATCTATTCATCTATCTGTCTCCCTATATTTATTTCTTTATTATAGATGTGTTTTTTTTCATTTCTATATTATTCATTTAAATGTCATGCCTGTATCCAGAAAATAAACAAAACGTACCTCGATTTAAATATTTTTAATATCTATTTCCATAATATTGATCTTCTTTATTTATACACATAGCTATGTTGCATAACATATATTAAAATTCATTATACTACCACCTATCTGTATAGCTTTCATACTGATTATTAATCTACTTGTCCAGAAATGGAATGGATTACTTGTATTTATTTCTATTTTATGGCTATCTATCTATCTATCTATCTATCTATCTATCTATCTATCTATCTATCTATCTATCTATCTATCTATCTATCTCCCTATATTTATTTCTTTATTATAGATGTGTTTATTTTGATTTCTGTATTATTCAATTAAATGCCATGCCTTTGACCAAATAAAAAACAAAATGCCCCTTCATTTAAGTATTTTTAATATCTTTTTCCAGCATATTGATCTTCTGTATTTATACACACAGATATAATGCATTTCAGGTATTAAAATATATTACCATCTATCCATATAGTTTTCATACTGAATATTGATTTACTTGTCTAGTTTTAGATTACTTGTATTTATTTGTTTTTATTTTTATATATATATATATATCCCTATATTTATTTATTATAGATTTCTATATTTTAATTTCTATATTAATCATTTAAAAGCCCTACCTCTAAGCCTCGAACCAAATAAAAAACAAAAAACCCCCTCATTTAAGTATTTTCTATTATTTATTTCTATCGTATTGATCTTCTATATTTATAGACAGATATGTTGCATAACAGGTAATAAAATTTATTCTATTAGCATCTATCCGTATAGTTTTCATACTGATTATTAATCTTCTTGTCTAGATTAAATGACTTGTATTTATTTGTTTTTTATGGCTATATATATAAATATATATATATCTCCCTATATTAATTTCTTTTTTAGAGATGTGCATATTTTCCTTTCTGTATTATTTATTGAAAAGCCCTGCTTGTAACAAAATAAAAACCAAAAAGCACCTTCCTTTAAATAGTTTTACTATCTATTTCTATCATATTGAACTTCTTTGTTTATACACATAGATATCATACATAACAGATATTAAAATATATTAGCATAATAGATATTAAATAGATATTGAAATTTATTATATTAACATCTATCCATAGAGTTTTCATACTGAATATTAATCTACTTGTCTAGGTTTGGATTACCTGTATTTATTTCTTTTTTATGGCTCTATATATATATATTAGATAGATAAATAGATAGATAACCATAAAATAGAAATAAATATAAGTCATTTAATCTAGACAAGAAGATTAATAATCAGTATGAAAACTATACGGATAGATGCTAAGAGAATGAATTTCAATACCTGTTATGCAACATATCTCTGTCTATAAATATAGAAGATCAATACGATAGAAATAAATAATAAAAATATTTAAATGAGGGGGGGTTTTGTTTTTTATTTGGTTAGAGGCTTAGAGGCAGGGCTTTTAAATGATTAATATAGAAATCAAAATATAGAAATCTATAATAAATAAATATATGGAGATATATATATATATATAAATAAAAACAAGTAAATACAAGTAATCTAAAACTAGACAAGTAGATCAATATTCAGTATGAGAACTATATGGATAGACGTTAATATATTTTAATATTGATTATGCATCATATCTATGTGTTTAAATATAGAAGATCAATATTATAGAAATAGATATTAATATTTAAATGAAGGGGCTTTTTGTTTTTTATTTGGTTCGAGGCAGGGCTTGCTAAGTTTCGATGGGGGTTTTTTTGGGGCGCTCCTTGTAGAAGAGTTTTTGGCAGGGGGTTACACACGTTGTTTCTTGCCTCGCTTCTCTGCACGCGCACGGGTGCCCCCCGCCCAGCCCCGGGCTGAGCCCTGCGGCAGTGCTGCCGCCTTGTGGCCACAGAGCGGTACTGCAGCTGTGCACCGGCCCGGGCGGGGCGGGGCCGAGCCGAACGGAGCCGAGCCGAGCGGAGCCGAGCAGAGCGGAGCCGCGTCGGGACCCACCGCAGCAGGAGCCGGCCGGCAGGACCCCGGCAGAGGCGTCAAATCCAGTACCCGTCGCCGCAGGCGCGGCCGCCGCCCAGCTACGGAACCGCTGAGCCCCGCCGCCATCGTCCTCGCCCCGGGAAAGGCGGAGGAAAATGGGGCGGAGTGCTCGGAGTCGGCCGTCGTCGTCCGGTTTTTCGTTCAGGCAAGTAAGCCAGACAGACGCGCTGAGAGCAGCGGGGGCCTTGATGGTGGTGCCACAACAAAGATGGCCGCTCGACCGGAAGTGGCTTCAGCCACACCAAAGATGGCGGCGAGGAAGGGTGGAAGTGACGTCACGCCACACACAAGATGGCTGCCGAGCCGCGGCTGGCTTGACCTTCCCAGGATGGCGGACAAAAAGGCGGGAAAATGCAAGGACCCCGGGCGGGCGGTGGGTGTGTCCTTTCGACTGCCTGACAAACACCCCGACGCCGACGCCGCTCCGGCGCAATTTTCCGCGGTTTTTCCGGCCCTGCGGACACGGGCTGTACGCTCAGCGGCGCCGGGGCCGGGCGCGAGCCGGCCGGAAGCCGACAGGCAGCGGTGAAGACGCCTCCCTCTTCCGGGGTCCTTGGCGTGGCCCGCTTCGGTTCGGCTCGGCTCCGTTCGGCTCGGCTCGGCTCCGCTCGGCTCCGTTCGGCTCGATTCCGCTCGGCTCCGCTCGGCACGGCTCGGCTCCGCTCGGCTCCGTTCGGCTCGATTCGGCTCGGCTCCGCTCGGCTCCGTTCGGCTCGATTCCGCTCGGCTCGGATCGGCTCCGCTCGGCTCGGCTCGGCTCGGCTCGGCTCCGTTCGGCTCGATTCCGCTCGGCTCGGCTCGGCTCGGCTCGGCTCCGCTCGGATCGGCTCGGCTCCGCTCGGCTCGGCCCCGCCCCGCCCGGGCCGGTGCACAGCTGCAGTACCGCTCTGTGGCCACAAGGCGGCAGCACTGCCGCAGGGCTCAGCCCGGGGCTGGGCGGGGGGCACCCGTGAGCCTGCAGAGAAGCGAGGCAAGAAACAACGTGTGTAACCCCCTGCCAAAAACTCTTCTACAAGGAGCGCCCCAAAAAACCCCCCATCGAAACTTAGCAAGCCCTGCCTCTAACCAAAGAAAAAACAAAACCCCCCCTCATTTCAATATTTTTATTATTTATTTCTATCGTATTGATCTTCTATATTTATAGACAGAGATATGTTGCATAACAGGTATTGAAATTTATTCTATTAGCATCTATCCGTATAGTTTTCATACTGATTATTAATCTTCTTGTCTAGATTAAATGACTTGTATTTATTTGTTTTTTATGGCTATATATATAAATATATATATATCTCCCTATATTAATTTCTTTTTTAGAGATGTGCATATTTTCCTTTCTGTATTATTTATTCAAAAGCCCTGCTTGTAACAAAATAGAAACCAAAAAGCACCTTCATTTAAATAGTTTTAATATCTATTTCTATCATATTGAACTTCTTGATTTATACACATAGATATAATACATAACAGATATTAAAATATATTATATTAGTATAATAGATATTAAATAGATATTGAAATTTATTATATTAACATCTATCCATAGAGTTTACATACTGAATATTAATCTACTTGTCTAGGTTTGGATTACTTGTATTTATTTCTTTTTGGCTATCTA
>CM063610.1:2500-140000 GCA_032357785.1 Periparus ater | reverse complement strand
TATTTATACACATAGCTATGTTGCATAACATATATTAAAATTGATTATAATACCATCTATCCATATAGTTTTCATACTGAATATTAATCTACTTGTCTAGATTAAATTACTTGTATTTATTTCTATTTTATGGCAATCTATCATCTATCTATCTATCTATCTATCTATCTATCTATCGATCGATCTATCTATCTATCTATCTATCTATCTATCTATCTATCGATCTATCTATCTATCTATCTATCTATCTATCTGTCTGTCTCTCTATCTGTCTCCCTATATTTATTTCTTTATTATAAATGTGTATATTTGCCATTTCTATAGTATTCATTTAAATGCCATGACTTTAACCAAAAAAAATACAAAAAGTCCCTTGTTTTAAATATTTTTAAATATTTTTAATATCTATTTCCATCATATTGATCTTCTTTATTTATACACATAGCTATGTTGCATAACATATATTAAAATTGATTATAATACCATCTATCCATATAGTTTTCATACTGAATATTAATCTACTTGTCTAGATTAAATGACTTGTATTTATTTCTATTTTATGGCTATCTATCTGTCTATCTATCTATCTATCTGTCTGTCTGTCTGTCTGTCTATCTATCTATCTATCTATTCATCTATCTGTCTCCCTATATTTATTTCTTTATTATAGATGTGTTTCTTTTCATTTCTATATTATTCATTTAAATGCCATGCCTCTATCCAAATAATAAACAAAACGTACCTCGATTTAAATATTTTTAATATCTATTTCCATCATATTGATCTTCATTTATACACATAGTTATGTTGCATAACATATATTAAAATTGATTATAATACCATCTATCCATATAGTTTTCATACTGAATATTAATCTACTTGTCTAGATTAAATGACTTGTATTTATTTCTATTTTATGGCTATCTATCTGTCTATCTATCTATCTATCTGTCTCTCTGTCTGTCTGTCTATCTATCTATCTATCTATCTATTCATCTATCTGTCTCCCTATATTTATTTCTTTATTATAGATGTGTTTCTTTTCATTTCTATATTATTCATTTAAATGCCATGCCTCTATCCAAATAATAAACAAAACGTACCTCGATTTAAATATTTTTAATATCTATTTCCATCATATTGATCTTCTTTATTCATACACATAGCTATGTTGCATAACATATATTAAAATTGATTATAATACCATCTATCCATATAGTTTTCATACTGAATATTAATCTACTTGTCTAGATTAAATGACTTGTATTTATTTCTATTTTATGGCTATCTATCTATCTATCTATCTATCTATCTATCTATCTATCTATCTATCTATCTATCTATCTATCTATCTATCTCTCTCCCTGTATTTATTTCTTTATTATAAATGTGTATATTTGCCATTTCTATAGTATTCATTTAAATGCCATGCCTTTAACCACATAAAATACAAAAAGTCCCTTGTTTTAAATATTTTTAAATATTTTTAGTATCTATTTCCATCATATTGATCTTCTTTATTTATACACATAGCTATGTTGCATAACATATATTAAAATTGATTATAATACCATCTATCCATATATTTTTCATACTGAATATTAATCTACTTGTCTAGATTAAATGACTTGTATTTATTTGTTTTTAATGGCTATATATATAAATATATATATATCTCCCTATATTAATTTCTTTTTTATAGATGTGCATATTTTCCTTTCTATATTATTTATTCAAAAGCCCTGCTTGTAACAAAATAGAAACCAAAAAGCGCCTTCCTTTAAATAGTTTTAATATCTATTTCTATCATATTGAACTTCTTGATTTATACACATAGATATAATACATAACAGATATTAAAATATATTATATTAGTATAATAGATATTAAATAGATATTGAAATTTATTATATTAACATCTATCCATAGAGTTTTCATACTGAATATTAATCTACTTGTCCAGGTTTGGATTACTTGTATTTATTTCTTTTTTATGGCTATCTATCTGTCTATCTATCTATCTATCTATCTCTCTATCTATCTATCTGTCTGTCTGTCTGTCTATCTATCTATCTATCTATCTATCTATTCATCTATCTGTCTCCCTATATTTATTTCTTTATTATAGATGTGTTTCTTTTCATTTCTATATTATTCATTTAAATGCCATGCCTCTATCCAAATAATAAACAAAACGTACCTCGATTTAAATATTTTTAATATCTATTTCCATCATATTGATCTTCATTTATACACATAGTTATGTTGCATAACATATATTAAAATTGATTATAATACCATCTATCCATATAGTTTTCATACTGAATATTAATCTACTTGTCTACATTAAATTACTTGTATTAATTTCTATTTTATGGCAATCTATCATCTATCTATCTATCAATCTATCTATCTATCTATCTATCTATCTATCTATCTATCTATCTATCTATCTATCTATTTGTCTATCTATCTGTCTCCCTATATTTATTTCTTTATTATAAATGTGTATATTTGCCATTTCTATAGTATTCATTTAAATGCCATGACTTTAACCAAAAAAAATACAAAAAGTCCCTTGTTTTAAATATTTTTAAATATTTTTAATATCTATTTCCATCATATTGATCTTTTTTATTTATACACATAGCTATGTTGCATAACATATATTAAAATTGATTATAATACCATCTATCCATATAGTTTTCATACTGAATATTAATCTACTTGTCTAGATTAAATGACTTGTATTTATTTCTATTTTATGGCTATCTATCTGTCTATCTATCTATCTATCTGTCTGTCTGTCTGTCTGTCTATCTATCTATCTATCTATCTATTCATCTATCTGTCTCCCTATATTTATTTCTTTATTATAGATGTGTTTCTTTTCATTTCTATATTATTCATTTAAATGCCATGCCTCTATCCAAATAATAAACAAAACGTACCTCGATTTAAATATTTTTAATATCTATTTCCATCATATTGATCTTCATTTATACACATAGTTATGTTGCATAACATATATTAAAATTGATTATAATACCATCTATCCATATAGTTTTCATACTGAATATTAATCTACTTGTCTAGATTAAATGACTTGTATTTATTTCTATTTTATGGCTATCTATCTATCTATCTATCTATCTATCTATCTATCTATCTGTCTATCTATCTGTCTCCCTATATTTATTTCTTTATTATAAATGTGTATATTTGCCATTTCTATAGTATTCATTTAAATGCCATGCCTTTAACCAAATAAAATACAAAAAGTCCCTTGTTTTAAATACTTTTTAATATTTTTAGTATCTATTTCCATCATATTGATCTACTTTATTTATACACATAGCTATGTTGCATAACATATATTAAAATTGATTATAATACCATCTATCCATATAGTTTTCATACTGAATATTAATCTACTTGTCTAGATTAAATTACTTGTATTAATTTCTATTTTATGGCAATCTATCATCTATCTATCTATCTATCTATCTATCTATCTATCTATCTATCTATCTATCTATCTATCTATCTATCTATTTGTCTATCTATCTGTCTCCCTATATGTATTTCTTTATTATAAATGTGTATATTTGCCATTTCTATAGTATTCATTTAAATGCCATGCCTTTAACCACATAAAATACAACAAATCCCTTGTTTTAAATATTTTTAAATATTTTTAGTATCTATTTCCATCATATTGATCTTCTTTATTTATACACATAGCTATTTTGCATAACATATATTAAAATTGATTATAATACCATCTATCCATATATTTTTCATACTGAATATTAATCTACTTGTCTAGATTAAATGACTTGTATTTATTTGTTTTTAATGGCTATATATATAAATATATATATATCTCCCTATATTAATTTGTTTTTTAGAGATGTGCATATTTTCCTTTCTATATTATTTATTCAAAAGCCCTGCTTGTAACAAAATGGAAACCAAAAAGCGCCTTCCTTTAAATAGTTTTAATATCTATTTCTATCATATTGAACTTCTTGATTTATACACATAGATATAATACATAACAGATATTAAAATATATTATATTAGTATAATAGATATTAAATAGATATTGAAATTTATTATATTAACATCTATCCATAGAGTTTTCATACTGAATATTAATCTACTTGTCTAGGTTTGGATTACTTGTATTTATTTCTTTTTTATGGCTATCTATCTGTCTATCTATCTATCTATCTCTCTATCTATCTATCTGTCTGTCTGTCTGTCTATCTGTCTATCTATCTATTCATCTATCTGTCTCCCTATATTTATTTCTTTATTATAGATGTGTTTCTTTTCATTTCTATATTATTCATTTAAATGCCATGCCTCTATCCAAGTAATAAACAAAACGTACCTCGATTTAAATATTTTTAATATCTATTTCCATCATATTGATCTTCTTTATTTATACACATAGCTATGTTGCATAACATATATTAAAATTGATTATAATACCATCTATCCATATAGTTTTCATACTGAATATTAATCTACTTGTCTAGATTAAATGACTTGTATTTATTTCTATTTTATGGCTATCTATCTATCTATCTATCTATCTATCTATCTATCTATCTATCTATCTATCTATCTATCTATCTATCTATCTATCTCCCTCTATTTATTTCTTTATTATAAATGTGTATATTTGCCATTTCTATAGTATTCATTTAAATGCCATGCCTTTAACCAAATAAAATACAAAAAGTCCCTTGTTTTAAATATTTTTAATATCTATTTCCATCATATTGATCTTCTTTATTTATACACATAGCTATGTTGCATAACATATATTAAAATTGATTATAATACCATCTATCCATATAGTTTTCATACTGAATATTAATCTACTTGTCTAGATTAAATGACTTGTATTAATTTCTATTTTATGGCAATCTATCATCTATCTATCTATCTATCTATCTATCTATCTATCTATCTATCTATCTATCTATCTATCTATCTATCTGTCTATCTATCTGTCTCCCTATATTTATTTCTTTATTATAGATGTGTTTCTTTTCATTTCTATATTATTCATTTAAATGCCATGCCTCTATCCAAATAATAAACAAAACGTACCTCGATTTAAATATTTTTAATATCTATTTCCATCATATTGATCTTCTTTATTTATACACATAGCTATGTTGCATAACATATATTAAAATTGATTATAATACCATCTATCCATATAGTTTTCATACTGAATATTAATCTACTTGTCTAGATTAAATGACTTGTATTTATTTCTATTTTATGGCTATCTATCTATCTATCTATCTATCTATCTATCTATCTATCTATCTATCTATCTATCTATCTATCTATCTATCTGTCTATCTATCTCCCTGTATTTATTTCTTTATTATAAATGTGTATATTTGCCATTTCTATAGTATTCATTTAAATGCCATGCCTTTAACCAAAAAAAATACAAAAAGTCCCTTGTTTTAAATATTTTTAAATATTTTTAATATCTATTTCCATCATATTGATCTTCTTTATTTATACACATAGCTATGTTGCATAACATATATTAAAATTGATTATAATACCATCTATCCATATAGTTTTCATACTGAATATTAATCTACATGTCTAGATTAAATGACTTGTATTTATTTGTTTTTTATGGCTATATATATAAATATATATATATCTCCCTATATTAATTTCTTTTTTATAGATGTGCATATTTTCCTTTCTATATTATTTATTCAAAAGCCCTGCTTGTAACAAAATAAAAACCAAGAAGCACCTTCATTTAAATAGTTTTACTATCTATTTCTATCATATTGAACTTCTTGATTTATACACATAGATATAATACATAACAGATATTAAAATATATTAGTATAATAGATATTAAATAGATATTGAAATTTATTATATTAACATCTATCCATAGAGTTTTCATACTGAATATTAATCTACTTGTCTAGGTTTGGATTACTTGTATTTATTTCTTTTTTGTGGCTATCTATCTGTCTATCTATCTATCTATCTATCTATCTATCTATCTATCTATCTATCTATCTATCTATTCATCTATCTGTCTCCCTATATTTATTTCTTTATTATAGATGTGTTTTTTTTCATTTCTATATTATTCATTTAAATGTCATGCCTGTATCCAGAAAATAAACAAAACGTACCTCGATTTAAATATTTTTAATATCTATTTCCATAATATTGATCTTCTTTATTTATACACATAGCTATGTTGCATAACATATATTAAAATTCATTATACTACCACCTATCTGTATAGCTTTCATACTGATTATTAATCTACTTGTCCAGAAATGGAATGGATTACTTGTATTTATTTCTATTTTATGGCTATCTATCTATCTATCTATCTATCTATCTATCTATCTATCTATCTATCTATCTATCTATCTCCCTATATTTATTTCTTTATTATAGATGTGTTTATTTTGATTTCTGTATTATTCAATTAAATGCCATGCCTTTGACCAAATAAAAAACAAAATGCCCCTTCATTTAAGTATTTTTAATATCTTTTTCCAGCATATTGATCTTCTGTATTTATACACACAGATATAATGCATTTCAGGTATTAAAATATATTACCATCTATCCATATAGTTTTCATACTGAATATTGATTTACTTGTCTAGTTTTAGATTACTTGTATTTATTTGTTTTTATTTTTATATATATATATATATCCCTATATTTATTTATTATAGATTTCTATATTTTAATTTCTATATTAATCATTTAAAAGCCCTACCTCTAAGCCTCGAACCAAATAAAAAACAAAAAACCCCCTCATTTAAGTATTTTCTATTATTTATTTCTATCGTATTGATCTTCTATATTTATAGACAGATATGTTGCATAACAGGTAATAAAATTTATTCTATTAGCATCTATCCGTATAGTTTTCATACTGATTATTAATCTTCTTGTCTAGATTAAATGACTTGTATTTATTTGTTTTTTATGGCTATATATATAAATATATATATATCTCCCTATATTAATTTCTTTTTTAGAGATGTGCATATTTTCCTTTCTGTATTATTTATTGAAAAGCCCTGCTTGTAACAAAATAAAAACCAAAAAGCACCTTCCTTTAAATAGTTTTACTATCTATTTCTATCATATTGAACTTCTTTGTTTATACACATAGATATAATACATAACAGATATTAAAATATATTAGCATAATAGATATTAAATAGATATTGAAATTTATTATATTAACATCTATCCATAGAGTTTTCATACTGAATATTAATCTACTTGTCTAGGTTTGGATTACCTGTATTTATTTCTTTTTTATGGCTCTATATATATATATTAGATAGATAAATAGATAGATAACCATAAAATAGAAATAAATATAAGTCATTTAATCTAGACAAGAAGATTAATAATCAGTATGAAAACTATACGGATAGATGCTAAGAGAATGAATTTCAATACCTGTTATGCAACATATCTCTGTCTATAAATATAGAAGATCAATACGATAGAAATAAATAATAAAAATATTTAAATGAGGGGGGGTTTTGTTTTTTATTTGGTTAGAGGCTTAGAGGCAGGGCTTTTAAATGATTAATATAGAAATCAAAATATAGAAATCTATAATAAATAAATATATGGAGATATATATATATATATAAATAAAAACAAGTAAATACAAGTAATCTAAAACTAGACAAGTAGATCAATATTCAGTATGAGAACTATATGGATAGACGTTAATATATTTTAATATTGATTATGCATCATATCTATGTGTTTAAATATAGAAGATCAATATTATAGAAATAGATATTAATATTTAAATGAAGGGGCTTTTTGTTTTTTATTTGGTTCGAGGCAGGGCTTGCTAAGTTTCGATGGGGGTTTTTTTGGGGCGCTCCTTGTAGAAGAGTTTTTGGCAGGGGGTTACACACGTTGTTTCTTGCCTCGCTTCTCTGCACGCGCACGGGTGCCCCCCGCCCAGCCCCGGGCTGAGCCCTGCGGCAGTGCTGCCGCCTTGTGGCCACAGAGCGGTACTGCAGCTGTGCACCGGCCCGGGCGGGGCGGGGGCCGAGCCGAACGGAGCCGAGCCGAGCGGAGCCGAGCAGAGCGGAGCCGCGTCGGGACCCACCGCAGCAGGAGCCGGCCGGCAGGACCCCGGCAGAGGCGTCAAATCCAGTACCCGTCGCCGCAGGCGCGGCCGCCGCCCAGCTACGGAACCGCTGAGCCCCGCCGCCATCGTCCTCGCCCCGGGAAAGGCGGAGGAAAATGGGGCGGAGTGCTCGGAGTCGGCCGTCGTCGTCCGGTTTTTCGTTCAGGCAAGTAAGCCAGACAGACGCGCTGAGAGCAGCGGGGGCCTTGATGGTGGTGCCACAACAAAGATGGCCGCTCGACCGGAAGTGGCTTCAGCCACACCAAAGATGGCGGCGAGGAAGGGTGGAAGTGACGTCACGCCACACACAAGATGGCTGCCGAGCCGCGGCTGGCTTGACCTTCCCAGGATGGCGGACAAAAAGGCGGGAAAATGCAAGGACCCCGGGCGGGCGGTGGGTGTGTCCTTTCGACTGCCTGACAAACACCCCGACGCCGACGCCGCTCCGGCGCAATTTTCCGCGGTTTTTCCGGCCCTGCGGACACGGGCTGTACGCTCAGCGGCGCCGGGGCCGGGCGCGAGCCGGCCGGAAGCCGACAGGCAGCGGTGAAGACGCCTCCCTCTTCCGGGGTCCTTGGCGTGGCCCGCTTCGGTTCGGCTCGGCTCCGTTCGGCTCGGCTCGGCTCCGCTCGGCTCCGTTCGGCTCGATTCCGCTCGGCTCCGCTCGGCACGGCTCGGCTCCGCTCGGCTCCGTTCGGCTCGATTCGGCTCGGCTCCGCTCGGCTCCGTTCGGCTCGATTCCGCTCGGCTCGGATCGGCTCCGCTCGGCTCGGCTCGGCTCGGCTCGGCTCCGTTCGGCTCGATTCCGCTCGGCTCGGCTCGGCTCGGCTCGGCTCCGCTCGGATCGGCTCGGCTCCGCTCGGCTCGGCCCCGCCCCGCCCGGGCCGGTGCACAGCTGCAGTACCGCTCTGTGGCCACAAGGCGGCAGCACTGCCGCAGGGCTCAGCCCGGGGCTGGGCGGGGGGCACCCGTGAGCCTGCAGAGAAGCGAGGCAAGAAACAACGTGTGTAACCCCCTGCCAAAAACTCTTCTACAAGGAGCGCCCCAAAAAACCCCCCATCGAAACTTAGCAAGCCCTGCCTCTAACCAAAGAAAAAACAAAACCCCCCCTCATTTCAATATTTTTATTATTTATTTCTATCGTATTGATCTTCTATATTTATAGACAGAGATATGTTGCATAACAGGTATTGAAATTTATTCTATTAGCATCTATCCGTATAGTTTTCATACTGATTATTAATCTTCTTGTCTAGATTAAATGACTTGTATTTATTTGTTTTTTATGGCTATATATATAAATATATATATATCTCCCTATATTAATTTCTTTTTTAGAGATGTGCATATTTTCCTTTCTATATTATTTATTCAAAAGCCCTGCTTGTAACAAAATAGAAACCAAAAAGCACCTTCATTTAAATAGTTTTAATATCAATTTCTATCATATTGAACTTCTTGATTTATACACATAGATATAATACATAACAGATATTAAAATATATTATATTAGTATAATAGATATTAAATAGATATTGAAATTTATTATATTAACATCTATCCATAGAGTTTACATACTGAATATTAATCTACTTGTCTAGGTTTGGATTACTTGTATTTATTTCTTTTTGGCTATCTATCTGTCTATTTATCTATCTATCTATCTATCTATCTATCTATCTATCTATCTGTCTGTCTGTCTGTCTGTCTATCTATCTATCTATCTATTCATCTATCTGTCTCCCTATATTTATTTCTTTATTATAGATGTGTTTCTTTTCATTTCTATATTATTCATTTAAATGCCATGCCTCTATCCAAATAATAAACAAAACGTACCTCGATTTAAATATTTTTAATATCTATTTCCATCATATTGATCTTCTTTATTTATACACATAGCTATGTTGCATAACATATATTAAAATTGATTATAATACCATCTATCCATATAGTTTTCATACTGAATATTAATCTACTTGTCTAGATTAAATGACTTGTATTTATTTCTATTTTATGGCTATCTATCTATCTATCTATCTATCTATCTATCTATCTATCTATCTATCTATCTATCTATCTATCTATCTATCTATTGATCTATCGATCTATCTATCTGTCTATCTATCTGTCTCCCTATATTTATTTCTTTATTATAAATGTGTATATTTGCCATTTCTGTAGTATTCATTTAAATGCCATGCCTTTAACCAAAAACAATACAAAAAGTCCCTTGTTTTAAATATTTTTAATATTTATTTCCATCATATTGATCTTCTTTATTTATACACATAGCTATGTTGCATAACATATATTAAAATTGATTATAATACCATCTATCCATATAGTTTTCATACTGAATATTAATCTACTTGTCTAGATTAAATGACTTGTATTTATTTCTATTTTATGGCTATCTATCTGTCTATCTATCTATCTATCTATCTGTCTGTCTGTCTATCTATCTATCTATCTATCTATTCATCTATCTGTCTCCCTATATTTATTTCTTTATTATAGATGTGTTTCTTTTCATTTTTATATTATTCATTTAAATGCCATGCCTCTATCCAAATAATAAACAAAACGTACCTCGATTTAAATATTTTTAATATCTATTTCCATCATTTTGATCTTCTTTATTTATACACATAGCTATGTTGCATAACATATATTAAAATTGATTATAATACCATCTATCCATATAGTTTTCATACTGAATATTAATCTACTTGTCTAGATTAAATGACTTGTATTTATTTCTATTTTATGGCTATCTATCTATCTATCTATCTATCTATTCATCTATCTATCTATCTATCCATCTCCCTGTATTTATTTCTTTATTATAAATGTGTATATTTGCCATTTCTATAGTATTCATTTAAATGCCATGCCTTTAACCAAAAACAATACAAAAAGTCCCTTGTTTTAAATATTTTTAATATCTATTTCCATCATATTGATCTTCTTTATTTATACACATAGCTATGTTGCATAACATATATTAAAATTGATTATAATACCATCTATCCATATAGTTTTCATACTGAATATTAATCTACTTGTCTAGATTAAATTACTTGTATTAATTTCTATTTTATGGCAATCTATCATCTATCTATCTATCTATCTATCTATCTATCTATCTATCTATCTATCTATCTATCTGTCTATCTATCTGTCTCCCTATATTTATTTCTTTATTATAGATGTGTTTCTTTTCATTTCTATATTATTCATTTAAATGCCATGCCTCTATCCAAATAATAAACAAAACGTACCTCGATTTAAATATTTTTAATATCTATTTCCATCATATTGATCTTCTTTATTTATACACATAGCTATGTTGCATAACATATATTAAAATTGATTATAATACCATCTATCCATATAGTTTTCATACTGAATATTAATCTACTTGTCTAGATTAAATGACTTGTATTTATTTCTATTTTATGGCTATCTATCTATCTATCTATCTATCTATCTATCTATCTATCTATCTATCTATCGATCTATCTCCCTGTATTTATTTCTTTATTATAAATGTGTATATTTGCCATTTCTATAGTATTCATTTAAATGCCATGCCTTTAACCACATAAAATACAAAAAGTCCCTTGTTTTAAATATTTTTAAATATTTTTAATATCTATTTCCATCATATTGATCTTCTTTATTTATACACATAGCTATGTTGCATAACATATATTAAAATTGATTATAATACCATCTATCCATATAGTTTTCATACTGAATATTAATCTACTTGTCTAGATTAAATGACTTGTATTTATTTCTATTTTATGGCTATCTATCTGTCTATCTATCTATCTATCTATCTATCTGTCTGTCTGTCTATCTATCTATCTATCTATTCATCTATCTGTCTCCCTATATTTATTTCTTTATTATAGATGTGTTTCTTTTCATTTTTATATTATTCATTTAAATGCCATGCCTCTATCCAAATAATAAACAAAAAGTACCTCGATTTAAATATTTTTAATATCTATTTCCATCATATTGATCTTCTTTATTTATACACATAGCTATATTGCATAACATATATTAAAATTGATTATAATACCATCTATCCATATAGTTTTCATACTGAATATTAATCTACTTGTCTAGATTAAATGACTTGTATTTATTTCTATTTTATGGCTATCTATCTATCTATCTATCTATCTATCTATCTATCTATCTATCTATCTATCTATCTATCTATCTCCCTCTATTTATTTCTTTATTATAAATGTGTATATTTGCCATTTCTATAGTATTCATTTATATGCCATGCCTTTAACCAAATAATATACAAAAAGTCCCTTGATTTAAATATTTTTAATATCTATTTCCATCATATTGATCTTCTTTATTTATACACATAGCTATGTTGCATAACATATATTAAAATTGATTATAATACCATCTATCCATATAGTTTTCATACTGAATATTAATCTACTTGTCTAGATTAAATTACTTGTATTAATTTCTATTTTATGGCAATCTATCATCTATCTATCTATCTATCTATCTATCTATCTATCTATCTATCTATCTATCTATCTGTCTATCTGTCTATCTATCTGTCTCCCTATATTTATTTCTTTATTATAGATGTGTTTCTTTTCATTTCTATATTATTCATTTAAATGCCATGCCTCTATCCAAATAATAAACAAAACGTACCTCGATTTAAATATTTTTAATATCTATTTCCATCATATTGATCTTCTTTATTTATACACATAGCTATGTTGCATAACATATATTAAAATTGATTATAATACCATCTATCCATATAGTTTTCATACTGAATATTAATCTACTTGTCTAGATTAAATGACTTGTATTTATTTCTATTTTATGGCTATCTATCTATCTATCTATCTATCTATCTATCGATCGATCGATCGATCGATCGATCTATCTCCCTGTATTTATTTCTTTATTATAAATGTGTATATTTGCCATTTCTATAGTATTCATTTAAATGCCATGCCTTTAACCACATAAAATACAAAAAGTCCCTTGTTTTAAATATTTTTAAATATTTTTAATATCTATTTCCATCATATTGATCTTCTTTATTTATACACATAGCTATGTTGCATAACATATATTAAAATTGATTATAATACCATCTATCCATATAGTTTTCATACTGAATATTAATCTACTTGTCTAGATTAAATGACTTGTATTTATTTCTATTTTATGGCTATCTATCTATCTATCTATCTATCTATCTATCGATCGATCGATCGATCGATCGATCTATCTCCCTGTATTTATTTCTTTATTATAAATGTGTATATTTGCCATTTCTATAGTATTCATTTAAATGCCATGCCTTTAACCACATAAAATACAAAAAGTCCCTTGTTTTAAATATTTTTAAATATTTTTAATATCTATTTCCATCATATTGATCTTCTTTATTTATACACATAGCTATGTTGCATAACATATATTAAAATTGATTATAATACCATCTATCCATATAGTTTTCATACTGAATATTAATCTACTTGTCTAGATTAAATGACTTGTATTTATTTCTATTTTATGGCTATCTATCTGTCTATCTATCTATCTATCTATCTATCTGTCTGTCTGTCTATCTATCTATCTATCTATTCATCTATCTGTCTCCCTATATTTATTTCTTTATTATAGATGTGTTTCTTTTCATTTTTATATTATTCATTTAAATGCCATGCCTCTATCCAAATAATAAACAAAAAGTACCTCGATTTAAATATTTTTAATATCTATTTCCATCATATTGATCTTCTTTATTTATACACATAGCTATATTGCATAACATATATTAAAATTGATTATAATACCATCTATCCATATAGTTTTCATACTGAATATTAATCTACTTGTCTAGATTAAATGACTTGTATTTATTTCTATTTTATGGCTATCTATCTATCTATCTATCTATCTATCTATCTATCTATCTATCTATCTATCTATCTATCTATCTCCCTCTATTTATTTCTTTATTATAAATGTGTATATTTGCCATTTCTATAGTATTCATTTATATGCCATGCCTTTAACCAAATAATATACAAAAAGTCCCTTGATTTAAATATTTTTAATATCTATTTCCATCATATTGATCTTCTTTATTTATACACATAGCTATGTTGCATAACATATATTAAAATTGATTATAATACCATCTATCCATATAGTTTTCATACTGAATATTAATCTACTTGTCTAGATTAAATTACTTGTATTAATTTCTATTTTATGGCAATCTATCATCTATCTATCTATCTATCTATCTATCTATCTATCTATCTATCTATCTATCTATCTATCTGTCTATCTGTCTATCTATCTGTCTCCCTATATTTATTTCTTTATTATAGATGTGTTTCTTTTCATTTCTATATTATTCATTTAAATGCCATGCCTCTATCCAAATAATAAACAAAACGTACCTCGATTTAAATATTTTTAATATCTATTTCCATCATATTGATCTTCTTTATTTATACACATAGCTATGTTGCATAACATATATTAAAATTGATTATAATACCATCTATCCATATAGTTTTCATACTGAATATTAATCTACTTGTCTAGATTAAATGACTTGTATTTATTTCTATTTTATGGCTATCTATCTATCTATCTATCTATCTATCTATCTATCTATCTATCTATCTATCTATTGATCTATCGATCTATCTATCTGTCTATCTATCTGTCTCCCTATATTTATTTCTTTATTATAAATGTGTATATTTGCCATTTCTGTAGTATTCATTTAAATGCCATGCCTTTAACCAAAAACAATACAAAAAGTCCCTTGTTTTAAATATTTTTAATATTTATTTCCATCATATTGATCTTCTTTATTTATACACATAGCTATGTTGCATAACATATATTAAAATTGATTATAATACCATCTATCCATATAGTTTTCATACTGAATATTAATCTACTTGTCTAGATTAAATGACTTGTATTTATTTCTATTTTATGGCTATCTATCTGTCTATCTATCTATCTATCTATCTGTCTGTCTGTCTATCTATCTATCTATCTATCTATTCATCTATCTGTCTCCCTATATTTATTTCTTTATTATAGATGTGTTTCTTTTCATTTTTATATTATTCATTTAAATGCCATGCCTCTATCCAAATAATAAACAAAACGTACCTCGATTTAAATATTTTTAATATCTATTTCCATCATTTTGATCTTCTTTATTTATACACATAGCTATGTTGCATAACATATATTAAAATTGATTATAATACCATCTATCCATATAGTTTTCATACTGAATATTAATCTACTTGTCTAGATTAAATGACTTGTATTTATTTCTATTTTATGGCTATCTATCTATCTATCTATCTATCTATTCATCTATCTATCTATCTATCCATCTCCCTGTATTTATTTCTTTATTATAAATGTGTATATTTGCCATTTCTATAGTATTCATTTAAATGCCATGCCTTTAACCAAAAACAATACAAAAAGTCCCTTGTTTTAAATATTTTTAATATCTATTTCCATCATATTGATCTTCTTTATTTATACACATAGCTATGTTGCATAACATATATTAAAATTGATTATAATACCATCTATCCATATAGTTTTCATACTGAATATTAATCTACTTGTCTAGATTAAATTACTTGTATTAATTTCTATTTTATGGCAATCTATCATCTATCTATCTATCTATCTATCTATCTATCTATCTATCTATCTATCTATCTATCTGTCTATCTATCTGTCTCCCTATATTTATTTCTTTATTATAGATGTGTTTCTTTTCATTTCTATATTATTCATTTAAATGCCATGCCTCTATCCAAATAATAAACAAAACGTACCTCGATTTAAATATTTTTAATATCTATTTCCATCATATTGATCTTCTTTATTTATACACATAGCTATGTTGCATAACATATATTAAAATTGATTATAATACCATCTATCCATATAGTTTTCATACTGAATATTAATCTACTTGTCTAGATTAAATGACTTGTATTTATTTCTATTTTATGGCTATCTATCTATCTATCTATCTATCTATCTATCTATCTATCTATCTATCGATCTATCTCCCTGTATTTATTTCTTTATTATAAATGTGTATATTTGCCATTTCTATAGTATTCATTTAAATGCCATGCCTTTAACCACATAAAATACAAAAAGTCCCTTGTTTTAAATATTTTTAAATATTTTTAATATCTATTTCCATCATATTGATCTTCTTTATTTATACACATAGCTATGTTGCATAACATATATTAAAATTGATTATAATACCATCTATCCATATAGTTTTCATACTGAATATTAATCTACTTGTCTAGATTAAATGACTTGTATTTATTTCTATTTTATGGCTATCTATCTGTCTATCTATCTATCTATCTATCTGTCTGTCTGTCTATCTATCTATCTATCTATCTATTCATCTATCTGTCTCCCTATATTTATTTCTTTATTATAGATGTGTTTCTTTTCATTTTTATATTATTCATTTAAATGCCATGCCTCTATCCAAATAATAAACAAAAAGTACCTCGATTTAAATATTTTTAATATCTATTTCCATCATTTTGATCTTCTTTATTTATACACATAGCTATGTTGCATAACATATATTAAAATTGATTATAATAGCATCTATCCATATAGTTTTCATACTGAATATTAATCTACTTGTCTAGATTAAATGACTTGTATTTATTTCTATTTTATGGCTATCTATCTATCTATCTATCTATCTATCTATCTATCTATCTATCTATCTATCTATCTATCTATCTATCTATCTATCTCCCTCTATTTATTTCTTTATTATAAATGAGTATATTTGCCATTTCTATAGTATTCATTTAAATGCCATGCCTTTAACCAAATAAAATACAAAAAGTCCCTTGTTTTAAATATTTTTAATATCTATTTCCATCATATTGATCTTCTTTATTTATACACATAGCTATGTTGCATAACATATATTAAAATTGATTATAATACCATCTATCCATATAGTTTTCATACTGAATATTAATCTACTTGTCTAGATTAAATGACTTGTATTTATTTCTATTTTATGGCTATCTATCTATCTATCTATCTATCTATCTATCTATCTATCTATCTATCTATCTATCTGTCTATCTATCTATCTGTCTATCTATCTGTCTCCCTATATTTATTTCTTTATTATAGATGTGTTTCTTTTCATTTCTATATTATTCATTTAAATGCCATACCTCTATCCAAATAATAAACAAAACGTACCTCGATTTAAATATTTTTAATATCTATTTCCATCATTTTGATCTTCTTTATTTATACACATAGCTATGTTGCATAACATATATTAAAATTGATTATAATACCATCTATCCATATAGTTTTCATACTGAATATTAATCTACTTGTCTAGATTAAATGACTTGTATTTATTTCTATTTTATGGCTATCTATCTATCTATCTATCTATCTATCTATCTATCTATCTATCTATCTATCTATCTATCTATCTATCTATCGATCTATCTATCTGTCTATCTATCTGTCTCCCTATATTTATTTCTTTATTATAAATGTGTATATTTGCCATTTCTGTAGTATTCATTTAAATGCCATGCCTTTAACCAAAAACAATACAAAAAGTCCCTTGTTTTAAATATTTTTAAATATTTTTAATATTTATTTCCATCATATTGATCTTCTTTATTTATACACATAGCTATTTTGCATAACATATATTAAAATTGATTATAATACCATCTATCCATATAGTTTTCATACTGAATATTAATCTACTTGTCTAGATTAAATGACTTGTATTTATTTCTATTTTATGGCTATCTATCTGTCTATCTATCTATCTATCTATCTATCTGTCTGTCTGTCTATCTATCTATCTATCTATTCATCTATCTGTCTCCCTATATTTATTTCTTTATTATAGATGTGTTTCTTTTCATTTTTATATTATTCATTTAAATGCCATGCCTCTATCCAAATAATAAACAAAAAGTACCTCGATTTAAATATTTTTAATATCTATTTCCATCATATTGATCTTCTTTATTTATACACATAGCTATATTGCATAACATATATTAAAATTGATTATAATACCATCTATCCATATAGTTTTCATACTGAATATTAATCTACTTGTCTAGATTAAATGACTTGTATTTATTTCTATTTTATGGCTATCTATCTATCTATCTATCTATCTATCTATCTATCTATCTATCTATCTATCTATCTATCTGTCTATCTGTCTATCTATCTGTCTCCCTATATTTATTTCTTTATTATAGATGTGTTTCTTTTCATTTCTATATTATTCATTTAAATGCCATGCCTCTATCCAAATAATAAACAAAACGTACCTCGATTTAAATATTTTTAATATCTATTTCCATCATATTGATCTTCTTTATTTATACACATAGCTATGTTGCATAACATATATTAAAATTGATTATAATACCATCTATCCATATAGTTTTCATACTGAATATTAATCTACTTGTCTAGATTAAATGACTTGTATTTATTTCTATTTTATGGCTATCTATCTATCTATCTATCTATCTATCTATCGATCGATCGATCGATCGATCGATCTATCTCCCTGTATTTATTTCTTTATTATAAATGTGTATATTTGCCATTTCTATAGTATTCATTTAAATGCCATGCCTTTAACCACATAAAATACAAAAAGTCCCTTGTTTTAAATATTTTTAAATATTTTTAATATCTATTTCCATCATATTGATCTTCTTTATTTATACACATAGCTATGTTGCATAACATATATTAAAATTGATTATAATACCATCTATCCATATAGTTTTCATACTGAATATTAATCTACTTGTCTAGATTAAATGACTTGTATTTATTTCTATTTTATGGCTATCTATCTATCTATCTATCTATCTATCTATCGATCGATCGATCGATCGATCGATCGATCTATCTCCCTGTATTTATTTCTTTATTATAAATGTGTATATTTGCCATTTCTATAGTATTCATTTAAATGCCATGCCTTTAACCACATAAAATACAAAAAGTCCCTTGTTTTAAATATTTTTAAATATTTTTAATATCTATTTCCATCATATTGATCTTCTTTATTTATACACATAGCTATGTTGCATAACATATATTAAAATTGATTATAATACCATCTATCCATATAGTTTTCATACTGAATATTAATCTACTTGTCTAGATTAAATGACTTGTATTTATTTGTTTTTTATGGCTATATATATAAATATATATATATCTCCCTATATTAATTTCTTTTTTATAGATGTGCATATTTTCCTTTCTATATTATTTATTCAAAAGCCCTGCTTGTAACAGAATAAAAACCAAGAAGCACCTTCAATTAAATAGTTTTACTATCTATTTCTATCATATTGAACTTCTTGATTTATACACATAGATATAATACATAACAGATATTAAAATATATTATATTAGTATAATAGATATTAAATAGATATTGAAATTTATTATATTAACATCTATCCATAGAGTTTTCATACTGAATATTAATCTACTTGTCTAGGTTTGGATTACTTGTATTTATTTCTTTTTTATGGCTATCTATCTGTCTATCTATCTATCTATCTATCTATCTATCTATCTGTCTGTCTGTCTGTCTATCTATCTATCTATCTATCTATTCATCTATCTGTCTCCCTATATTTATTTCTTTATTATAGATGTGTTTCTTTTCATTTCTATATTATTCATTTAAATGCCATGCCTCTATCCAAATAATAAACAAAACGTACCTCGATTTAAATATTTTTAATATCTATTTCCATCATATTGATCTTCTTTATTTATACACATAGCTATGTTGCATAACATATATTAAAATTGATTATAATACCATCTATCCATATAGTTTTCATACTGAATATTAATCTACTTGTCTAGATTAAATGACTTGTATTTATTTCTATTTTATGGCTCTATATATATATATTAGATAGATAAATAGATAGATAACCATAAAATAGAAATAAATACAAGTCATTTAATCTAGACAAGAAGATTAATAATCAGTATGAAAACTATACGGATAGATGCTAAGAGAATGAATTTCAATACCTGTTATGCAACATATCTCTGTCTATAAATATAGAAGATCAATACGATAGAAATAAATAATAAAAATATTTAAATGAGGGGGGGTTTTGTTTTTTATTTGGTTAGAGGCTTAGAGGCAGGGCTTTTAAATGATTAATATAGAAATCAAAATATAGAAATCTATAATAAATAAATATATGGAGATATATATATATAAATAAAAACAAGTAAATACAAGTAATCTAAAACTAGACAAGTAGATCAATATTCAGTATGAGAACTATATGGATAGACGTTAATATATTTTAATATTGATTATGCATCATATCTATGTGTTTAAATATAGAAGATCAATATTATAGAAATAGATATTAATATTTAAATGAAGGGGCTTTTTGTTTTTTATTTGGTTCGAGGCAGGGCTTGCTAAGTTTCGATGGGGGTTTTTTTGGGGCGCTCCTTGTAGAAGAGTTTTTGGCAGGGGGTTACACACGTTGTTTCTTGCCTCGCTTCTCTGCAGGCTCACGGGTGCCCCCCGCCCAGCCCCGGGCTGAGCCCTGCGGCAGTGCTGCCGCCTTGTGGCCACAGAGCGGTACTGCAGCTGTGCACCGGCCCGGGCGGGGCGGGGCCGAGCCGAACGGAGCCGAGCCGAGCCGAGCGGAATCGAGCCGAACGGAGCCGAGCGGAGCCGAGCCTAGCCGAGACGAACGGAGCCGAGCGGAGCCGATCCTAGCCGAGCGGAGCCGAGCCGAGCGGAGCCGAGGCGAGCGGAGCGGAGCCGAGCCGAGCCGAACGGAGCCGAGCCGATCCGAGCGGAGCCGAGCCGAGCCGCGCCGCGTCGGGACCCCCCGCAGCAGGAGCCGGCCGGCAGGACCCCGGCAGAGGCGTCAAATCCAGTACCCGTCGCCGCAGGCGCGGCCGCCGCCCAGCTACGGAGCCGCTGAGCCCCGCCGCCATCGTCCTCGCCCCGGGAAAGGCGGAGGAAAATGGGGCGGAGTGCTTGGAGTCGGCCGTCGTCGTCCGGTTTTTCGTTCAGGCAAGTAATCTAGACAGACGCGCTGAGAGCAGCGGGGGCCTTGATGGTGGTGCCACAACAAAGATGGCCGCTCGGCCGGAAGTGGCTTCAGCCACACCAAAGATGGCGGCGAGGAAGGGTGGAAGTGACGTCACGCCACGCACAAGATGGCTGCCGAGCCGCGGCTGGCTTGCCCTTCCAAGGATGGCGGCCAAAAAGGCGGGAAAATGCAAGGACCCCGGGCGGGCGGTGGGTGTGTCCTTTCGACTGCCTGACAAACACCCCGACGCCGACGCCGCTCCGGCGCAATTTTCCGCGGCTTTTCCGGCCCTGCGGACACGGACTGTACGCTCAGCAGCGCCGGGGCCGGGCGCGAGCCGGCCGGGCGCCGACAGGCAGCGGTGAAGACGCCTCCCTCTGACGGGGTCCTTGGCGCGGCCGCATTCCTGGGGTATGGCACTCGCGCCGACCCGTAGCTTGCCGCCGCTCCTGTCGCTCGCTTCTCTGCCCCCCGGCCCGGGCAAATGGAGGAAAAGCCAATTGCTTCGGGCTGCAACGGGTGCTCCCCGGCGCTGGGACCAAAGCGGCCCGAGGAGGCGGCTACTCTGTGTGCCGGAACAGTGAGAGGTGCGGGCGGGGCGGGGGCAGTTTATCAACCGAGTATATACCTGTAAGTATAAAGATGATCAAAATAGATATTAAAAAATATTGAAGATAAAGGGGCTGCTTGGTTTTTATTTAGTTAGAGGCAGGGTTTGTAAATGAATAAGAAAAATAAAAATAAATAAAATATTTAAAGAATGAATATATAAAGGTATTGAGAAATATATATATAAATATATATATATATATATATGTAGGCGTAAAAATAAGTAAAAATAAGTAATAGGAATATATACATATATATATTAGTTTATAATCTATAATATGATTTCTGTATGTATAGAAGGTAATATGATATATTTTAGTATATGTTATGTGTTATAAATATCAACAAGCTATATAAATATTATAAAATGTATATATTAAAATATTTTTATATACCGTTTAAGATGAAGGGACTGTTTGGTTTTTATTAGGTTAGCAGCGGGACTTTTAAATAAAGACTACAAAAATAAAAACGTAGAAATGTATATTAAATATATAAAGATATAGAGCTATGTTCAACCAGAAAAGTAAAGAAATATAAGTAATGCCAATATATACAAACAGATTTATATTTAATATATATATATATATATATTATATTTATTTAATATATGTATTATATATATAATAAATATAATTAAAATGTATATAATATATTTCATATATAATAATATATGTATACATGTTAAAATAATGTATTTTGGTACTTTATATATTGTGTGTTATATATAAATGAAAATAGTATATAAATTTAAATGTGTGGTGAAAATAGATGTTAATATTTTTTTTTTAATTTTCATTGTTTTGTAAGTTTCTCAGAGGCAATCCTCCTGTTGCAGCTGCTTACAGCACTGAAAACCTGTGTGCTTCGTGGTGTCAATTACCCAGCTGGCAACGATTCCCTTCTGTTTGGTGCATTAAGTCACACAGAGCTGTGTGGGATGGCAGGTGACTACATTGCCCGACCCTTTTAGCTTTTCTGGCTCACACGCAACTTCCTTTCCTTTTTTATATGGAAAAGAGGGAAGAGAGAGTAGTGTGATATTAGCATTTCTAGCAGATTTTCAACTGCCACTGATGCTCATTCATCTTTGCAGTGTGGGTTTTCATGATGACAAATCCTCTGCTTTGCCTTCTGCTCAGAGTCAGGTGGGCCCTTTATTGAACAGATTTATGTGCTACAAGGCTACGCAGAAGGATGGAAAGGAGGAACACAGGGGGGAAAAAAAATAGATTCAAGGCTGTGCATTGATCACCTGATGTACTCCAGAGACAAACGTGGCTATTACAGGTAACATGGAGCAGCCCTTCTGGCCTTTTCAGTTGTATTCGGAGAGATGTTTGCCTGCTGTGAATATCTGGGTGCATGGAGTTCACTCTGATTTCAACAAGCCCATCAATAATAAAACATTGTATTGACAGAACAAGATCTACTTCTGTAAAGTTGTGGCTCCACAGAATAGCAGCATAAAGAAGGTAGCTGGTTTATTTGTATGATATGTAGCTTTTTTAGGATATTTTGTTCTTTATATGGCATTAATTTCAAATACAAGCCTGTGAACTTTGTGTTCCCCTTTAGGGGCTGGTTCTGGGGTAATGAGGAAATACGAGGCCTAAACTCCTCTGCCTTGTCTGTCCAAGGATCTGCCTCTATTGTGGCTCCCATCCTTCTGGAGAACTCTTCAGCACAGTGAGTTACCTTCTATAACTATTTATTGTTGTACTGTTGTTGTGAGACCTCATTGCTGGGTGAGAAGACCAGGGGAAATTAAAGGCTGTATGCTACTGTTACTTCATCACTGAATTCTTGTACTCTGTTAAAATCATAACAAAAGGGATTTACACTGTAAGAAACACTTAACTGTAAGTTAAGGTAAAGGTCACAGTGCTAAAACCTAAGAGCAGATAGCTTTGAGCTCCTTTATATTCCCTCTCCGGCAGCTTTTGTGACTCCTGCCTCCAAGGTATTATGAAATATCCCCTAGATCTTGCAGTGGAAGAGATGCTGTTCCATATTCTACACCACGTGTCTTTTGACCATGCTCCTCTGAGAAGCATCTCTCCTTTCTCTGTTTTTTTGCAGACAAGAAGGGAGAAATTGGGATTGTCTTTGTTCTTTTGCCTGTTAATAAAAAGGCCGCTTGTGGCTGTGAGCAGTGCAACTGCATCACAGAATCTTAGAGGTGATTATTCACAGGTTAAGGAAATAATGCCTTTTTTTGTCATTGCTGCACTGAATTTCATAGGCGTGTGTGTGGCTCGAGGTCTAAGATATTTAAAACAGGTTTTATTCTTACAGGGGTTTTGCACACTAAAGTGTTTGCCCAGGTTTTGTTTCCAGAAGTGAGGTATAGTGCTGGGTGTTTAATTTGGTATGTTACTTGTTCTGTTGTGTAAATAACTGCGGCGTCCTCCCTGTGCCTGTGTATTGCAGGGGCAGGCGAGTGCTGGTTATAAAGGTGGTGATAATTAGGAATAAGCTGTTTAAGCTTGGATAAATGTTTAGAAATCATTGCTTAGATATTGCTGTGTAATACACTCGCTCACAGTGAGAGATTTCTCCAGGGTCAAGCTGTTCAGGTATAAGCAATTTATTATAAGGGTAAAGAGAGGGGAGACCTGTGTCCACCACCAGCCTTGGCATCCACATGGTCCGGGAGAGGGGAGAGAGCGGGGAGAGCAGGGGAGGCGAGGTTGGAAAAGGGGAGGGAGGAAGAGCAATAGAGGGAGAGCAGGGGAAACCAGGGAGGGATAAGAGGGGGGAGACAAGAGAGGGGTAAGAGGGGAAAACCAAGAGGGTAAGAGTAAGAGAGAGAAAGAGTGGAAGAGGTAAGAGAGGGGGAGAGGGGAGCTGAGCAAGGAGTAAAGGGGTAAGAGAGAAGAGCCAAGAGGTATGAGAGAGGTTAAGAGGTAAGAGAGAAAAGCTAAGAGAGCAAAGTTCATGTTACAATCCAATCTATCTTTTTCTATAGTGAATATTCTGATTTCCAGTAACCAATCACTATGAGATACAACCACTACAGATTTTACATGCAGTGTTGCATTTGAGGCTCTACAAGCTTTACAAGTTCTTCCCTTGCTTCTTGACCTTTGGGCTTTCTATCAGCAGCAGGACATTGTTTTATCAGCAGGGATTCTCCTTTAGCTGGCTAGGCTATTGTTCTTTGGTCATATAGTAACCAGTACTCTGTATCTTATGACTCAAAGCAGACTTTCATTTCTGCTTCGATTCTAGCCTTCTTTTTTCAGAATCTTCTGCCAAACAATCACATTCGTAAGGTTTCCCTCTTTCACCCTCCCCATCAGGCAGCGAGTTGTACTGCGCTCTGATAATTCCATACTCAACCTGTTCCTCATTTCTTAAAGGTTCACTTCAGCCTTGAATCAGCAGGTCCCTAGGTTTGATTTTTTAGCATGCCATTCCTGTAAGATTTTCCCCTGTGAAGACTGAGTATGTCCAGTGTGACCTCCAGGATAATGAAGGGAGAGGAGCTCCCGTTGATTCAAGAGTGAAGCAAGGCCTCCATTCTTGGCCTCGGGCTGTTTCATATGGGGAGGGATCAGTGTCCTGACTTCTCTCTCAGAGGCAGGGTTCCTGGACGAGGTGACCCAGGACAGCTTCGTGCTGGGCCCGGGCTACGACCGCCCCTACCAGCTGGAGCCCGTGGTGAGGGAGCCCAAGAGCATCCAGCTGTACCAGCACCTCAACCTCAAGAGCTGCATCTGGACCTTTGACGCTTATTACGACATGACCGAGTTAATTGATGTCTGTGGGGGCTCTGTCACCGCTGACTTCCAGGTGAGAGGCCCATCCAGAGCTCTCCAGGTATCCCAGATCTCTCTCAGTTCTCAGGCACAGCTCTGCGTTGTGTGGAGCTGCTGCTCTGCCCTGCACAGGTGGAGTGTGGCTTTTCCCCTCCCCTCACCTGGAAGAAAACAGTGCTGTGTGCATTTATTTCATTTATTTTCCATTTAATTCATTTTCTATTTATTTTATTCTCTAAATCTTCAGAGTGCCAGGAAAATACTGTTTTTTTTAATGTAAGGCCATACTGGAAAGACAAAACATTCTCAGCTGGGCTCTCTTTTATAATTTTGACTGTGTTCTCGGCCAATAGAAATGAGCAGAGGACAGAGCAGAGGCAGCTCAGTCCATGCTCCACAACATGGGATATTTTAGCTCATTTCCTAATTAAGAGACCAAAAGCCAAAAATGTTCCTCTAGAAACGAGTGGCTTTCCCTATTTGGGGTGTCTCACTGTCCTCTCCTGGCTGCATTATCCATCTGCAGCCCACTCCATCTCCCCCAGGCTCTCCCATTAAATTCCCAGCCCACATTGCTTGGACCAGCATCATCTCTCTTAATTCCTGCCAGCCTGGAACTAGTTCACGAAGTTTCCTTTTATAGCTCCAATTGTTTGCACACACCCAGAGGAGCCGCTTGGCCGGAGAAACTGCCCAGTGGAGCATGTGGAGCCTGGCACAAGCCAGGCTGGAACATCTCCCCAAATTCTCCAGGGCCTGCAAAGTACAGCTGTACTCTGCAGATAATAAATGGAGAGCTCTGGGAGGCCTGAGCAAGCAGAATTGCTCATTTTTAATTCACAGCCTTGGAAATCAGGGGGGTTTTGAGGTGAAATTGTGCCCAGAGTTCCTCTGTCCCGTGGTCCCAGGGAGCCTTAGCACTGCCCCTGGATTACAACGCAGGTTTGTCTGAGGTACCTGCACATAAAGAATGTCCAGAGTCACCTCTGACTTCACTGGAAGGTGCATAACCCCCTTTTTGGGGTTTTATTGCCAGGTAAGGGACTCTGCCCAGTCCTTCCTGACAGTCCACATCCCTCTCTACGTGTCCTACATCTACATGACGGCACCGAGGGCTGGGCTTCCTTGGAGCACCACACCGAGATGGAGTTCTCCTTCTATGATACCGTTCTCTGGAGGACAGGTGAGCCTGAGGCACTCCAAGGGCTATGGAAGAAGTGGTTCCTTCATGTTTTCCCCTTAGTTCCTACACTGCCCCCAGAGTCCTGAGGGAGCGGGGAACTTGGAATATTGCCTTCCTCTGTGCTTGCAGGGGGCTTAGGCAGCCGATGGCTGACGGAGGGAGCGTGCAGCTGGCTCACTGGAGGGTGATCCCAGCTGAACCCTGCCTTGTGGAGGTGTCCCAAACGCTTCTGGGGCCGGCAGAGCCCAGCAGAGGAGAGCGAGGGTGCTGTGGGGGCTCCCAGTGGCGCTGTCCTTGCAGGGATCCAGAGGGACAGCGTGCTCTCGGCCCGCCTGCAGATAATCTGCATCTGCATCCGCGAGGACGGACGGCTGGTCATCGAGTTCAAGACGCAGGCCAAGTTCAGAGGTGAGGGCAGTGATCCTGGCAGGGACACAGAGCAGGGTCACACAGAGCTCTGCTCTGACGGCACAGGCAGCGGAACGAGTCAGTGTCCCCGCCGAGAGCCCCTCTGCCCCTGCGAGGTGGGGCCTCTCCGCGCTCTGCCTCCCGTCACCTCCTTGTCCTCCCCCAGGGCTGTTTGTCATGGAGCACCACAGCCTGCCAGATGTCAGGTCCTCTTTGATAACTCCAGAGCACCTGGGAGGCATCGAGTTTGACTTGCAGCTGCTGTGGAGTGCTCAGACTTTTGATTCTCCCTACCAGCTCTGGAGAGCAACCAGCTCCTACAACAGGTGAGGGCTGGGGGTGCAGTCCCCTCCAGCAGCTTCCCCCACAGCACCACGTTCTCCCTGGCACCCCTCCAGCAGCCATGCCAGCGATAGCACGGAATGCTCAGGAGCTTGGTCAGGGCTGGAGCACTCCTGTACTGAGAGAAAAATCAGCTCAGCCTCTTGGAGAGGAATTTTTCCAGCAGTGAAGCCTGTGGATAGACTGATCCCAGACCCACACTTGTCCCTCGGGGACTGCTGGATGACATTGCTGGGGCAAGGGAGAGGTGCTGCCGTGAGTGAAGAGCTTTGAGCTCTGCTTGGTGACTGCAGGGTCTCCTGTCTGTTCCCAGGAAGGATTACTCTGGAGAATACACCATCTTCCTGATCCCCTGCACGGTGCAGCCCACGCAGCTGTGGACAGAGCCTGGAGCCAAGCCCCTGCCCTGCACGGCTCACGCTCCCGAGCGGTAAGAGGGCAGGAGGGCAGGCTTGGCCCCTTTGGGGGGGCCTGTCCAAACCTCATCTCCCCTTTGTTTCCTTCCTTGTCCCAACTGCAGGTTTTTGATCCCGATCACCTTCCAGCAGACAAACTGCCCAGTTCCAGTTGTTTACTCCCTGAACACAGAGTTTCAGCTCTGTAACAACGAGAAGGACCCCACCAAATCAGAAAGGTCTCTGGCAGAAATGGATTACAAGGGGGCTTTTTCCAAGGGTAGGATTTACCTCTCCTCTTCTGCTTGTGCCCAGCGTTTCTGCTTTCACAGCTTCCATTCCCTGGAGGGGAAAGGGCAAAACCCACATGTAGCTTTGCCTCTTCTACAGCAATAATTGACATCTTACAGCCCTGTGAAAGAACAGCGTGCTCTGGCACCGCGTTTTGTCACTCCCACACACCGAGCCCTTCCCAAACAACCCAAACCCTTCTGAACACGGACGCTTGGCTCTAGCAGCGTTTTCCTGCTTGGGAAATTTCACCTGCCCCTCTTTGTCCCGACCTCCCCAGGGCAGATCCTGTACGGGCACGTGCTCTGGCACCCGGAACAAAACCTCAACGCCGCTCACAAGCTGCAGCTGGAGAAGGTCTACCTGTGCACAGGCAGGGATGGCTACGTGCCCTTCTTCGACCCCACGGGCACCGTCTACAACGAGGGGCCCCAGTATGGCTGCATCCAGCCCAACAAGTACCTGAAACACCGATTCCTCCTCCTGGTGAGTGCTCTGCTCCTGCTTCTTCCCGTTTGGGATCTGCTCTGGCAGCCAGCAGGTGGTGGCTGCAAAGGGATGAGGAAGGGAGCCCGTGGGGGATGTTTTGTGCTGCTGCTGCTGCCAGCTGTGAACACCAGATCGGTTTTCCCCACCCTTTGAGTGTGTTCCTGAATCGGTGCCCACGTGTAGGTGTGGAGATGGGGCATTCGGACTTGATTCCTGACACAGGTGTTTAGTGGGGCTCTGGCTTCCGGCCTCCCTCGGGAAAGCAGACAGCATCCCTCACGACACTTCTCTGATTTTCCAGGACCGAAACCAGCCAGAAGTGACGGATAAGTATTTCCACAATGTGCCTTTTGACGCCCACTTTGCTTCCGAGCTGTCCGAATTCTACTCGGTGAGCAGCATGCTCGGAGGTGATGGATTTACTCTCGAGGTGGATGCTCTCTACAAGGTATGTAGTACCCAGTGCTTTTGGGAGCCCACAATGGACTTGTCAAGGACCTCCCGAACACTTGGTGAATTGTAGACTCTGGGCCTTCACAATTCACCTCTGATAAAAGAAATGAAGATTAGGATGTTAGTCCCGTAATTACATTTTTTTTTTTTCCCTGAGGCACTCAGGAGAAAGCTCTTTAAAAACACATTATTCATGTTCCTGAATGAATTAATGCCATTGCAAAGGCAGGACACCTCACTGGGTGGTCTGTGCTCCCGAGGAGCTCCCCTTGAACACCGAGGTGGAGCAGCCCCGGGGCGCCCCGAAGGCGGCCGGCGGCCGCTGCTGCACCAGCAGGAACCTTCACCCACCGAGGGACAGCAGTGGCCTCTGCCAGGGCCAGGGCAGGAAAGTGAAGCAGGTGCACTTGGAAGGCAAAGTCCATAGCAATTTGCACGACGGCACAGAAGTTTAATGGAGCACACGCAGTGGGAAAAGCTTTTTATAAACTGTAAAATAAAGATAATCCAAAACTGAAAAGCCACACGGGTATTTTTTTAGTCTGGTGAGGAGGGGCAGCTGTCAGTTCCCCCTGCTCCCGTCTTAGCGACTGCACCGCTGCCCTCCCTCCGTGCTGCTCCAGCTCTCCCGGGCTTAACTGGGCAGTGTGGGGAAGCCATCTGCCACCCCTGGCACGTGGGACCTCTGAGCCAGCCGAGGAGCAGCCGCGTTCCTCTTTGTCCTCCGGAAGACAGTAAAGCTAAAATAAAAAACCGGCTGTGATCGGGGTGTCCCTGCTTGCGCCGCCCCGCCGGTCCCCCTCATTCCCCTGGGGCGCGGCGGGCCGGAGCCCCACGGAGCTGCTGCGCCGGGGAAGGGAAGGAGGGAGACGCGGGCGCCCAGCTCGGCTCGGGCCCCGCCGCGGCCTCGGGGCCGGCGGAGCGGGGGGGGCCGGGCCGGGAGCGCTCCGGGTCTGCGGGACCGGCCCTGCCCAGGCGGGGGTGCCGCGTCCGCACCGGGATCCGCAGCGCTCCCGCAGCCGGCACCGCCCTCCCGCGGCGATGCCGGGCCCGGTACCGATCCCGATCCGGGGCCCGATCCGCCCCACGGGGGAGAGGCGGCACCGCCCGGGATCCCAGGGCGGACACCGGCAGGACCCGAACCCCCCGTCTCAGCTCCGGCTGTGGGCTCCGTCACCCGCTTTCGGTCAGCCCCGTCCCGGCATGGCGGCAGGAGGGGGAGTCGAGTCCCGGCGAGGGAGTGCCCAGTCCCCAGCCTTGTCTCAACCCCAATCCGACCATGCTCCGCCACCCCCGAGACCCGCCACCCGGGGCCGGCGGGGGGAGATGCGGCACCGCTCCGCCGGCGGACACCGGCAGGACTTTGCCCCGCTGCAGACCCCGTCCGGAGCCGCGGCCCCGCCGCAGCGCGCACGGCTCGGAGCGGAGCCCGCCGGGAGCAGCCCCCGGGCCGGGGCTCGCCCAGCGCCGAGCGATAGTCCCGGGCCAGCGGCACGGGGGGCGGGGCCGCATGAGGAGCGGCGCCACGGGGCACAGCCCGAGCGCGCCTGGGAACTGCCGGGGGTCCCGGGCGGCGCCGCCTCTTCCCCATCGAGCGGATCGAGGCGGCATCGGGCCCGGCATCGGTCTCGGGTCCGGGATCAGTCACGGGCCCGGGATGGCGGCGGCGGTTCCCGCTGCGGACTCGGCGCCCCCGCGACAGCGGCACGAGAGGGGCGAGGCCAGAAAGGGGCGGGGCCAGCGCAGGTGTGAGGGGCGGGGGCACGAAGCGCGTGCGCAGCTCGGGACAGCAGAGCGCGTGCGCGGCGCGGGGCCGCCTCAGGTGTGTGGGACGGGGCCGACACAGGTGCGAGGGGCGGGGCCACAGAGTGCGGGGCGGGGCCACGGGGCGCGTGCGCAGCTCGGGACAGCAGAGCGCGTGCGCGGCGCGGGGCCGCCTCAGGTGTGTGGGACGGGGCCGGCACAGGTGCGAGGGGCTCCACAGCGGCTGCGCGGGGCGGGACTGAGGGCATTTAAACCCCGGAAGGGCGGCGGCCGCCATTTTCTCCCCAGAGCCGGGAGGAACCGGCTGCGGCCGCTCCGGTGAGGCGCTTCTCTCTCCTCTCTGCTTTTATGTCTCCTCTCTGCTTTTATGTCTCCTCTCTGGTTTTCTCTCCCCTCTACGCTTTTCTCTCCCGTCTCCTTCTCTCCCCTCTCTGCTCTTGTTCCCCGTCTCACCCTCACACCGCCCGCTCCCTCTCTCCCCTCACCTCCCCGCCCATCCCCTCCTGCCCACCCTGCCCCCGCCTCTGTTCCTCCTCTGTCTCTTCCTCCCGCTCCCTCCTCACCCGACCCAACTTGGCTCTGCCCTCCGTTCCCCTTCTGTCCCCGCTCCCTTCCCCTGCTCCTTCTTTCTCCCCTCCGCCGTCCCTGCCCCAGCCGCCCCGACCTCTCCCTGTCCCCCGTACGCCCTGTTTATCTGTGTCTCCCTTCTCCCCTCCTTGTTTTCGCCGCCCCTTCCTTCTTTGTCCCTTGTCCCTTTCTTTCTTCCCCCGCAGCCGCGGGGCTCGGGGCGCCGGATAATAAAGCCCCGAGGGCCGGAGCCGGCGCCCCCGGCGGGAATCCCCTCACGGGGCCGGAGCCCGCGGTGCGGGTCCCCCCCCCCCACAACACCGCCCCACACTGCCGGGTGTCCCCACATCACACTGGGGGCTCCCGGGGGAGCCGGGGCTGGGAGGGGGGCTCAGGGTGGGCCCCCTCCTCCGGAGGGGTTGGGGGTGGGTTAGCGAGGGTTGGGGGGTTGCAGGGGGTTTGGGGTGGGGGGGCTTGGGAAGGGCCCCCTCGTTAGGAGGGGGTCCCAGGTGGGGGGTGGGTTAGGGAGGGCCCCCTCCGGAGGAGGGGGTCCCGGGTGGGGGGGTGGGTTAGGGAGGGCCCCCTCCGGAGGCGGGGGTCCCGGGTGGGGGGGTGGGTTAGGGAGGGCCCCCTCCGGAGGCGGGGGTCCCGGGTGGGGGGGGTGGGTTAGGGAGGGCCCCCTCCGGAGGCGGGGGTCCCGGGTGGGGGGGTGGGTTAGGGAGGGCCCCCTCCGGAGGCGGGGGTCCCGGGTGGGGGGGTGGGTTAGGGAGGGCCCCCTCCGGAGGAGGGGGTCCCGGGTGGGGGGGTGGGTTAGGGAGGGCCCCCTCCGAGGAGGGGGTCCCGGGGAGGGGCGGGGGGCGGGCCCCCCTCCGGAGGGGGGGGGACCCGGGGTGGGAGTGGCTGGGGGGGTCCGCCCCCTAAGCCCCTCCCATCCCGGGTCCCCCCCCCCCCCCCTCCGGGCGGGGCCCGGCCCGGCCCCTCCCTGGGACCCCTCCTCCGGACAGGGGTCCGGGGGGCGGGAGGGGGGGCAGCATAGGGGGTCACGTCACTCTGCACCGTAATCGCACATTTGTGTCAAACGACAGCACGCCCCCTCCTATTTCCCCCCCCCCCCCCCCCCCCCCCCGAGGGCCCCTGTCCGGAGGAGGGGTCCAGGGGAGGGGCCGGACCGAGCCCTGCCCGGAGAGGAGGGCCCGGGGTGGGAGGGGCTTAGAGGGCGGACCCCTCCAGCCCCTCCCACCCCGGGTCCCCCCCTCCGGAGGGGGCCCACCCCTCCCCGGGACCCCTCCTCCGGAGGGGGCCCTCCCTAACCCACCCCCCCACCCGGGACCCCCTCCTCCGGAGGGGGCCCTCCCTAACCCACCCCCTTACCCGGGACCCCCTCCTCCGGAGGGGGCCCTTCCCAAACCCCCCCGCAGCCCCCCAACCCTCGCTAACCCACCCCAGGACCCCTCCGGAGGAGGGGGCCCACCCTGAGCCCCCTTCCCAGCCCCGGCCCCCCCCGGGAGCCCCCAGTGTGATGTGGGGACACCCGGCAGTGTGGGGCGGTGTTGTGCGTGGGGGGACCCGCACCGCGGGCTCCGGCCCCGTGAGGGGATTCCCGCCGGGGGCGCCGGCTCCGGCCCTCGGGGCTTTATTATCCGGCGCCCCGAGCCCCGCGGCTGCGGGGGAAGAAAGAAAGGGACAAGGGACAGAGAAGGAAGGGGCGGCAGAAACAGAGGGGCGATAGCGCCGACAAGTAGGGGAGAAGGGGGAACACGGATAAACAGGGCCGTACGGCACACAGGGACAGGCCGGGGCAGCTGGGGCAGGGACGGCGGAGGGGAGAAAGAAGGAGCAGGGGAAGGGAGCGGGGACAGAAGGGGAACGGAGGGCAGAGGCAGGTTGAGTCAGGTGAGGAGGGAGCGGGAGGAAGAGACAGAGGAGGAACGGAAGCGGGGGTCAGGTTGGGGAGGAGGGGGCGGGCGGAGAGGTGAGGGGAGAGAGGGAGCGGGCGGTATGAGGGGGAGACGGGGGACAAGAGCAGAGAGGGGAGAGAGAAGCAGAGAGAGGAGAGAGAATCAGAGGAGAAAAAAAACAGAGAGGAGAGAAAAGCAAAGTGGAGAGATAAAAGCAAAGAGGAGAAAGAAGCAGAGAGAGGAGAGAGAAATAGAGAAGAGAGAGAAGCAGAGGAGAGAGAAGCAGAAATAAGGGAAAAGCAGAGAGAAGAGAAAAGCAGAGAGGAGAAGCGCCTCACCGGAGCGGCCGCAGCCGGTTCCTCCCGGCTCTGGGGAGAAAATGGCGGCCGCCGCCCTTCCGGGGTTTAAATGCCCTCAGTCCCGCCCCGCGCAGCCGCTGTGGAGCCCCTCGCACCTGTGCCGGCCCCGTCCCACACACCTGAGGCGGCCCCACGCCGCGCACGCGCTCTGCTGTCCCGAGCTGCGCACGCGCCCCGTGGCCCCGCCCCGCACTCTGTGGCCCCGCCCCTCGCACCTGTGTCGGCCCCGTCCCACACACCTGAGGCGGCCCCCGCGCCGCGCACGCGCTCTGCTGTCCCGAGCTGCGCACGCGCTTCGTGCCCCCGCCCCTCACACCTGCGCTGGCCCCGCCCCTTTCTGGCCTCGCCCCTCTCGTGTCGCTGTCCTGGGGCGGGACTGAGCAGCGGGAACCGCCGCCGCCATCCCGGGCCCGTGACTGATCCCGGACCCGAGACCGATCCCGGACCCGAGACCGATACCGGGCCCGGTACCAATGCCGCCTCGATCCGCCCGATGGGGGAGAGGCGGCGCCGCCCGGGACCCCCGGCAGTTCCCAGTCGTGCTCGGGCTGTGCCCCGTGGCCCCGCTCCTCATGCGGCCCCGCCCCCCAGGTGCTGAGCAGTGCTGAGGTTCTAGATAACCCCACGGGGTTCTAGACTATCGTGAGGGTGCTGAGCGGTGCTGAGGCTTTAGATCGCCCTGTGTGTCCTGAGGCTTTTCCAGAAAGTGCTGGATCCATCCCGAGGGTGCTGAGATCCTTCGAGAAGGTGCTGGATGCGACCCGAGGGTGCTGAGCCCCATCCAGAGGGTGCTGAGCGACTTCCAAAAGGTTCTGGAGCCACCCCGGGGGTACTAGACTATCCTGCCGGGGGCTGAGCGGTGCTGAGGTTCTAGATCTCCCTCTGGCTCCTGAAGCTATTCCACAAGGTGCTGGATCCGTCCTGAGGGTGCTGAGCGCCATCCTGAAGGTGCTGGATCTGTCCTGAGGGTGCTGAGCGCCTTCCAGAGGGTGCTGAGCGCCTTCCAGAAGGTGCTGCATCTGTCCCGAGGGTGCTGAGCGCCTTCCAGAAGGTGCTGGATTTGTGCAAAGTGTGCTGAGTGCCTTCCAGAAGGTGCTGGATCCATCCTGAGGGTGCTGAGCGCCTTCCAGAGGGTGTTGGATCCAGCACGAGGGTGCTGAGCGCCTTCCAGAAGGTGCTGGATCCGTCCTGAGGGTGCTGAGTGCTTTCCAGAAGGTGCTGCATCCGTCCCGAGGGTGCTGAGCGCCTTCCTGAATGTGCTGGATCTGTCCTGACTGTGCTGAGCGCATTCCAGAAGGTGCAGGATCCGTCCCGAGGGTCCTGAGCGCCATCCTGAATGTGCTGGATGTGTCCTGACTGTGCTGAGCGCATTCGAAAAGGTGCTGAGTGCCATCCAGAAGGTGCTGGATCCATCCCGAGGGTGCTGAGCGCCTTCCAGAAGGTGCTGGATCTGTCCCAAGGGTGCTGAGCGCCTTCCACAAGGTGCTGGATCCGTCCCGAGGGTGCTGAGCACATTCCAGAAGGTGCTGGATCCATCCAGAGGGTGCTGAGGCCCTTCCAATAGGTGCTGAGCACCTTCCAGAAGGTGCTGGATCTGTCCCAAGGGTGCTGAGGGACTTACAGAAGGTGCTGGATTTGTCCAGAGGGTGCTGAGCACCTTCCAGAAGGTGCTGGATCCGTCCCGGGTGTACTGAGCGCCTTCCTAAAGGTGCTGGATTCGTCCTGAGGGTGCTGAGTGCCTTCCAGAGGGTGCTGGATTTGTCAAAGTGTGCTGAGCGCCTCCCAGAGGGTGCTGGATTTGTCAAAGTGTGCTGAGCGCCTCCCAGAGGGTGCTGAGCATGTTCCAGAAGGTGTTGGATCCGTCCCGAGGGTGCTGAGCACCTTCCAGGGGGTGTTGGAGTCGTCCCAAGGGTGCTGAGCGCCTTCCAGAAGGTGCTGGATTTGTCCAAAGTGTGCTGAGCGCCTTTCTAAAGGTGCTGGATGAGGCCTGAGGGTGCTGAGCACCATCCCGAGGGTGCTGAGCACCATCCCGATGGTGCAGGATGAGGCCCGAGGGTGCTGAGCACCATCCCGAGGGTGCTGAGCACCATCCCGAGGGTGCAGGATGAGGCCCGAGGTTGCAGGATGAGGCCCAAGGGTGGTGAGCACCGTCCCGAAGGTTCTGAGTGCTTTCAGGAAGGTGCTGGATTTGTGCAAAGTGTGCTGAGTGCCTTCCAGAAGGTGCTGGATCCATCCCGAGGGTACTGAGCGCCTTCCAGTGGGTGCTGAGCGCGTTCCTGAACGTGCCGCATCTGTCCCGAGGGTGCTGAGCGCCTTTGAAAAGGTGCTGAGCACCTTCCAGAAGGTGCTGGATCTGTCCCGAGGGTGCTGAGCGCCTTCCAGAAGGTGCTGGATCCATCCCGAGGGTGCTGAGCGCCTTCCAGAGGGTGCTGGAGTCGTCCCAAGGGTGCTGAGCGCCTTCCAGAAGGTGCTGGATTTGTCCAAAGTGTGCTGAGCGCCTTCCAGGAGGTGCTGGATGAGGCCTGAGGGTGCTGAGCACCATCCCGAGGGTGCAGGATGAGGCCCAAGGGTGCTGAGCACCATCCCGATGGTGCAGGATGAGGCCCGAGGTTGCAGGATGAGGCCCGAGGGTGGTGAGCACCGTCCCGAGGGTGCTGAGCGCCTTCCAGAGGGTGCTGGATTCGTCCAAAGTGTGCTGAGCGCCTTCCAGGAGGTGCTGGATGCGTCCCGAGGGTGCTGAGCGCCTTCCAGAGGCTGCTGAGTGCCTTCCAGAGGGTGCTGAGCACCTTCGAGAAGGTGCTGAATCTGTCCCGAGGGTGCTGAGTGCCTTCCAGATGGTGCTGAGCGCATTCCAGAAGGTGCTGGATCCATCCCGAGGCTGCTGAGCCCCTTCCAAAGGGTGCTGAGCGAATTCCAAAAGGTTCTGGAGCCACCCCAAGGGTACTAGACTATCCTGCCGGGGGCTGAGCGGTGCTGAGGTTCTAGATCTCCCTCTGGCTCCCGAAGCTATTCCACAAGGTGCAGGATCTCTTCTGAGGGTGCTGAGCACCTTCCAGAAGGCGCTGGATCCGTCTCGAGGTTTCTGAGCGTGGTCCAGAGGGTTCTGGATGCGTCTCGAGGGTGCTGAGCGCCTTCCAGAAGGTGCTGCATCCGTCCCGAGGGTGCTGAGCGCCATCCTGAAGGTGCTGGATCCCTCCCGAGGGTGCTGAGTGCCTTCCAGAAGGTGCTGGATCTGTCCCGAGGGTGCTGAGCGCCTTCGAAAAGGTGCTGAGCACCTTCCAGAAGGTGCTGGATGCGTCCTGAGTGTGCTGAGTGCCTTCCAGTGGGTGCTGGATCTGTCCCGAGGGTGCAGGATGAGGCCCGAGGGTGCAGGATGAGGCCCGAGGGTGCTGAGCAGCATCCCGAGGGTGCAGGATGAGGCCCGAGGGTGCTGATTTCCTTTGTGCTCGTCAGGATAAGCCATAAACAAGCCCCTGAACTCTGCATCGATGCATCAAACACTTCCACAGAAACATCGATGTGTCAAACACTTCCACAGAAAGGCACTCCATTAGTGATTCTAGAGGAAAAATTAGAGGTGATGGCTTATGATCCATGGGGAATTCCATTGGGAATGATGAAACTCAGACACATGGAATTGTGGAAGTGGAATTCCATTTTCAGCCTTAGGCACCTGGAGGAGGAGAGATGTCCTCATCCATAGCAAAGAAAGCCTGGTGCCCCAGTGTGTCAGGTGCAGACAAGGAGCTGTCTAGGGAATGAGAAACAAGTTCCTTCTACCCCTGCCCTCACTCTTAGAGTGGCAACAGCACAAACTGAACTGTGAGGATGATGAGGGCTCAGAGCAGCCCCAGGTGTGAGCAGTGAGGATGATGAGGGCTCAGAGCAGCCCCAGGTGTGAGCAGTGAGGATGATGAGGGGACAGAGCAGCCCCAGGTGTGAGCAGTTATGGTAAGGAAGGGGTGGATCCTGCCCGGGGCTGTTTTAGGGGGAGGGTTTCCCTCAGTTCACTTGGGCACGGAGCAGTTGGAGAAGAGGGGTTTATGGTGGGCTCCCCGGGGTATCTCGTGGAACGATACTGAGACCATCTCATAGGGTCTAGGAGAACAGCTGGATGCACTTGGACATGGAGCATTGCTTAAAGGAGGTGCCGAGGGACAAACCTTTGTGTCTTGAGGCAGCGTCGGAGCAAGTAAGCTAGTGCGGGTTTGCAGGGGGGACTTTTCTCCTTTTCCTTTTTGATTTCCTCTTGCCAGGGAGCGACAGAGCCGTGCGGAGGCGAGGCGAGCTCTGCCGGGCCGGCAGGCGGGAGCCGCGGCGCGGAGCTGTGTCCGTCCCGGCCGATCTGTCCGCTCCGGGCGCGGGGCTGGGGCACCGCCGGGGTCCCTTCGGGCCGGTGCCGGTGCCGCTGGGCGGGCCGGGCTCTCCCGGGGCCGGGGCCGCCCCCGCCCGCCGGAGGAGCCGCTTTCCTGCCGGGAGCCGCGCTCCGTCCGGGGCCGGGAGCGCGGGGCCGCCCCCGGGTGCCGAGTGCCGCCGCTGCCGGGGCTCGCGTGGCTCCCCCGGTCCCCCCGCACCTGGAGCGGCGCCAGCCCGGGAGCGAGTCCCGGCCAGGGCCGCTGGGGGACACTTGTGGCTCGTCAGCTTCAGAGTGCGCTGGTAAAAGCCGCTGGGAGGAGGGGAGGGGGAAAAGCCCGACCTTCCGGCCTTTTTGTCTGCGGCCTTTGTCGGTTTTGCTCTTTAGCCGAGCCGCGCCTTTAAATAACGATGTGGCGCCTTCTAGAAACTGTGTCCAATACCTTTTGCACCCTCCCGTGAGGGCTTCGAGCTCAGGTTTTTCCATTGCCGCATTAACTGTAGGTCCAAACTGACAGCGTCCCGTGCAAGAGCAGGAGATTTAGAAGGGTTTTTCTCCACGTGTGCTTTGGATGTTTTTGGAGTTGGGCTGTGGCGTGGATCTTTTTGAGCTGTGGGGTGTTTTGGTGGTAGCTTGGGTTCTTGGATCAGAGTAAAGTTGAATAGCTTTAAAAGAAGTTGTTACTTCTTTTAACGAAGTTGTTGGTTTTGGCAATCACTTTGTATTTGCTAATAAATGAGAAATTAGTTTGAAAAAGTAAAAAATGGATTTTCTGTTGTCTGTGTTAGACAATAGATTTGAGAGAGAATTTGGGGTGGGCTGTATTAGTATTGTACATAGATTGTATGTTCAAAGAGTTTTTTCTTTTTTAGTTTTGGAGTTACAGAATTTATGTTTGGGCATAAAGTGGATGATGAGGCTATAATATAATGTAATTTTAGAATATCTTATTTTTTGTTGTATATTTTTTGCTTAATGGTCAAATTAATGTTTTTTAATTTTAGATACACTTGTATACAGATATATAGAGCTATTATTTTTCTTATAGAGTACTGTAATTATGCATTAGTATAAATGTAGAGCTTTGGGGTTTTTTTTTACTAATGTTTAGGGCTAGTTGAATGGTTTTGAGCTCAGTGCGTTGGTCTAGATTATTTTTTAGTAGTTGGTGTGATTTGTTGTGTGGAGTTCAATAGGGTTGCTTTTTATTTACATTTAACTTTGCTGATGTGATAAGAACTGTTAGTGACAGAGCATAGCATCTGTTTTTGTTGGTAGTCGGTTGTATGGTGTGGGTTTTGTTTGTGTTACCTGTTTTGGGTTTTTTTTATTGTTAGTGAGATTAAAGTTTTTATTTTGGGGTTAATTTGTAGTTATTTTTAAAGGTTTTAGGGCAATTTTGGTTTTTGATTTGGGGGTGCTGTGATGTGAGTACTTTATTTGTTTTATGTGGTATTGGTGGTTTAGATAGGGGGAATATTTGTTTTGAAAATTTATTTTAGTATTGTTAGTTGAAGCGTTTGGATGAGTTGTGTTTCAGTGTTGAATCTTTTTGAGGGGGTTCAGATTTTTTCTAGGTTAAGATTTTTTTTCCTTAGTTGGTGGAGGTATTGTGATTTTATTGGTGATATTCATGGGAATTTGATGCTGTTTGTTTTTTGGTTATTTTATTTTTAGGAATGTGATTTTTGTAGTAAGCCTGGAAGAATTCACTTTATTTCAAAACATACTTGTTTAATGAAGTAAAGGTTTCCATATTATTCCATTATATAACTCCTCAGTGTCTTAGTTTTTTTTTCTTATTTAGTTTTTCCAGAATTTATTGATAATTGAGCAATCAAGCAGGGATGGCACCCCGTTCTTGAAAAGATGGCTATGGAAAAACCTGTGTCTAACAACACGTACCTGACGGACGGCAACAATTTTGCTGTTATTACAGGGCCAAATTCGAGTGGCAAATCAACATTGGCATGGAATGCTGGAGGAGAGGAGTTTGTGGTGGGCTGCCAGTGACATCTGATGGAGTGACGGTGAGAGCATCTCATAGGGTCTGGGGGAGCACCAGGATGCACTTGGACGTGGAGCACCGCTTAAAGAGGTGGTGAGGGACAAAGCTTTTTGCCAGGGAGCAGCACCTGAAGAGCTGAGCTGGTGTGGATTTGCAGGGCTGATCTTTCTGCTTTTCCCTTTTGATTCCATCTTGGTAGTCCCTCCCTGGTGCCCTCAATCTGTCACAAGAATTCCAAGAAAAAAAAGGCTGAGCAAACAGTGAAAAGAAGGGGTATGGGTAAGGTGGAGTTCAGGTGTATCCCACCCCAAACAGCAGCCCTAACAGCGCTCCCGTTTCTCTGAGGCAGCTGCAGGCAGGAACCCTAGAGCAGCAGAGTGCCAGAACCCTCGAGTGCTGCAGGCAGTTCTCTGGTGCTAGGGTCAGCCAGGAGGAGATAGTGGGGGGACGATCCGTAGGGTTGGGGAAACAGGGGGTTTCCCGCCCCGCCCCACCCTGGGCTCTCTGTCCCTCCGCAGCCGGGGATTGCTCCTACCCCTCCTCGAGGCGGCGGTTGGTAAGGCTTCGTGCCTGGCCTCCGCAAAGAGTTCGGCTCTGTCAGCCTCTGCCCTGTCTCAGGGCCAAACTTAGGTAGGGTAGGGAGCAACTGTGGATTGCCTGGTCCCGGCTAAGGGACATCTCTTGGGGCCTATGGATAAGGAGCAACCCCGGTTGCAAGCATAGGGTTGTAAGTTGGTAGGGTTCAGTGCGGGAGCTTGGCAGTGACACAGAGAGGCTGAGGGAGGACTTTAGAGGTCAAGGGCTCGAGGGCTGGAGACAGACAGTGAAAATAGAAGGTGTACAGGTTGAGATATAAGGTAGAGTACAGGTTTATTTAAACCCTAAACAGCAGCCCTAACAGTGCCCCCGTTTCCCTGAGGCTGCTGCAGGCAGGAACCCTAAAGCAGCAGAGTGCCAGGACCCCCGAGAGGTGCAGGCAGTACCCCTGGTGCTAGGGCCAGCCAGGAAGAGATAGTGGGTGCTAGGGCCTACTGCTGTCATATACGCTGGGGTTTCCATCCTTGGGGTACCCTGGGCTCCCTGTCCCTCACTGACTGGAGCGTCTTCCTCCCCTCCTTGAGGTGGTGGTAATTTGGCTGTGTCAGCCAATACTGCTGTGAAGCAAGCCTCTGCCTCCCTGTGAGGTGAAGTGTGCAGCCCATGAACCTGGGCATTCTCTAGAGAAGGTAAGTGCTGGGTTTTCACAGATGTGCCGCTAAGATCCTGCATTGATATTTGGTCTTCTAGATTGCAGCTGACCAGGAGACAACAGCCTGGCGACAGCAGGAACTTCCCGGATAGCACGGCGGCCTTCCCTGGCACCCTGTGTGGATCCAACCCGCCGGGCATCCGAGAGCTAAGTTGAAGGCTATGAACCGCAGAGGGGGATGAAAGCGGGGCCGGGTCGGGACTTGTGATCTGGGATTTTTGAGTCAGCTTTGGGGATGGGGAGGTCCAGGCCGTGGCCCCTTAGGCCCCATGGTTGGAGAGCCTCGCTTTTGTTCACAGTGCTGAGGTGTGCAGGACAGAGCAGCCCCGGGGCACATTGTGCCACTTGTCCGTCGTGCCTTCTGTGTCTTTTGTGCCTCTTGTGTTGTATGTGCCTTGTCTTATCCCTTCTGGCGGCTTACCAGAAACCCTGGCACCATTCTTAGCATCTCCGATCTCTGGGCTCCTCGGCCCAGTGCTGACGCCATCAAAGCTTTTCCTCGGGAGCTCTCAGAGGCCTTGGAATCGCGTCTCTCTTTTAAAAGCATCCGATCGGATGTCTTTTAGAGGTCTTGTTCCGAGCTGTGTCGACAGCCGTGCGCCGCGAGGATTCATTGCTGCGGCTTAGGTCTTGTAGAAACACAAAGATAGGTAGGGGTCTGTGGCCCTCAGATTCTCGGGCATCCGTCTTGACGGTTCTTGGATTGTTCCATCAGCATCTTCTTCCTCCTGGCTTCTGCGAGCTTCATCAGCTCGCCTTCATTCTCAGCCGCGTCATCTCATTCCACGTTCTCTCGGTCCTTGTGGCCGTTCTTGTGGCCCAGAGCTGTGTCTCCCCGTTGTGTCCCCCCGTCTGTTGTCTTGTGTGTCACGGGTGTCTGGGTGTAGCTGTCCCGGAGCTGCTCTGTCCTGCTGCCCAGCCTGGGTGTAGGTGTAAAAGGGCAAGTCCCAGGCCCCTGTAATTTGAAATATGTGATGTAGGGAGTAGTTGGAGTCTAGAGGGTATTCCTAGATGGACACAAGATGTGTGGAACTGTGGAGTCACCCTGCAGCACTTTGACTTTTGTCTCAGCTTTCTTTCAGATGCGGACGGATGAAGTCGGTGGCAGAGCGCCCCACCCAGGGTAAGGGGGTTCCCCTGAGAAGGTAAGTCAATGTTTCTCTTTGCAGGGCAACTGGAACCGGTCACTGTGTTACAGGTCTCCACTTTGTCTTTATTTTTAGGAAGCAGAGCCGGCTAGCAGCAGTCAAGGAGAAGTGGGCAAGGTGAGCATTGACCGGTGGAGGGAAGCTGTTGTTATCGCTGGGCTCTCAGTTTCCGGTGCAACGCCAAGCGTCCCTTCTCGTTTGCGTGCTTTAGGCGGTCCAGTCGCGTTCTGCCGAGACCCCGTCGCCATCCGGCCGGCACGCCTGCTTCGCCTCTGCCGTGAGCCCTGCGGAAGCGTTACGGGAGCGTGTGACGGAGCCTTTTCCACGTAAAGGGGCCGTGTGGGTGGCCTTCAGGAACGGGCCGAGGGGTTGCCGTGAGTTGGGGATGTCGGGAGGAGGAGCGAGGGCCTGTTCAAGTTTCAGCAATGCCGCATCACTTTGTCTGCTCTTAACTCAGGTGCGCCCCGAGGTGATGGAATCTGGCTCCAGGCGTGGCCGAAGCGCGTGGCCTCAGGACGCGGCGGTTCACAGGAGACCGTGAGTAGCAGAATTGTCGGGATTTGGCTGATGCCCTGCAAAGATCAGCCGCTGATTTTCTGTTTTATTTTTTGTACCTCACCAGAAGACAGAAGCCTGGCGATGGCAGGAACTTCCCGGATGGCGAGGCGGCCTTCCTTGGCGCTCCATGTGGATCCTCCCTGCCGGGCATCAGAGAGCTAAGTCGGAGGCTATGACCTGCAGAGGGGGATGAAAGCGAGGCGCCAAGTCGGGACTCATGGCCTGGGATTTTTGAGTCAGCTTTGGGGATGGGGAGGTTCAGGCTGTGGCCCCTTAGGCCTCATCGTGGGAGAGCCTCACATTTGTTCTCAGTGCTGAGCTGTGCAGGACAGAGCAGCCCCGGGGCACGTCGTGCCACTTGTCTGTCGTGCCTTCTGTGTCTTTTGTACCTCTTGTGTTGTATGTGCCTTGTCTTATCCCTTCTGGGGCTTACCAGAAACCCTGGTGCCACTCATAGCATCTCCGATCTCTGGGTTCCTCAGCCCAGTGCTGACGCCGTCAAAGCTTTTCCTCGGGAGCTCTCAGAGGCCTTGGAATCGCGTCTCTCTTTTAAAAGCATCCGATCGGATGTGTTTTAGAGGTCTTGTTCCGAGCTGTGTCGACAGCCGTGCGCCGCGAGGATCCATTGCTGCGGCTTAGGTCTTGTAGAAACACAGAGATAGGTAGGGGTCTGTGGCCCTCAGATTCTCGGGCATCCGTCTTGGCGGTTCTTGGATCGTTCCATCAGCATCTTCTTCCTCCCGGCTTCTGGGAGCTTCATCAGCTCGCCTTCATTCTCAGCCGCGTCATCTCATTCCACGTTCTCTTCTTGTGGCCCAGAGCTGTGTCTCCCCGTTGTGTCCCCCCGTCTGTTGTCTTGTGTGTCACGGGTGTCTGGGTGTAGCTGTCCCGGAGCTGCTCTGTCCTGCTGCCCAGCCTGGGTGTAGGTGTAAAAGGGCAAGTCCCAGGCCCCTGTAATTTGAAATATGTGATGTAGGGAGTAGTTGGAGTCTAGAGGGTATTCCTAGATGGACACAAGATGTGTGGAACTGTGGAGTCACCCTGCAGCACTTTGACTTTTGTCTCAGCTTTCTTTCAGATGCGGACGGATGAAGTCGGTGGCAGAGCGCCCCACCCAGGGTAAGGGGGTTCCCCTGAGAAGGTAAGTCAATGTTTCTCTTTGCAGGGCAACTGGAACCGGTCACTGTGTTACAGGTCTCCACTTTGTCTTTATTTTTAGGAAGCAGAGCCGGCTAGCAGCAGTCAAGGAGAAGTGGGCAAGGTGAGCATTGACCGGTGGAGGGAAGCTGTTGTTATCGCTGGGCTCTCAGTTTCCGGTGCAACGCCAAGCGTCCCTTCTCGTTTGCGTGCTTTAGGCGGTCCAGTCGCGTTCTGCCGAGACCCCGTCGCCATCCGGCCGGCACGCCTGCTTCGCCTCTGCCGTGAGCCCTGCGGAAGCGTTACGGGAGCGTGTGACGGAGCCTTTTCCACGTAAAGGGGCCGTGTGGGTGGCCTTCAGGAACGGGCCGAGGGGTTGCCGTGAGTTGGGGATGTCGGGAGGAGGAGCGAGGGCCTGTTCAAGTTTCAGCAATGCCGCATCACTTTGTCTGCTCTTAACTCAGGTGCGCCCCGAGGTGATGGAATCTGGCTCCAGGCGTGGCCGAAGCGCGTGGCCTCAGGACGCGGCGGTTCACAGGAGACCGTGAGTAGCAGAATTGTCGGGATTTGGCTGATGCCCTGCAAAGATCAGCCGCTGATTTTCTGTTTTATTTTTTGTACCTCACCAGAAGACAGAAGCCTGGCGATGGCAGGAACTTCCCGGATGGCGAGGCGGCCTTCCTTGGCGCTCCATGTGGATCCTCCCTGCCGGGCATCAGAGAGCTAAGTCGGAGGCTATGACCTGCAGAGGGGGATGAAAGCGAGGCGCCAAGTCGGGACTCATGGCCTGGGATTTTTGAGTCAGCTTTGGGGATGGGGAGGTTCAGGCTGTGGCCCCTTAGGCCTCATCGTGGGAGAGCCTCACATTTGTTCTCAGTGCTGAGCTGTGCAGGACAGAGCAGCCCCGGGGCACGTCGTGCCACTTGTCTGTCGTGCCTTCTGTGTCTTTTGTACCTCTTGTGTTGTATGTGCCTTGTCTTATCCCTTCTGGGGCTTACCAGAAACCCTGGTGCCACTCATAGCATCTCCGATCTCTGGGTTCCTCAGCCCAGTGCTGACGCCGTCAAAGCTTTTCCTCGGGAGCTCTCAGAGGCCTTGGAATCGCGTCTCTCTTTTAAAAGCATCCGATCGGATGTGTTTTAGAGGTCTTGTTCCGAGCTGTGTCGACAGCCGTGCGCCGCGAGGATCCATTGCTGCGGCTTAGGTCTTGTAGAAACACAGAGATAGGTAGGGGTCTGTGGCCCTCAGATTCTCGGGCATCCGTCTTGGCGGTTCTTGGATCGTTCCATCAGCATCTTCTTCCTCCCGGCTTCTGGGAGCTTCATCAGCTCGCCTTCATTCTCAGCCGCGTCATCTCATTCCACGTTCTCTTCTTGTGGCCCAGAGCTGTGTCTCCCCGTTGTGTCCCCCCGTCTGTTGTCTTGTGTGTCACGGGTGTCTGGGTGTAGCTGTCCCGGAGCTGCTCTGTCCTGCTGCCCAGCCTGGGTGTAGGTGTAAAAGGGCAAGTCCCAGGCCCCTGTAATTTGAAATATGTGATGTAGGGAGTAGTTGGAGTCTAGAGGGTATTCCTAGATGGACACAAGATGTGTGGAACTGTGGAGTCACCCTGCAGCACTTTGACTTTTGTCTCAGCTTTCTTTCAGATGCGGACGGATGAAGTCGGTGGCAGAGCGCCCCACCCAGGGTAAGGGGGTTCCCCTGAGAAGGTAAGTCAATGTTTCTCTTTGCAGGGCAACTGGAACCGGTCACTGTGTTACAGGTCTCCACTTTGTCTTTATTTTTAGGAAGCAGAGCCGGCTAGCAGCAGTCAAGGAGAAGTGGGCAAGGTGAGCATTGACCGGTGGAGGGAAGCTGTTGTTATCGCTGGGCTCTCAGTTTCCGGTGCAACGCCAAGCGTCCCTTCTCGTTTGCGTGCTTTAGGCGGTCCAGTCGCGTTCTGCCGAGACCCCGTCGCCATCCGGCCGGCACGCCTGCTTCGCCTCTGCCGTGAGCCCTGCGGAAGCGTTACGGGAGCGTGTGACGGAGCCTTTTCCACGTAAAGGGGCCGTGTGGGTGGCCTTCAGGAACGGGCCGAGGGGTTGCCGTGAGTTGGGGATGTCGGGAGGAGGAGCGAGGGCCTGTTCAAGTTTCAGCAATGCCGCATCACTTTGTCTGCTCTTAACTCAGGTGCGCCCCGAGGTGATGGAATCTGGCTCCAGGCGTGGCCGAAGCGCGTGGCCTCAGGACGCGGCGGTTCACAGGAGACCGTGAGTAGCAGAATTGTCGGGATTTGGCTGATGCCCTGCAAAGATCAGCCGCTGATTTTCTGTTTTATTTTTTGTACCTCACCAGAAGACAGAAGCCTGGCGATGGCAGGAACTTCCCGGATGGCGAGGCGGCCTTCCTTGGCGCTCCATGTGGATCCTCCCTGCCGGGCATCAGAGAGCTAAGTCGGAGGCTATGACCTGCAGAGGGGGATGAAAGCGAGGCGCCAAGTCGGGACTCATGGCCTGGGATTTTTGAGTCAGCTTTGGGGATGGGGAGGTTCAGGCTGTGGCCCCTTAGGCCTCATCGTGGGAGAGCCTCACATTTGTTCTCAGTGCTGAGCTGTGCAGGACAGAGCAGCCCCGGGGCACGTCGTGCCACTTGTCTGTCGTGCCTTCTGTGTCTTTTGTACCTCTTGTGTTGTATGTGCCTTGTCTTATCCCTTCTGGGGCTTACCAGAAACCCTGGTGCCACTCATAGCATCTCCGATCTCTGGGTTCCTCAGCCCAGTGCTGACGCCGTCAAAGCTTTTCCTCGGGAGCTCTCAGAGGCCTTGGAATCGCGTCTCTCTTTTAAAAGCATCCGATCGGATGTGTTTTAGAGGTCTTGTTCCGAGCTGTGTCGACAGCCGTGCGCCGCGAGGATCCATTGCTGCGGCTTAGGTCTTGTAGAAACACAGAGATAGGTAGGGGTCTGTGGCCCTCAGATTCTCGGGCATCCGTCTTGGCGGTTCTTGGATCGTTCCATCAGCATCTTCTTCCTCCCGGCTTCTGGGAGCTTCATCAGCTCGCCTTCATTCTCAGCCGCGTCATCTCATTCCACGTTCTCTTCTTGTGGCCCAGAGCTGTGTCTCCCCGTTGTGTCCCCCCGTCTGTTGTCTTGTGTGTCACGGGTGTCTGGGTGTAGCTGTCCCGGAGCTGCTCTGTCCTGCTGCCCAGCCTGGGTGTAGGTGTAAAAGGGCAAGTCCCAGGCCCCTGTAATTTGAAATATGTGATGTAGGGAGTAGTTGGAGTCTAGAGGGTATTCCTAGATGGACACAAGATGTGTGGAACTGTGGAGTCACCCTGCAGCACTTTGACTTTTGTCTCAGCTTTCTTTCAGATGCGGACGGATGAAGTCGGTGGCAGAGCGCCCCACCCAGGGTAAGGGGGTTCCCCTGAGAAGGTAAGTCAATGTTTCTCTTTGCAGGGCAACTGGAACCGGTCACTGTGTTACAGGTCTCCACTTTGTCTTTATTTTTAGGAAGCAGAGCCGGCTAGCAGCAGTCAAGGAGAAGTGGGCAAGGTGAGCATTGACCGGTGGAGGGAAGCTGTTGTTATCGCTGGGCTCTCAGTTTCCGGTGCAACGCCAAGCGTCCCTTCTCGTTTGCGTGCTTTAGGCGGTCCAGTCGCGTTCTGCCGAGACCCCGTCGCCATCCGGCCGGCACGCCTGCTTCGCCTCTGCCGTGAGCCCTGCGGAAGCGTTACGGGAGCGTGTGACGGAGCCTTTTCCACGTAAAGGGGCCGTGTGGGTGGCCTTCAGGAACGGGCCGAGGGGTTGCCGTGAGTTGGGGATGTCGGGAGGAGGAGCGAGGGCCTGTTCAAGTTTCAGCAATGCCGCATCACTTTGTCTGCTCTTAACTCAGGTGCGCCCCGAGGTGATGGAATCTGGCTCCAGGCGTGGCCGAAGCGCGTGGCCTCAGGACGCGGCGGTTCACAGGAGACCGTGAGTAGCAGAATTGTCGGGATTTGGCTGATGCCCTGCAAAGATCAGCCGCTGATTTTCTGTTTTATTTTTTGTACCTCACCAGAAGACAGAAGCCTGGCGATGGCAGGAACTTCCCGGATGGCGAGGCGGCCTTCCTTGGCGCTCCATGTGGATCCTCCCTGCCGGGCATCAGAGAGCTAAGTCGGAGGCTATGACCTGCAGAGGGGGATGAAAGCGAGGCGCCAAGTCGGGACTCATGGCCTGGGATTTTTGAGTCAGCTTTGGGGATGGGGAGGTTCAGGCTGTGGCCCCTTAGGCCTCATCGTGGGAGAGCCTCACATTTGTTCTCAGTGCTGAGCTGTGCAGGACAGAGCAGCCCCGGGGCACGTCGTGCCACTTGTCTGTCGTGCCTTCTGTGTCTTTTGTACCTCTTGTGTTGTATGTGCCTTGTCTTATCCCTTCTGGGGCTTACCAGAAACCCTGGTGCCACTCATAGCATCTCCGATCTCTGGGTTCCTCGGCCCAGTGCTGACGCCGTCAAAGCTTTTCCTCGGGAGCTCTCAGAGGCCTTGGAATCGCGTCTCTCTTTTAAAAGCATCCGATCGGATGTGTTTTAGAGGTCTTGTTCCGAGCTGTGTCGACAGCCGTGCGCCGCGAGGATCCATTGCTGCGGCTTAGGTCTTGTAGAAACACAGAGATAGGTAGGGGTCTGTGGCCCTCAGATTCTCGGGCATCCGTCTTGGCGGTTCTTGGATCGTTCCATCAGCATCTTCTTCCTCCCGGCTTCTGGGAGCTTCATCAGCTCGCCTTCATTCTCAGCCGCGTCATCTCATTCCACGTTCTCTTCTTGTGGCCCAGAGCTGTGTCTCCCCGTTGTGTCCCCCCGTCTGTTGTCTTGTGTGTCACGGGTGTCTGGGTGTAGCTGTCCCGGAGCTGCTCTGTCCTGCTGCCCAGCCTGGGTGTAGGTGTAAAAGGGCAAGTCCCAGGCCCCTGTAATTTGAAATATGTGATGTAGGGAGTAGTTGGAGTCTAGAGGGTATTCCTAGATGGACACAAGATGTGTGGAACTGTGGAGTCACCCTGCAGCACTTTGACTTTTGTCTCAGCTTTCTTTCAGATGCGGACGGATGAAGTCGGTGGCAGAGCGCCCCACCCAGGGTAAGGGGGTTCCCCTGAGAAGGTAAGTCAATGTTTCTCTTTGCAGGGCAACTGGAACCGGTCACTGTGTTACAGGTCTCCACTTTGTCTTTATTTTTAGGAAGCAGAGCCGGCTAGCAGCAGTCAAGGAGAAGTGGGCAAGGTGAGCATTGACCGGTGGAGGGAAGCTGTTGTTATCGCTGGGCTCTCAGTTTCCGGTGCAACGCCAAGCGTCCCTTCTCGTTTGCGTGCTTTAGGCGGTCCAGTCGCGTTCTGCCGAGACCCCGTCGCCATCCGGCCGGCACGCCTGCTTCGCCTCTGCCGTGAGCCCTGCGGAAGCGTTACGGGAGCGTGTGACGGAGCCTTTTCCACGTAAAGGGGCCGTGTGGGTGGCCTTCAGGAACGGGCCGAGGGGTTGCCGTGAGTTGGGGATGTCGGGAGGAGGAGCGAGGGCCTGTTCAAGTTTCAGCAATGCCGCATCACTTTGTCTGCTCTTAACTCAGGTGCGCCCCGAGGTGATGGAATCTGGCTCCAGGCGTGGCCGAAGCGCGTGGCCTCAGGACGCGGCGGTTCACAGGAGACCGTGAGTAGCAGAATTGTCGGGATTTGGCTGATGCCCTGCAAAGATCAGCCGCTGATTTTCTGTTTTATTTTTTGTACCTCACCAGAAGACAGAAGCCTGGCGATGGCAGGAACTTCCCGGATGGCGAGGCGGCCTTCCTTGGCGCTCCATGTGGATCCTCCCTGCCGGGCATCAGAGAGCTAAGTCGGAGGCTATGACCTGCAGAGGGGGATGAAAGCGAGGCGCCAAGTCGGGACTCATGGCCTGGGATTTTTGAGTCAGCTTTGGGGATGGGGAGGTTCAGGCTGTGGCCCCTTAGGCCTCATCGTGGGAGAGCCTCACATTTGTTCTCAGTGCTGAGCTGTGCAGGACAGAGCAGCCCCGGGGCACGTCGTGCCACTTGTCTGTCGTGCCTTCTGTGTCTTTTGTACCTCTTGTGTTGTATGTGCCTTGTCTTATCCCTTCTGGGGCTTACCAGAAACCCTGGTGCCACTCATAGCATCTCCGATCTCTGGGTTCCTCAGCCCAGTGCTGACGCCGTCAAAGCTTTTCCTCGGGAGCTCTCAGAGGCCTTGGAATCGCGTCTCTCTTTTAAAAGCATCCGATCGGATGTGTTTTAGAGGTCTTGTTCCGAGCTGTGTCGACAGCCGTGCGCCGCGAGGATCCATTGCTGCGGCTTAGGTCTTGTAGAAACACAGAGATAGGTAGGGGTCTGTGGCCCTCAGATTCTCGGGCATCCGTCTTGGCGGTTCTTGGATCGTTCCATCAGCATCTTCTTCCTCCCGGCTTCTGGGAGCTTCATCAGCTCGCCTTCATTCTCAGCCGCGTCATCTCATTCCACGTTCTCTTCTTGTGGCCCAGAGCTGTGTCTCCCCGTTGTGTCCCCCCGTCTGTTGTCTTGTGTGTCACGGGTGTCTGGGTGTAGCTGTCCCGGAGCTGCTCTGTCCTGCTGCCCAGCCTGGGTGTAGGTGTAAAAGGGCAAGTCCCAGGCCCCTGTAATTTGAAATATGTGATGTAGGGAGTAGTTGGAGTCTAGAGGGTATTCCTAGATGGACACAAGATGTGTGGAACTGTGGAGTCACCCTGCAGCACTTTGACTTTTGTCTCAGCTTTCTTTCAGATGCGGACGGATGAAGTCGGTGGCAGAGCGCCCCACCCAGGGTAAGGGGGTTCCCCTGAGAAGGTAAGTCAATGTTTCTCTTTGCAGGGCAACTGGAACCGGTCACTGTGTTACAGGTCTCCACTTTGTCTTTATTTTTAGGAAGCAGAGCCGGCTAGCAGCAGTCAAGGAGAAGTGGGCAAGGTGAGCATTGACCGGTGGAGGGAAGCTGTTGTTATCGCTGGGCTCTCAGTTTCCGGTGCAACGCCAAGCGTCCCTTCTCGTTTGCGTGCTTTAGGCGGTCCAGTCGCGTTCTGCCGAGACCCCGTCGCCATCCGGCCGGCACGCCTGCTTCGCCTCTGCCGTGAGCCCTGCGGAAGCGTTACGGGAGCGTGTGACGGAGCCTTTTCCACGTAAAGGGGCCGTGTGGGTGGCCTTCAGGAACGGGCCGAGGGGTTGCCGTGAGTTGGGGATGTCGGGAGGAGGAGCGAGGGCCTGTTCAAGTTTCAGCAATGCCGCATCACTTTGTCTGCTCTTAACTCAGGTGCGCCCCGAGGTGATGGAATCTGGCTCCAGGCGTGGCCGAAGCGCGTGGCCTCAGGACGCGGCGGTTCACAGGAGACCGTGAGTAGCAGAATTGTCGGGATTTGGCTGATGCCCTGCAAAGATCAGCCGCTGATTTTCTGTTTTATTTTTTGTACCTCACCAGAAGACAGAAGCCTGGCGATGGCAGGAACTTCCCGGATGGCGAGGCGGCCTTCCTTGGCGCTCCATGTGGATCCTCCCTGCCGGGCATCAGAGAGCTAAGTCGGAGGCTATGACCTGCAGAGGGGGATGAAAGCGAGGCGCCAAGTCGGGACTCATGGCCTGGGATTTTTGAGTCAGCTTTGGGGATGGGGAGGTTCAGGCTGTGGCCCCTTAGGCCTCATCGTGGGAGAGCCTCACATTTGTTCTCAGTGCTGAGCTGTGCAGGACAGAGCAGCCCCGGGGCACGTCGTGCCACTTGTCTGTCGTGCCTTCTGTGTCTTTTGTACCTCTTGTGTTGTATGTGCCTTGTCTTATCCCTTCTGGGGCTTACCAGAAACCCTGGTGCCACTCATAGCATCTCCGATCTCTGGGTTCCTCAGCCCAGTGCTGACGCCGTCAAAGCTTTTCCTCGGGAGCTCTCAGAGGCCTTGGAATCGCGTCTCTCTTTTAAAAGCATCCGATCGGATGTGTTTTAGAGGTCTTGTTCCGAGCTGTGTCGACAGCCGTGCGCCGCGAGGATCCATTGCTGCGGCTTAGGTCTTGTAGAAACACAGAGATAGGTAGGGGTCTGTGGCCCTCAGATTCTCGGGCATCCGTCTTGGCGGTTCTTGGATCGTTCCATCAGCATCTTCTTCCTCCCGGCTTCTGGGAGCTTCATCAGCTCGCCTTCATTCTCAGCCGCGTCATCTCATTCCACGTTCTCTTCTTGTGGCCCAGAGCTGTGTCTCCCCGTTGTGTCCCCCCGTCTGTTGTCTTGTGTGTCACGGGTGTCTGGGTGTAGCTGTCCCGGAGCTGCTCTGTCCTGCTGCCCAGCCTGGGTGTAGGTGTAAAAGGGCAAGTCCCAGGCCCCTGTAATTTGAAATATGTGATGTAGGGAGTAGTTGGAGTCTAGAGGGTATTCCTAGATGGACACAAGATGTGTGGAACTGTGGAGTCACCCTGCAGCACTTTGACTTTTGTCTCAGCTTTCTTTCAGATGCGGACGGATGAAGTCGGTGGCAGAGCGCCCCACCCAGGGTAAGGGGGTTCCCCTGAGAAGGTAAGTCAATGTTTCTCTTTGCAGGGCAACTGGAACCGGTCACTGTGTTACAGGTCTCCACTTTGTCTTTATTTTTAGGAAGCAGAGCCGGCTAGCAGCAGTCAAGGAGAAGTGGGCAAGGTGAGCATTGACCGGTGGAGGGAAGCTGTTGTTATCGCTGGGCTCTCAGTTTCCGGTGCAACGCCAAGCGTCCCTTCTCGTTTGCGTGCTTTAGGCGGTCCAGTCGCGTTCTGCCGAGACCCCGTCGCCATCCGGCCGGCACGCCTGCTTCGCCTCTGCCGTGAGCCCTGCGGAAGCGTTACGGGAGCGTGTGACGGAGCCTTTTCCACGTAAAGGGGCCGTGTGGGTGGCCTTCAGGAACGGGCCGAGGGGTTGCCGTGAGTTGGGGATGTCGGGAGGAGGAGCGAGGGCCTGTTCAAGTTTCAGCAATGCCGCATCACTTTGTCTGCTCTTAACTCAGGTGCGCCCCGAGGTGATGGAATCTGGCTCCAGGCGTGGCCGAAGCGCGTGGCCTCAGGACGCGGCGGTTCACAGGAGACCGTGAGTAGCAGAATTGTCGGGATTTGGCTGATGCCCTGCAAAGATCAGCCGCTGATTTTCTGTTTTATTTTTTGTACCTCACCAGAAGACAGAAGCCTGGCGATGGCAGGAACTTCCCGGATGGCGAGGCGGCCTTCCTTGGCGCTCCATGTGGATCCTCCCTGCCGGGCATCAGAGAGCTAAGTCGGAGGCTATGACCTGCAGAGGGGGATGAAAGCGAGGCGCCAAGTCGGGACTCATGGCCTGGGATTTTTGAGTCAGCTTTGGGGATGGGGAGGTTCAGGCTGTGGCCCCTTAGGCCTCATCGTGGGAGAGCCTCACATTTGTTCTCAGTGCTGAGCTGTGCAGGACAGAGCAGCCCCGGGGCACGTCGTGCCACTTGTCTGTCGTGCCTTCTGTGTCTTTTGTACCTCTTGTGTTGTATGTGCCTTGTCTTATCCCTTCTGGGGCTTACCAGAAACCCTGGTGCCACTCATAGCATCTCCGATCTCTGGGTTCCTCAGCCCAGTGCTGACGCCGTCAAAGCTTTTCCTCGGGAGCTCTCAGAGGCCTTGGAATCGCGTCTCTCTTTTAAAAGCATCCGATCGGATGTGTTTTAGAGGTCTTGTTCCGAGCTGTGTCGACAGCCGTGCGCCGCGAGGATCCATTGCTGCGGCTTAGGTCTTGTAGAAACACAGAGATAGGTAGGGGTCTGTGGCCCTCAGATTCTCGGGCATCCGTCTTGGCGGTTCTTGGATCGTTCCATCAGCATCTTCTTCCTCCCGGCTTCTGGGAGCTTCATCAGCTCGCCTTCATTCTCAGCCGCGTCATCTCATTCCACGTTCTCTTCTTGTGGCCCAGAGCTGTGTCTCCCCGTTGTGTCCCCCCGTCTGTTGTCTTGTGTGTCACGGGTGTCTGGGTGTAGCTGTCCCGGAGCTGCTCTGTCCTGCTGCCCAGCCTGGGTGTAGGTGTAAAAGGGCAAGTCCCAGGCCCCTGTAATTTGAAATATGTGATGTAGGGAGTAGTTGGAGTCTAGAGGGTATTCCTAGATGGACACAAGATGTGTGGAACTGTGGAGTCACCCTGCAGCACTTTGACTTTTGTCTCAGCTTTCTTTCAGATGCGGACGGATGAAGTCGGTGGCAGAGCGCCCCACCCAGGGTAAGGGGGTTCCCCTGAGAAGGTAAGTCAATGTTTCTCTTTGCAGGGCAACTGGAACCGGTCACTGTGTTACAGGTCTCCACTTTGTCTTTATTTTTAGGAAGCAGAGCCGGCTAGCAGCAGTCAAGGAGAAGTGGGCAAGGTGAGCATTGACCGGTGGAGGGAAGCTGTTGTTATCGCTGGGCTCTCAGTTTCCGGTGCAACGCCAAGCGTCCCTTCTCGTTTGCGTGCTTTAGGCGGTCCAGTCGCGTTCTGCCGAGACCCCGTCGCCATCCGGCCGGCACGCCTGCTTCGCCTCTGCCGTGAGCCCTGCGGAAGCGTTACGGGAGCGTGTGACGGAGCCTTTTCCACGTAAAGGGGCCGTGTGGGTGGCCTTCAGGAACGGGCCGAGGGGTTGCCGTGAGTTGGGGATGTCGGGAGGAGGAGCGAGGGCCTGTTCAAGTTTCAGCAATGCCGCATCACTTTGTCTGCTCTTAACTCAGGTGCGCCCCGAGGTGATGGAATCTGGCTCCAGGCGTGGCCGAAGCGCGTGGCCTCAGGACGCGGCGGTTCACAGGAGACCGTGAGTAGCAGAATTGTCGGGATTTGGCTGATGCCCTGCAAAGATCAGCCGCTGATTTTCTGTTTTATTTTTTGTACCTCACCAGAAGACAGAAGCCTGGCGATGGCAGGAACTTCCCGGATGGCGAGGCGGCCTTCCTTGGCGCTCCATGTGGATCCTCCCTGCCGGGCATCAGAGAGCTAAGTCGGAGGCTATGACCTGCAGAGGGGGATGAAAGCGAGGCGCCAAGTCGGGACTCATGGCCTGGGATTTTTGAGTCAGCTTTGGGGATGGGGAGGTTCAGGCTGTGGCCCCTTAGGCCTCATCGTGGGAGAGCCTCACATTTGTTCTCAGTGCTGAGCTGTGCAGGACAGAGCAGCCCCGGGGCACGTCGTGCCACTTGTCTGTCGTGCCTTCTGTGTCTTTTGTACCTCTTGTGTTGTATGTGCCTTGTCTTATCCCTTCTGGGGCTTACCAGAAACCCTGGTGCCACTCATAGCATCTCCGATCTCTGGGTTCCTCAGCCCAGTGCTGACGCCGTCAAAGCTTTTCCTCGGGAGCTCTCAGAGGCCTTGGAATCGCGTCTCTCTTTTAAAAGCATCCGATCGGATGTGTTTTAGAGGTCTTGTTCCGAGCTGTGTCGACAGCCGTGCGCCGCGAGGATCCATTGCTGCGGCTTAGGTCTTGTAGAAACACAGAGATAGGTAGGGGTCTGTGGCCCTCAGATTCTCGGGCATCCGTCTTGGCGGTTCTTGGATCGTTCCATCAGCATCTTCTTCCTCCCGGCTTCTGGGAGCTTCATCAGCTCGCCTTCATTCTCAGCCGCGTCATCTCATTCCACGTTCTCTTCTTGTGGCCCAGAGCTGTGTCTCCCCGTTGTGTCCCCCCGTCTGTTGTCTTGTGTGTCACGGGTGTCTGGGTGTAGCTGTCCCGGAGCTGCTCTGTCCTGCTGCCCAGCCTGGGTGTAGGTGTAAAAGGGCAAGTCCCAGGCCCCTGTAATTTGAAATATGTGATGTAGGGAGTAGTTGGAGTCTAGAGGGTATTCCTAGATGGACACAAGATGTGTGGAACTGTGGAGTCACCCTGCAGCACTTTGACTTTTGTCTCAGCTTTCTTTCAGATGCGGACGGATGAAGTCGGTGGCAGAGCGCCCCACCCAGGGTAAGGGGGTTCCCCTGAGAAGGTAAGTCAATGTTTCTCTTTGCAGGGCAACTGGAACCGGTCACTGTGTTACAGGTCTCCACTTTGTCTTTATTTTTAGGAAGCAGAGCCGGCTAGCAGCAGTCAAGGAGAAGTGGGCAAGGTGAGCATTGACCGGTGGAGGGAAGCTGTTGTTATCGCTGGGCTCTCAGTTTCCGGTGCAACGCCAAGCGTCCCTTCTCGTTTGCGTGCTTTAGGCGGTCCAGTCGCGTTCTGCCGAGACCCCGTCGCCATCCGGCCGGCACGCCTGCTTCGCCTCTGCCGTGAGCCCTGCGGAAGCGTTACGGGAGCGTGTGACGGAGCCTTTTCCACGTAAAGGGGCCGTGTGGGTGGCCTTCAGGAACGGGCCGAGGGGTTGCCGTGAGTTGGGGATGTCGGGAGGAGGAGCGAGGGCCTGTTCAAGTTTCAGCAATGCCGCATCACTTTGTCTGCTCTTAACTCAGGTGCGCCCCGAGGTGATGGAATCTGGCTCCAGGCGTGGCCGAAGCGCGTGGCCTCAGGACGCGGCGGTTCACAGGAGACCGTGAGTAGCAGAATTGTCGGGATTTGGCTGATGCCCTGCAAAGATCAGCCGCTGATTTTCTGTTTTATTTTTTGTACCTCACCAGAAGACAGAAGCCTGGCGATGGCAGGAACTTCCCGGATGGCGAGGCGGCCTTCCTTGGCGCTCCATGTGGATCCTCCCTGCCGGGCATCAGAGAGCTAAGTCGGAGGCTATGACCTGCAGAGGGGGATGAAAGCGAGGCGCCAAGTCGGGACTCATGGCCTGGGATTTTTGAGTCAGCTTTGGGGATGGGGAGGTTCAGGCTGTGGCCCCTTAGGCCTCATCGTGGGAGAGCCTCACATTTGTTCTCAGTGCTGAGCTGTGCAGGACAGAGCAGCCCCGGGGCACGTCGTGCCACTTGTCTGTCGTGCCTTCTGTGTCTTTTGTACCTCTTGTGTTGTATGTGCCTTGTCTTATCCCTTCTGGGGCTTACCAGAAACCCTGGTGCCACTCATAGCATCTCCGATCTCTGGGTTCCTCGGCCCAGTGCTGACGCCGTCAAAGCTTTTCCTCGGGAGCTCTCAGAGGCCTTGGAATCGCGTCTCTCTTTTAAAAGCATCCGATCGGATGTGTTTTAGAGGTCTTGTTCCGAGCTGTGTCGACAGCCGTGCGCCGCGAGGATCCATTGCTGCGGCTTAGGTCTTGTAGAAACACAGAGATAGGTAGGGGTCTGTGGCCCTCAGATTCTCGGGCATCCGTCTTGGCGGTTCTTGGATCGTTCCATCAGCATCTTCTTCCTCCCGGCTTCTGGGAGCTTCATCAGCTCGCCTTCATTCTCAGCCGCGTCATCTCATTCCACGTTCTCTTCTTGTGGCCCAGAGCTGTGTCTCCCCGTTGTGTCCCCCCGTCTGTTGTCTTGTGTGTCACGGGTGTCTGGGTGTAGCTGTCCCGGAGCTGCTCTGTCCTGCTGCCCAGCCTGGGTGTAGGTGTAAAAGGGCAAGTCCCAGGCCCCTGTAATTTGAAATATGTGATGTAGGGAGTAGTTGGAGTCTAGAGGGTATTCCTAGATGGACACAAGATGTGTGGAACTGTGGAGTCACCCTGCAGCACTTTGACTTTTGTCTCAGCTTTCTTTCAGATGCGGACGGATGAAGTCGGTGGCAGAGCGCCCCACCCAGGGTAAGGGGGTTCCCCTGAGAAGGTAAGTCAATGTTTCTCTTTGCAGGGCAACTGGAACCGGTCACTGTGTTACAGGTCTCCACTTTGTCTTTATTTTTAGGAAGCAGAGCCGGCTAGCAGCAGTCAAGGAGAAGTGGGCAAGGTGAGCATTGACCGGTGGAGGGAAGCTGTTGTTATCGCTGGGCTCTCAGTTTCCGGTGCAACGCCAAGCGTCCCTTCTCGTTTGCGTGCTTTAGGCGGTCCAGTCGCGTTCTGCCGAGACCCCGTCGCCATCCGGCCGGCACGCCTGCTTCGCCTCTGCCGTGAGCCCTGCGGAAGCGTTACGGGAGCGTGTGACGGAGCCTTTTCCACGTAAAGGGGCCGTGTGGGTGGCCTTCAGGAACGGGCCGAGGGGTTGCCGTGAGTTGGGGATGTCGGGAGGAGGAGCGAGGGCCTGTTCAAGTTTCAGCAATGCCGCATCACTTTGTCTGCTCTTAACTCAGGTGCGCCCCGAGGTGATGGAATCTGGCTCCAGGCGTGGCCGAAGCGCGTGGCCTCAGGACGCGGCGGTTCACAGGAGACCGTGAGTAGCAGAATTGTCGGGATTTGGCTGATGCCCTGCAAAGATCAGCCGCTGATTTTCTGTTTTATTTTTTGTACCTCACCAGAAGACAGAAGCCTGGCGATGGCAGGAACTTCCCGGATGGCGAGGCGGCCTTCCTTGGCGCTCCATGTGGATCCTCCCTGCCGGGCATCAGAGAGCTAAGTCGGAGGCTATGACCTGCAGAGGGGGATGAAAGCGAGGCGCCAAGTCGGGACTCATGGCCTGGGATTTTTGAGTCAGCTTTGGGGATGGGGAGGTTCAGGCTGTGGCCCCTTAGGCCTCATCGTGGGAGAGCCTCACATTTGTTCTCAGTGCTGAGCTGTGCAGGACAGAGCAGCCCCGGGGCACGTCGTGCCACTTGTCTGTCGTGCCTTCTGTGTCTTTTGTACCTCTTGTGTTGTATGTGCCTTGTCTTATCCCTTCTGGGGCTTACCAGAAACCCTGGTGCCACTCATAGCATCTCCGATCTCTGGGTTCCTCGGCCCAGTGCTGACGCCGTCAAAGCTTTTCCTCGGGAGCTCTCAGAGGCCTTGGAATCGCGTCTCTCTTTTAAAAGCATCCGATCGGATGTGTTTTAGAGGTCTTGTTCCGAGCTGTGTCGACAGCCGTGCGCCGCGAGGATCCATTGCTGCGGCTTAGGTCTTGTAGAAACACAGAGATAGGTAGGGGTCTGTGGCCCTCAGATTCTCGGGCATCCGTCTTGGCGGTTCTTGGATCGTTCCATCAGCATCTTCTTCCTCCCGGCTTCTGGGAGCTTCATCAGCTCGCCTTCATTCTCAGCCGCGTCATCTCATTCCACGTTCTCTTCTTGTGGCCCAGAGCTGTGTCTCCCCGTTGTGTCCCCCCGTCTGTTGTCTTGTGTGTCACGGGTGTCTGGGTGTAGCTGTCCCGGAGCTGCTCTGTCCTGCTGCCCAGCCTGGGTGTAGGTGTAAAAGGGCAAGTCCCAGGCCCCTGTAATTTGAAATATGTGATGTAGGGAGTAGTTGGAGTCTAGAGGGTATTCCTAGATGGACACAAGATGTGTGGAACTGTGGAGTCACCCTGCAGCACTTTGACTTTTGTCTCAGCTTTCTTTCAGATGCGGACGGATGAAGTCGGTGGCAGAGCGCCCCACCCAGGGTAAGGGGGTTCCCCTGAGAAGGTAAGTCAATGTTTCTCTTTGCAGGGCAACTGGAACCGGTCACTGTGTTACAGGTCTCCACTTTGTCTTTATTTTTAGGAAGCAGAGCCGGCTAGCAGCAGTCAAGGAGAAGTGGGCAAGGTGAGCATTGACCGGTGGAGGGAAGCTGTTGTTATCGCTGGGCTCTCAGTTTCCGGTGCAACGCCAAGCGTCCCTTCTCGTTTGCGTGCTTTAGGCGGTCCAGTCGCGTTCTGCCGAGACCCCGTCGCCATCCGGCCGGCACGCCTGCTTCGCCTCTGCCGTGAGCCCTGCGGAAGCGTTACGGGAGCGTGTGACGGAGCCTTTTCCACGTAAAGGGGCCGTGTGGGTGGCCTTCAGGAACGGGCCGAGGGGTTGCCGTGAGTTGGGGATGTCGGGAGGAGGAGCGAGGGCCTGTTCAAGTTTCAGCAATGCCGCATCACTTTGTCTGCTCTTAACTCAGGTGCGCCCCGAGGTGATGGAATCTGGCTCCAGGCGTGGCCGAAGCGCGTGGCCTCAGGACGCGGCGGTTCACAGGAGACCGTGAGTAGCAGAATTGTCGGGATTTGGCTGATGCCCTGCAAAGATCAGCCGCTGATTTTCTGTTTTATTTTTTGTACCTCACCAGAAGACAGAAGCCTGGCGATGGCAGGAACTTCCCGGATGGCGAGGCGGCCTTCCTTGGCGCTCCATGTGGATCCTCCCTGCCGGGCATCAGAGAGCTAAGTCGGAGGCTATGACCTGCAGAGGGGGATGAAAGCGAGGCGCCAAGTCGGGACTCATGGCCTGGGATTTTTGAGTCAGCTTTGGGGATGGGGAGGTTCAGGCTGTGGCCCCTTAGGCCTCATCGTGGGAGAGCCTCACATTTGTTCTCAGTGCTGAGCTGTGCAGGACAGAGCAGCCCCGGGGCACGTCGTGCCACTTGTCTGTCGTGCCTTCTGTGTCTTTTGTACCTCTTGTGTTGTATGTGCCTTGTCTTATCCCTTCTGGGGCTTACCAGAAACCCTGGTGCCACTCATAGCATCTCCGATCTCTGGGTTCCTCGGCCCAGTGCTGACGCCGTCAAAGCTTTTCCTCGGGAGCTCTCAGAGGCCTTGGAATCGCGTCTCTCTTTTAAAAGCATCCGATCGGATGTGTTTTAGAGGTCTTGTTCCGAGCTGTGTCGACAGCCGTGCGCCGCGAGGATCCATTGCTGCGGCTTAGGTCTTGTAGAAACACAGAGATAGGTAGGGGTCTGTGGCCCTCAGATTCTCGGGCATCCGTCTTGGCGGTTCTTGGATCGTTCCATCAGCATCTTCTTCCTCCCGGCTTCTGGGAGCTTCATCAGCTCGCCTTCATTCTCAGCCGCGTCATCTCATTCCACGTTCTCTTCTTGTGGCCCAGAGCTGTGTCTCCCCGTTGTGTCCCCCCGTCTGTTGTCTTGTGTGTCACGGGTGTCTGGGTGTAGCTGTCCCGGAGCTGCTCTGTCCTGCTGCCCAGCCTGGGTGTAGGTGTAAAAGGGCAAGTCCCAGGCCCCTGTAATTTGAAATATGTGATGTAGGGAGTAGTTGGAGTCTAGAGGGTATTCCTAGATGGACACAAGATGTGTGGAACTGTGGAGTCACCCTGCAGCACTTTGACTTTTGTCTCAGCTTTCTTTCAGATGCGGACGGATGAAGTCGGTGGCAGAGCGCCCCACCCAGGGTAAGGGGGTTCCCCTGAGAAGGTAAGTCAATGTTTCTCTTTGCAGGGCAACTGGAACCGGTCACTGTGTTACAGGTCTCCACTTTGTCTTTATTTTTAGGAAGCAGAGCCGGCTAGCAGCAGTCAAGGAGAAGTGGGCAAGGTGAGCATTGACCGGTGGAGGGAAGCTGTTGTTATCGCTGGGCTCTCAGTTTCCGGTGCAACGCCAAGCGTCCCTTCTCGTTTGCGTGCTTTAGGCGGTCCAGTCGCGTTCTGCCGAGACCCCGTCGCCATCCGGCCGGCACGCCTGCTTCGCCTCTGCCGTGAGCCCTGCGGAAGCGTTACGGGAGCGTGTGACGGAGCCTTTTCCACGTAAAGGGGCCGTGTGGGTGGCCTTCAGGAACGGGCCGAGGGGTTGCCGTGAGTTGGGGATGTCGGGAGGAGGAGCGAGGGCCTGTTCAAGTTTCAGCAATGCCGCATCACTTTGTCTGCTCTTAACTCAGGTGCGCCCCGAGGTGATGGAATCTGGCTCCAGGCGTGGCCGAAGCGCGTGGCCTCAGGACGCGGCGGTTCACAGGAGACCGTGAGTAGCAGAATTGTCGGGATTTGGCTGATGCCCTGCAAAGATCAGCCGCTGATTTTCTGTTTTATTTTTTGTACCTCACCAGAAGACAGAAGCCTGGCGATGGCAGGAACTTCCCGGATGGCGAGGCGGCCTTCCTTGGCGCTCCATGTGGATCCTCCCTGCCGGGCATCAGAGAGCTAAGTCGGAGGCTATGACCTGCAGAGGGGGATGAAAGCGAGGCGCCAAGTCGGGACTCATGGCCTGGGATTTTTGAGTCAGCTTTGGGGATGGGGAGGTTCAGGCTGTGGCCCCTTAGGCCTCATCGTGGGAGAGCCTCACATTTGTTCTCAGTGCTGAGCTGTGCAGGACAGAGCAGCCCCGGGGCACGTCGTGCCACTTGTCTGTCGTGCCTTCTGTGTCTTTTGTACCTCTTGTGTTGTATGTGCCTTGTCTTATCCCTTCTGGGGCTTACCAGAAACCCTGGTGCCACTCATAGCATCTCCGATCTCTGGGTTCCTCAGCCCAGTGCTGACGCCGTCAAAGCTTTTCCTCGGGAGCTCTCAGAGGCCTTGGAATCGCGTCTCTCTTTTAAAAGCATCCGATCGGATGTGTTTTAGAGGTCTTGTTCCGAGCTGTGTCGACAGCCGTGCGCCGCGAGGATCCATTGCTGCGGCTTAGGTCTTGTAGAAACACAGAGATAGGTAGGGGTCTGTGGCCCTCAGATTCTCGGGCATCCGTCTTGGCGGTTCTTGGATCGTTCCATCAGCATCTTCTTCCTCCCGGCTTCTGGGAGCTTCATCAGCTCGCCTTCATTCTCAGCCGCGTCATCTCATTCCACGTTCTCTTCTTGTGGCCCAGAGCTGTGTCTCCCCGTTGTGTCCCCCCGTCTGTTGTCTTGTGTGTCACGGGTGTCTGGGTGTAGCTGTCCCGGAGCTGCTCTGTCCTGCTGCCCAGCCTGGGTGTAGGTGTAAAAGGGCAAGTCCCAGGCCCCTGTAATTTGAAATATGTGATGTAGGGAGTAGTTGGAGTCTAGAGGGTATTCCTAGATGGACACAAGATGTGTGGAACTGTGGAGTCACCCTGCAGCACTTTGACTTTTGTCTCAGCTTTCTTTCAGATGCGGACGGATGAAGTCGGTGGCAGAGCGCCCCACCCAGGGTAAGGGGGTTCCCCTGAGAAGGTAAGTCAATGTTTCTCTTTGCAGGGCAACTGGAACCGGTCACTGTGTTACAGGTCTCCACTTTGTCTTTATTTTTAGGAAGCAGAGCCGGCTAGCAGCAGTCAAGGAGAAGTGGGCAAGGTGAGCATTGACCGGTGGAGGGAAGCTGTTGTTATCGCTGGGCTCTCAGTTTCCGGTGCAACGCCAAGCGTCCCTTCTCGTTTGCGTGCTTTAGGCGGTCCAGTCGCGTTCTGCCGAGACCCCGTCGCCATCCGGCCGGCACGCCTGCTTCGCCTCTGCCGTGAGCCCTGCGGAAGCGTTACGGGAGCGTGTGACGGAGCCTTTTCCACGTAAAGGGGCCGTGTGGGTGGCCTTCAGGAACGGGCCGAGGGGTTGCCGTGAGTTGGGGATGTCGGGAGGAGGAGCGAGGGCCTGTTCAAGTTTCAGCAATGCCGCATCACTTTGTCTGCTCTTAACTCAGGTGCGCCCCGAGGTGATGGAATCTGGCTCCAGGCGTGGCCGAAGCGCGTGGCCTCAGGACGCGGCGGTTCACAGGAGACCGTGAGTAGCAGAATTGTCGGGATTTGGCTGATGCCCTGCAAAGATCAGCCGCTGATTTTCTGTTTTATTTTTTGTACCTCACCAGAAGACAGAAGCCTGGCGATGGCAGGAACTTCCCGGATGGCGAGGCGGCCTTCCTTGGCGCTCCATGTGGATCCTCCCTGCCGGGCATCAGAGAGCTAAGTCGGAGGCTATGACCTGCAGAGGGGGATGAAAGCGAGGCGCCAAGTCGGGACTCATGGCCTGGGATTTTTGAGTCAGCTTTGGGGATGGGGAGGTTCAGGCTGTGGCCCCTTAGGCCTCATCGTGGGAGAGCCTCACATTTGTTCTCAGTGCTGAGCTGTGCAGGACAGAGCAGCCCCGGGGCACGTCGTGCCACTTGTCTGTCGTGCCTTCTGTGTCTTTTGTACCTCTTGTGTTGTATGTGCCTTGTCTTATCCCTTCTGGGGCTTACCAGAAACCCTGGTGCCACTCATAGCATCTCCGATCTCTGGGTTCCTCGGCCCAGTGCTGACGCCGTCAAAGCTTTTCCTCGGGAGCTCTCAGAGGCCTTGGAATCGCGTCTCTCTTTTAAAAGCATCCGATCGGATGTGTTTTAGAGGTCTTGTTCCGAGCTGTGTCGACAGCCGTGCGCCGCGAGGATCCATTGCTGCGGCTTAGGTCTTGTAGAAACACAGAGATAGGTAGGGGTCTGTGGCCCTCAGATTCTCGGGCATCCGTCTTGGCGGTTCTTGGATCGTTCCATCAGCATCTTCTTCCTCCCGGCTTCTGGGAGCTTCATCAGCTCGCCTTCATTCTCAGCCGCGTCATCTCATTCCACGTTCTCTTCTTGTGGCCCAGAGCTGTGTCTCCCCGTTGTGTCCCCCCGTCTGTTGTCTTGTGTGTCACGGGTGTCTGGGTGTAGCTGTCCCGGAGCTGCTCTGTCCTGCTGCCCAGCCTGGGTGTAGGTGTAAAAGGGCAAGTCCCAGGCCCCTGTAATTTGAAATATGTGATGTAGGGAGTAGTTGGAGTCTAGAGGGTATTCCTAGATGGACACAAGATGTGTGGAACTGTGGAGTCACCCTGCAGCACTTTGACTTTTGTCTCAGCTTTCTTTCAGATGCGGACGGATGAAGTCGGTGGCAGAGCGCCCCACCCAGGGTAAGGGGGTTCCCCTGAGAAGGTAAGTCAATGTTTCTCTTTGCAGGGCAACTGGAACCGGTCACTGTGTTACAGGTCTCCACTTTGTCTTTATTTTTAGGAAGCAGAGCCGGCTAGCAGCAGTCAAGGAGAAGTGGGCAAGGTGAGCATTGACCGGTGGAGGGAAGCTGTTGTTATCGCTGGGCTCTCAGTTTCCGGTGCAACGCCAAGCGTCCCTTCTCGTTTGCGTGCTTTAGGCGGTCCAGTCGCGTTCTGCCGAGACCCCGTCGCCATCCGGCCGGCACGCCTGCTTCGCCTCTGCCGTGAGCCCTGCGGAAGCGTTACGGGAGCGTGTGACGGAGCCTTTTCCACGTAAAGGGGCCGTGTGGGTGGCCTTCAGGAACGGGCCGAGGGGTTGCCGTGAGTTGGGGATGTCGGGAGGAGGAGCGAGGGCCTGTTCAAGTTTCAGCAATGCCGCATCACTTTGTCTGCTCTTAACTCAGGTGCGCCCCGAGGTGATGGAATCTGGCTCCAGGCGTGGCCGAAGCGCGTGGCCTCAGGACGCGGCGGTTCACAGGAGACCGTGAGTAGCAGAATTGTCGGGATTTGGCTGATGCCCTGCAAAGATCAGCCGCTGATTTTCTGTTTTATTTTTTGTACCTCACCAGAAGACAGAAGCCTGGCGATGGCAGGAACTTCCCGGATGGCGAGGCGGCCTTCCTTGGCGCTCCATGTGGATCCTCCCTGCCGGGCATCAGAGAGCTAAGTCGGAGGCTATGACCTGCAGAGGGGGATGAAAGCGAGGCGCCAAGTCGGGACTCATGGCCTGGGATTTTTGAGTCAGCTTTGGGGATGGGGAGGTTCAGGCTGTGGCCCCTTAGGCCTCATCGTGGGAGAGCCTCACATTTGTTCTCAGTGCTGAGCTGTGCAGGACAGAGCAGCCCCGGGGCACGTCGTGCCACTTGTCTGTCGTGCCTTCTGTGTCTTTTGTACCTCTTGTGTTGTATGTGCCTTGTCTTATCCCTTCTGGGGCTTACCAGAAACCCTGGTGCCACTCATAGCATCTCCGATCTCTGGGTTCCTCGGCCCAGTGCTGACGCCGTCAAAGCTTTTCCTCGGGAGCTCTCAGAGGCCTTGGAATCGCGTCTCTCTTTTAAAAGCATCCGATCGGATGTGTTTTAGAGGTCTTGTTCCGAGCTGTGTCGACAGCCGTGCGCCGCGAGGATCCATTGCTGCGGCTTAGGTCTTGTAGAAACACAGAGATAGGTAGGGGTCTGTGGCCCTCAGATTCTCGGGCATCCGTCTTGGCGGTTCTTGGATCGTTCCATCAGCATCTTCTTCCTCCCGGCTTCTGGGAGCTTCATCAGCTCGCCTTCATTCTCAGCCGCGTCATCTCATTCCACGTTCTCTTCTTGTGGCCCAGAGCTGTGTCTCCCCGTTGTGTCCCCCCGTCTGTTGTCTTGTGTGTCACGGGTGTCTGGGTGTAGCTGTCCCGGAGCTGCTCTGTCCTGCTGCCCAGCCTGGGTGTAGGTGTAAAAGGGCAAGTCCCAGGCCCCTGTAATTTGAAATATGTGATGTAGGGAGTAGTTGGAGTCTAGAGGGTATTCCTAGATGGACACAAGATGTGTGGAACTGTGGAGTCACCCTGCAGCACTTTGACTTTTGTCTCAGCTTTCTTTCAGATGCGGACGGATGAAGTCGGTGGCAGAGCGCCCCACCCAGGGTAAGGGGGTTCCCCTGAGAAGGTAAGTCAATGTTTCTCTTTGCAGGGCAACTGGAACCGGTCACTGTGTTACAGGTCTCCACTTTGTCTTTATTTTTAGGAAGCAGAGCCGGCTAGCAGCAGTCAAGGAGAAGTGGGCAAGGTGAGCATTGACCGGTGGAGGGAAGCTGTTGTTATCGCTGGGCTCTCAGTTTCCGGTGCAACGCCAAGCGTCCCTTCTCGTTTGCGTGCTTTAGGCGGTCCAGTCGCGTTCTGCCGAGACCCCGTCGCCATCCGGCCGGCACGCCTGCTTCGCCTCTGCCGTGAGCCCTGCGGAAGCGTTACGGGAGCGTGTGACGGAGCCTTTTCCACGTAAAGGGGCCGTGTGGGTGGCCTTCAGGAACGGGCCGAGGGGTTGCCGTGAGTTGGGGATGTCGGGAGGAGGAGCGAGGGCCTGTTCAAGTTTCAGCAATGCCGCATCACTTTGTCTGCTCTTAACTCAGGTGCGCCCCGAGGTGATGGAATCTGGCTCCAGGCGTGGCCGAAGCGCGTGGCCTCAGGACGCGGCGGTTCACAGGAGACCGTGAGTAGCAGAATTGTCGGGATTTGGCTGATGCCCTGCAAAGATCAGCCGCTGATTTTCTGTTTTATTTTTTGTACCTCACCAGAAGACAGAAGCCTGGCGATGGCAGGAACTTCCCGGATGGCGAGGCGGCCTTCCTTGGCGCTCCATGTGGATCCTCCCTGCCGGGCATCAGAGAGCTAAGTCGGAGGCTATGACCTGCAGAGGGGGATGAAAGCGAGGCGCCAAGTCGGGACTCATGGCCTGGGATTTTTGAGTCAGCTTTGGGGATGGGGAGGTTCAGGCTGTGGCCCCTTAGGCCTCATCGTGGGAGAGCCTCACATTTGTTCTCAGTGCTGAGCTGTGCAGGACAGAGCAGCCCCGGGGCACGTCGTGCCACTTGTCTGTCGTGCCTTCTGTGTCTTTTGTACCTCTTGTGTTGTATGTGCCTTGTCTTATCCCTTCTGGGGCTTACCAGAAACCCTGGTGCCACTCATAGCATCTCCGATCTCTGGGTTCCTCGGCCCAGTGCTGACGCCGTCAAAGCTTTTCCTCGGGAGCTCTCAGAGGCCTTGGAATCGCGTCTCTCTTTTAAAAGCATCCGATCGGATGTGTTTTAGAGGTCTTGTTCCGAGCTGTGTCGACAGCCGTGCGCCGCGAGGATCCATTGCTGCGGCTTAGGTCTTGTAGAAACACAGAGATAGGTAGGGGTCTGTGGCCCTCAGATTCTCGGGCATCCGTCTTGGCGGTTCTTGGATCGTTCCATCAGCATCTTCTTCCTCCCGGCTTCTGGGAGCTTCATCAGCTCGCCTTCATTCTCAGCCGCGTCATCTCATTCCACGTTCTCTTCTTGTGGCCCAGAGCTGTGTCTCCCCGTTGTGTCCCCCCGTCTGTTGTCTTGTGTGTCACGGGTGTCTGGGTGTAGCTGTCCCGGAGCTGCTCTGTCCTGCTGCCCAGCCTGGGTGTAGGTGTAAAAGGGCAAGTCCCAGGCCCCTGTAATTTGAAATATGTGATGTAGGGAGTAGTTGGAGTCTAGAGGGTATTCCTAGATGGACACAAGATGTGTGGAACTGTGGAGTCACCCTGCAGCACTTTGACTTTTGTCTCAGCTTTCTTTCAGATGCGGACGGATGAAGTCGGTGGCAGAGCGCCCCACCCAGGGTAAGGGGGTTCCCCTGAGAAGGTAAGTCAATGTTTCTCTTTGCAGGGCAACTGGAACCGGTCACTGTGTTACAGGTCTCCACTTTGTCTTTATTTTTAGGAAGCAGAGCCGGCTAGCAGCAGTCAAGGAGAAGTGGGCAAGGTGAGCATTGACCGGTGGAGGGAAGCTGTTGTTATCGCTGGGCTCTCAGTTTCCGGTGCAACGCCAAGCGTCCCTTCTCGTTTGCGTGCTTTAGGCGGTCCAGTCGCGTTCTGCCGAGACCCCGTCGCCATCCGGCCGGCACGCCTGCTTCGCCTCTGCCGTGAGCCCTGCGGAAGCGTTACGGGAGCGTGTGACGGAGCCTTTTCCACGTAAAGGGGCCGTGTGGGTGGCCTTCAGGAACGGGCCGAGGGGTTGCCGTGAGTTGGGGATGTCGGGAGGAGGAGCGAGGGCCTGTTCAAGTTTCAGCAATGCCGCATCACTTTGTCTGCTCTTAACTCAGGTGCGCCCCGAGGTGATGGAATCTGGCTCCAGGCGTGGCCGAAGCGCGTGGCCTCAGGACGCGGCGGTTCACAGGAGACCGTGAGTAGCAGAATTGTCGGGATTTGGCTGATGCCCTGCAAAGATCAGCCGCTGATTTTCTGTTTTATTTTTTGTACCTCACCAGAAGACAGAAGCCTGGCGATGGCAGGAACTTCCCGGATGGCGAGGCGGCCTTCCTTGGCGCTCCATGTGGATCCTCCCTGCCGGGCATCAGAGAGCTAAGTCGGAGGCTATGACCTGCAGAGGGGGATGAAAGCGAGGCGCCAAGTCGGGACTCATGGCCTGGGATTTTTGAGTCAGCTTTGGGGATGGGGAGGTTCAGGCTGTGGCCCCTTAGGCCTCATCGTGGGAGAGCCTCACATTTGTTCTCAGTGCTGAGCTGTGCAGGACAGAGCAGCCCCGGGGCACGTCGTGCCACTTGTCTGTCGTGCCTTCTGTGTCTTTTGTACCTCTTGTGTTGTATGTGCCTTGTCTTATCCCTTCTGGGGCTTACCAGAAACCCTGGTGCCACTCATAGCATCTCCGATCTCTGGGTTCCTCAGCCCAGTGCTGACGCCGTCAAAGCTTTTCCTCGGGAGCTCTCAGAGGCCTTGGAATCGCGTCTCTCTTTTAAAAGCATCCGATCGGATGTGTTTTAGAGGTCTTGTTCCGAGCTGTGTCGACAGCCGTGCGCCGCGAGGATCCATTGCTGCGGCTTAGGTCTTGTAGAAACACAGAGATAGGTAGGGGTCTGTGGCCCTCAGATTCTCGGGCATCCGTCTTGGCGGTTCTTGGATCGTTCCATCAGCATCTTCTTCCTCCCGGCTTCTGGGAGCTTCATCAGCTCGCCTTCATTCTCAGCCGCGTCATCTCATTCCACGTTCTCTTCTTGTGGCCCAGAGCTGTGTCTCCCCGTTGTGTCCCCCCGTCTGTTGTCTTGTGTGTCACGGGTGTCTGGGTGTAGCTGTCCCGGAGCTGCTCTGTCCTGCTGCCCAGCCTGGGTGTAGGTGTAAAAGGGCAAGTCCCAGGCCCCTGTAATTTGAAATATGTGATGTAGGGAGTAGTTGGAGTCTAGAGGGTATTCCTAGATGGACACAAGATGTGTGGAACTGTGGAGTCACCCTGCAGCACTTTGACTTTTGTCTCAGCTTTCTTTCAGATGCGGACGGATGAAGTCGGTGGCAGAGCGCCCCACCCAGGGTAAGGGGGTTCCCCTGAGAAGGTAAGTCAATGTTTCTCTTTGCAGGGCAACTGGAACCGGTCACTGTGTTACAGGTCTCCACTTTGTCTTTATTTTTAGGAAGCAGAGCCGGCTAGCAGCAGTCAAGGAGAAGTGGGCAAGGTGAGCATTGACCGGTGGAGGGAAGCTGTTGTTATCGCTGGGCTCTCAGTTTCCGGTGCAACGCCAAGCGTCCCTTCTCGTTTGCGTGCTTTAGGCGGTCCAGTCGCGTTCTGCCGAGACCCCGTCGCCATCCGGCCGGCACGCCTGCTTCGCCTCTGCCGTGAGCCCTGCGGAAGCGTTACGGGAGCGTGTGACGGAGCCTTTTCCACGTAAAGGGGCCGTGTGGGTGGCCTTCAGGAACGGGCCGAGGGGTTGCCGTGAGTTGGGGATGTCGGGAGGAGGAGCGAGGGCCTGTTCAAGTTTCAGCAATGCCGCATCACTTTGTCTGCTCTTAACTCAGGTGCGCCCCGAGGTGATGGAATCTGGCTCCAGGCGTGGCCGAAGCGCGTGGCCTCAGGACGCGGCGGTTCACAGGAGACCGTGAGTAGCAGAATTGTCGGGATTTGGCTGATGCCCTGCAAAGATCAGCCGCTGATTTTCTGTTTTATTTTTTGTACCTCACCAGAAGACAGAAGCCTGGCGATGGCAGGAACTTCCCGGATGGCGAGGCGGCCTTCCTTGGCGCTCCATGTGGATCCTCCCTGCCGGGCATCAGAGAGCTAAGTCGGAGGCTATGACCTGCAGAGGGGGATGAAAGCGAGGCGCCAAGTCGGGACTCATGGCCTGGGATTTTTGAGTCAGCTTTGGGGATGGGGAGGTTCAGGCTGTGGCCCCTTAGGCCTCATCGTGGGAGAGCCTCACATTTGTTCTCAGTGCTGAGCTGTGCAGGACAGAGCAGCCCCGGGGCACGTCGTGCCACTTGTCTGTCGTGCCTTCTGTGTCTTTTGTACCTCTTGTGTTGTATGTGCCTTGTCTTATCCCTTCTGGGGCTTACCAGAAACCCTGGTGCCACTCATAGCATCTCCGATCTCTGGGTTCCTCGGCCCAGTGCTGACGCCGTCAAAGCTTTTCCTCGGGAGCTCTCAGAGGCCTTGGAATCGCGTCTCTCTTTTAAAAGCATCCGATCGGATGTGTTTTAGAGGTCTTGTTCCGAGCTGTGTCGACAGCCGTGCGCCGCGAGGATCCATTGCTGCGGCTTAGGTCTTGTAGAAACACAGAGATAGGTAGGGGTCTGTGGCCCTCAGATTCTCGGGCATCCGTCTTGGCGGTTCTTGGATCGTTCCATCAGCATCTTCTTCCTCCCGGCTTCTGGGAGCTTCATCAGCTCGCCTTCATTCTCAGCCGCGTCATCTCATTCCACGTTCTCTTCTTGTGGCCCAGAGCTGTGTCTCCCCGTTGTGTCCCCCCGTCTGTTGTCTTGTGTGTCACGGGTGTCTGGGTGTAGCTGTCCCGGAGCTGCTCTGTCCTGCTGCCCAGCCTGGGTGTAGGTGTAAAAGGGCAAGTCCCAGGCCCCTGTAATTTGAAATATGTGATGTAGGGAGTAGTTGGAGTCTAGAGGGTATTCCTAGATGGACACAAGATGTGTGGAACTGTGGAGTCACCCTGCAGCACTTTGACTTTTGTCTCAGCTTTCTTTCAGATGCGGACGGATGAAGTCGGTGGCAGAGCGCCCCACCCAGGGTAAGGGGGTTCCCCTGAGAAGGTAAGTCAATGTTTCTCTTTGCAGGGCAACTGGAACCGGTCACTGTGTTACAGGTCTCCACTTTGTCTTTATTTTTAGGAAGCAGAGCCGGCTAGCAGCAGTCAAGGAGAAGTGGGCAAGGTGAGCATTGACCGGTGGAGGGAAGCTGTTGTTATCGCTGGGCTCTCAGTTTCCGGTGCAACGCCAAGCGTCCCTTCTCGTTTGCGTGCTTTAGGCGGTCCAGTCGCGTTCTGCCGAGACCCCGTCGCCATCCGGCCGGCACGCCTGCTTCGCCTCTGCCGTGAGCCCTGCGGAAGCGTTACGGGAGCGTGTGACGGAGCCTTTTCCACGTAAAGGGGCCGTGTGGGTGGCCTTCAGGAACGGGCCGAGGGGTTGCCGTGAGTTGGGGATGTCGGGAGGAGGAGCGAGGGCCTGTTCAAGTTTCAGCAATGCCGCATCACTTTGTCTGCTCTTAACTCAGGTGCGCCCCGAGGTGATGGAATCTGGCTCCAGGCGTGGCCGAAGCGCGTGGCCTCAGGACGCGGCGGTTCACAGGAGACCGTGAGTAGCAGAATTGTCGGGATTTGGCTGATGCCCTGCAAAGATCAGCCGCTGATTTTCTGTTTTATTTTTTGTACCTCACCAGAAGACAGAAGCCTGGCGATGGCAGGAACTTCCCGGATGGCGAGGCGGCCTTCCTTGGCGCTCCATGTGGATCCTCCCTGCCGGGCATCAGAGAGCTAAGTCGGAGGCTATGACCTGCAGAGGGGGATGAAAGCGAGGCGCCAAGTCGGGACTCATGGCCTGGGATTTTTGAGTCAGCTTTGGGGATGGGGAGGTTCAGGCTGTGGCCCCTTAGGCCACATAGTGGGAGAGCCTCACATTTGTTCTCAGTGCTGAGCTGTGCAGGACAGAGCAGCCCCGGGGCACGTCGTGCCACTTGTCTGTCGTGCCTTGTGTGTCTTATGTGCCTCTTGTGTTGTATGTGCCTTGTCTTATCCCTTCTGGCGGCTTACCAGAAACCCTGGCGCCATTCTTAGCATCTCCGATCTCTGGGCTCCTCGGCCCAGTGCTGACGCCGTCAAAGCTTTTCCTGCGAAGCTCTCAGAGGCCTTGGAATCGCGTCTCTCTTTTAAAAGCATCCGATCGGATGTCTTTTAGAGGTCTTGTTCCGAGCTGTGTCGACAGCCGTGCGCCGCGAGGATCCATTGCTGCGGCTTAGGTCTTGTAGAAACACAAAGATAGGTAGGGGTCTGTGGCCCTCAGATTCTCGGGCATCCGTCTTGGCGGTTCTTGGATCGTTCCATCAGCATCTTCTTCCTCCCGGCTTCTGGGAGCTTCATCAGCTCGCCTTCATTCTCAGCCGCGTCATCTCATTCCACGTTCTCTTCTTGTGGCCCAGAGCTGTGTCTCCCCGTTGTGTCCCCCCGTCTGTTGTCTTGTGTGTCACGGGTGTCTGGGTGTAGCTGTCCCGGAGCTGCTCTGTCCTGCTGCCCAGCCTGGGTGTAGGTGTAAAAGGGCAAGTCCCAGGCCCCTGTAATTTGAAATTTGTAATGTAGGGAGTAGTTGGAGTCTAGAGGGTATTCCTAGATGGACACAAGATGTGTGGAACTGTGAAGTTATCCTGCAGCACTTTGACTTTTGTCTTGGCTTTGTAAGCATTGCATTATTTGCTGCCCAATGTGGGGTTCAGAAGAGTAAGAAAAACTTACACTGATTACATTCTGTTGGTACTTACTGTGTGTTGGGATAAGGGTCTCTGTAATGGTGTTCCTTAGTTCATGTCTCTCAGGGTCGAGGCCTTCATGTAGTTCTAGTCTCTGAGCTTTTTTTGAAGTTTTAATGCCTTTCTTGTCCCTAAGTTTATTTTCTTATCCAAAAATAACTCCAATATTGTCCCTACTACATAACTTTCACAGTAAAAGGGCACAGAATAAAATAGCTGTTATGCTAAGCTCGCTAATAATGATTTATAAAACCTTTATAAAAGTACTGCAGTTTGTACCAAGTAGCTTTAGGTTATAGTTTCTTTGTCCTCCCCTCCATCCCAATCCCAGTAACATGTTTTAAAAGTGTATTAGTAATTATACCCTGTTTATTAGAAGAGGAGCAAAAAACCACACTACACTATTTTTACTAATAATTCATACCACATCATAAAAGTAAAAGAAACCACAAAAAACTATATAAAACTTAACACAACCCAATCTACTTTAAAAAACCTCAACAACTTACTAAACTCAAAACCATTCAATGAGCCCTAAACATTACTAAAAAAAACTAACCAAATCTCTACCTTCTAATTCATAAATAATAATCAATGCTCTATAAAAATAACTAAAGCCCTCAATAACAATAAAAAGATTAAACTACTTAAAACTATGAAATCACTACAGAAACAATCTACCTTTACAAATCCATCATATAAATATTCATATCCCCCAAAATACAACTAATAAAAACCACCAAAGCTATAAACAGGTACATGCAACTACAAAAAAAAAAAAAAAAATCAAAAATAAACTGCAATTAACCATACAAAACCAAATTGTTCCTAACTCAATAATCTCATAATACCTTGAATCATCAAAATAAAAATGCCATCTCCAAATAAACACAAAACCAAAAAATAAATTTAGCCATAAACAATATTTCTCACATTATTGATAAGTTTAAAACATATACTACAGTCAAACAATTAAACCCCCCAAAACAATAATTCAAATAGAAATATAAAAAACCTAACAAATTAACTACATTACTGTACCCAAACACACCAAAATGAATACTACATACTCTCAATAATAAAAAACATCACTAAATAAACAAAAACCTACCCTGTACCTCAGACTGCTACTTAAAACATCATCCTAAACCTTAAAAAACAAGTCCTTTAAAAACATAATACCCCTAAAAGATTAAATCAAACCATAAAACTCATTTCAAAAACAACCTTATCAACACCTAAACTAAAAAACATTATATTCAGTAAATATACCATATCCCCTACCATGCACCAAGTACAAATAAAAAAATACAATAAACAATTAAAAACCATCTTAAAAACATTAAATAAAATCTTTCAAATATTAAAAAACATCTAGCAAATGCCACCTAGTTCATTAACACCAAAAACTCCACCAAACTATCCCTACCCAATCTAAACCCTGACATATCATTAACAAAACCAAAAACCCAAAAACAAATATAAAAATGTATTAAAAAAAAAATTAAAATCAATTCCACATTAAATAAAAAAAACTCCATAAATTTGTCTTTACTCAAAAACCAAATGACACATAATAAATAATACTAAAAAAATCACAATATATACCTCAAAAATATATGCCTCAAAAAAATCTAATCGTTAAATAAACAATACATATAAACATCACTTTTTACTCAGTATCACTACTCTTATCTGTGTATATATATGTAACTAATTTCCAAAAGAAACAAAACACCCCACACAAGTTATTTTCAAAAACAACACTTATTCCCCCACATCCTTCTCCAAACGATATTATTTACAACAAAACAAAAGTCTACTTTACTTTGAATTAATTTTTAACAAACTAAAACAAAAAAATTCTCCAAACAATATATATTTTTCCTTTCTCCAAAATATATTAAAATGTACTCAAAGGTCAGAAGGTCAAAGGTCATGGGTCGAAGGTCACAGGGATAAAGGTCATAGGTCAAAGGTCAAAGGTCACAGGTCAAACATAAAAGGTTGGGGTCAAAGGTAAAACATCAAATATCGGGGTAAATGGTCAGTGTAAACTGTCAGGGGTCAAAGATCAAAGGTCAGGGGGTCAAAGGTTGGGGCCAAAGGTCAATGCTCAGGGGTCTAAGCTCAGGACTCAAAGGTCAGGGGTCAAAATTCGGGGAGAGATTTCTGGGACCTGTCCCCCTTTCTTGTTGTAGCAGAGCTCCTTTCTGGGAGGGGTCTATACCTGGACAGAGTTCCCATAAAGCAAGGTGCTGCTGTCCAGGGCAGTTGGAGTTGTTCTGTGCCTTCTCTGGGCGTGAGGAGCAAAGGCTGGGGGGGACGGGGTGGGCACTGGGGGGCTCCCGTGTCCCTTGGGTCACGCCGAGGTCCCCGGCAGAGGGAGGCACACGCTGCGCTGGAGGAGCAAGGCGAGCGGGGAATGGGGAGGGCTCGTGCCGGGTACCCTTGACCAGAGGGGACCCGAAGCTGCCAGGAAATTCCCTGGGAGGGCTGGATGCAGAATCCAAAAAGCTGTGGAGTTGTTCTGGTTGTTACGGTAGGTATTGGCAAGGAACGGGAACTGATCTCTCTAAATTCCCTTGGAAAGAAAGCCCCTCTCTGTGCACGCCGTCGTTAGGGTTTTCTTATGTCAGGAACGGCTTAGGGTTAAGAAAGTGGGTTTTGTTTTTCCACCTCTTCCTTCCCTGTAAAACGGGAGTGTATAAAACACATCTGTGCATCCATGAGGTACTAAAATGCACCGAGAGAAATTTCTGTGCCTAAGTTCCAGAGAGACGAGCGCGTTCTGCACTCGGGGTTCACTCGGGCTTTATATTTTTGTCATTCTGATGTGTTAGCGGAATGAATTTATAGTGTTTCAAACAGAAAGAAATGCAAATTTCAAAAAGCAGAAAAATAGAAAGTGAAATAGATAAAGATAAAAATGCAAAAATGGAAGGACATATAAATAGAAAATACATAATCGAAATAATGTCCATAAATATACACATCTTAAAGGTAAATAATGTTGTGTATGTTATTGTAATATGCTTTAACCTATATTCCATAGAATTAATACAGGAATATATAGAAAATATAAATAAAAAGTACAAATCTCAGTTGAAAAGAATTATTTAAATCTTGTTTAAAATAAAGGCTTGCTTGTTTTTATTTGGGTAGAGGCGGGGCTTTTAAATAAAATGTACAATATACAAATATATATATTAAATATATAAAGATATATAAGGGTTATAAATAGATACAAAAAGGTTTATATTTAATATACAGTATGAATAATATATGTATAGTTGTTAATAGAAATATCTTTTAATATAGGATACCTTGTGTGTTATACCTAGTTCAGTATGGTATATAAATATAAATATAAATTTGATAAAAATAGGCATTAAAAATATTTAAATAACCATTTAAGGTGAAGGGGCTTTTTGTTTTTTATTTGGTTAGAGGCAGGGCTTTTAAATAAACAATATAGAAATGAAAATATAGGAATCTATAATAAAGAAATAAATATAGGGGAGATAGGTAGATATATATATATAGACATAAAAACCAAATAAATACAAGTAATATAAATCTATACAAGTAGATTAATATTCAATATGAAAAATAGATGGATAGGTGTTAATGTATTTTAATATATGTTATGCATTATATAGATGTGTATAAATATAGAAGATAAATATTATAGAAATCAATATTAAAAATATTTAAATCAAGGGGATTTTTGTTTTTTATTCAGTTAGAGGCAGGGCTTTTAAATAAATAATATAGAAATGAAAATATACAACTCTAAAATAAAGATAAAAATATAGGGAGATATATCTATAGGCATAAAAAAGAAATAAATACAAGTAATATAAATCTATCTGGGGAATGAGCAATGCGTTCCTTCTGTCCCTGCCCTCGGTCTTGGGGTGACAGCAGCACAAACTGTGAGCAATGATGATGATGAGGGGACAGAGCAGCCCCAGGTGTGAGCAATGGTGATGATGAGGGGACAGAGCAGCCCCAGGTGTGAGCAGTGAGGATGATGAGGGCTCAGAGCAGCCCCAGGTGTGAGCAGTGAGGATGATGAGGGGACAGAGCAGCCCCAGGTGTGAGCAATGATGATGATGAGGGGACAGAGCAGCCCCAGGTGTGAGCAATGGTGATGATGAGGGGACAGAGCAGCCCCAGGTGTGAGCAATGATGATGATGAGGGGACAGAGCAGCCACAGGTGTGAGCAATGATGGGGATGAGGACAGGGTGGGTCCTGCCGGGCACTGTTTCAGGGGGAGGATTTCCCTCATCTCATTTGGGCATGGAGCAACCGGAGGAGAGAGGTTTATGGCCAGGTCCCTGGGGTGTCTCACGGAACGATGGTGAGGGGATCTCGCAGGGCCTGGGGGAGCACCTGGATGCATTCAGATGTGGAGCGCTGCTTAAAGGAGGTGCTGAGGGACAAACCTTTGTGTCAGGGAGCAGCAGCAGAACAGGTGAGCCAGTGTGGGTTTGCAGGGGGGATGTTTTTCTTTCCCATTTTGACTTTATTTTGCCATTCGCTGCCTTGTTCTCCCAGGAAAAAAAAAAAAAAAATAGGGGTTATGAGGACAAAAGAAGTTAAAACTGAGGGAAGAAACTCCTCCTCCATTATTGTCTGTGTTTAAACTGTGGGGAATCCCCTTTCACCTTCGATTTCGAGGGTACTGACAGGAGGAAATCCTACCTTTTCCAGGGTGTTAGGTATATCGGTTGACAGGGAATTCTTGTGTTGTTTTAACCAGAGGGGAAAAATATTATTGCAGTATCATGTGTTTGATTTGAGGGTACCTCCCCCATTTTCATTATTCTGAGGTTTAAATTGAGGGGGAAGCCCTGTTGTCTGTGCTTTGTCAGGGTCTGAATTGAGATGAAAATCCCCCTTTTCCAATCATTTGAGAGATTTTAATCGAGAAAAATCTTCCTTTTTCTGCTGCCGTAGGGGGTTGAAATGAAGAGTCGAGCGCACATTTAATTGCAATTGTATTGGTTTAAGATGGCACGAACATACCCTGTTGCCTCAGTTTCCGGGGTTCAATTGACCGGAAAACACCGGCTTTTCCAGCATTTGGCGGGTTCACATGGGGCTGTGCCGCTGCATTTGAGGGCGCTTCTGCCCTCTGGCACCAAATGTCTTGCAGGGGAGCGCTCCTGGCATTCCCTGGGGCATTGCTGAGGTGCAGCGGGAATGTGGCGGCTGAGCAGCCGCCGGGGAGCGACAGAGCCGCGCCGGTGCGAGCCGTGCGGAGGCGAGGCGAGCTCTGCCGGGCCGGCAGGCGGGAGCCGCGGCGCGGAGCTGTGTCCGTCCCGGCCGATCTGTCCGCTCCGGGCGCGGGGCTGGGGCACCGCCGGGGTCCCTTCGGGCCGGTGCCGGTGCCGCTGGGCGGGCCGGGCTCTCCCGGGGCCGCCCCCGCCCGCCGGAGGAGCCGCTTTCCTGCCGGGAGCCGCGCTCCGTCCGGGGCCGGGAGCGCGGGGCCGCCCCCGGGTGCCGAGTGCCGCCGCTGCCGGGGCTCGCGTGGCTCCCCCGGTCCCCCCGCACCTGGAGCGGCGCCAGCCCGGGAGCGAGTCCCGGCGAGGGCCGCTGGGGGACACTTGTGGCTCGTCAGCTTCAGAGTGCGCTGGTAAAAGCCGCTGGGAGGAGGGGAGGGGGAGAAGCCCGACCTTCCGGCCTTTTTGTCTGCGGGCTTTGTCGGTTTTGCTCTTTAGCCGAGCCGCGCCTTTAAATAACGATGTGGCGCCTTCTAGAAACTGTGTCCGATACCTTTTGCACCCTCCCGTGAGGGCTTCGAGCTCAGGTTTTTCCATTGCCGAGTTAATTGCAAGTCCAAGCTGACAGCGTCCCGTGATTCTGGTGTGCATGTATCTGTTTGTGATGTTCATTTCCCTTGGATGCAGAATTGGGCTTTTTGGGCAGACCGTATTTCTCAAGCCTCGGGGTTTGTTTAAGGCTTCTACACGATTTTCTGGAGACGCGGGCTGGGTGAGAACTTTGTCTTGCTGCTGTACTAGGGGATGGAATGCAGGGGGTCCCCGCAATATCCCCGTGGAAGCCGGAATGTCCCAGGAAATGGATGTGACAATTGTCGGGGCTAAACCTGGCTCCCAGCTCTCTGCAGGGCAGGACGTGAGAGGGCAGGGCCGAGGGACAGCGGGGTAGGAACAGCGAGGTGCTTCGTGCTCTGGGTGTGGTGTTGCTGATGTTTCCAGAGCCAGAGCAGGTTGGTTTGGTTCTGGTGCACTGGAACGGGATCCAAACCTCGGAAAGGTTTGAGACAAACTGGGAGGAAATGTTTTAAAATGGATGTGTTTCTTAATAGAAGGCAGGTTTCAGTCCGGTTTTTAATTGATTTTAAAGGAAATTTTTTTTGGAGGAAAAGTGAAAAAAAAAGTTTATTTTAATAAGTAGGGCGTAGGTAAGAGGAAGAAAAGGATGAATAACGTTAGATAATTTCTTTGTTGTGGAGAATAGAGCAGGAGATTTAGAAGGGTTTTTCTGCACATGTGGTTTGGATGTTTTTGGAGTTGGGCTGTGGCGTGGATCTTTTTGAGCCGTGGGGTGTTTTGGTGGTAGCTTGGGTTCTTGGATCAGAGTAAAGTTGAATAGTTTTAGAAGAAAGTTGTTACGGTTTTGGCAATTATTTTGTATTCACTAATCAATGAGAAGTTATTTTAATAAGGTAAAAAATGGATTTTTTGTTGTCTGTGTTAGACAATAGATTTGAGAGAGAATTTGGGGTATGCTGTATTAGTATTGCATATGTGAAAAACGAAGTTCATGTAATTTTTATAGAATTTAAAAGTTTAATAAAAAAGACAATTAGGAAAAAAAAGTAAAGTATACAGATACGGCCGGGTGTCTCTGCATTCAGTCAAGAGAGCACACCTTAGTAACAAGGATTGTCCCTTAAAAACAGAATCGTACTACATATCCATAAATTCTCATATATGTTCATACATTCTTCTTAGGATCTTTGGTGTTCTTCTGTTTAGTTTTCTCTTGCCCCCTTCCCAATAGATCAATCTTCTTGGCGCCATCGAGATTTACATTCCCTGATACCAGAAATGTAATAAATTCCTCCCCCCAGAGTTCTGGTCACTGCTGTCTTCATCTCGGTAAGACAGTTTACAAATGCAGGAGTTCTCTAGCTATTTTTTTTTTTTTTGTTCTCAGTCTTTGGGTTATATAAACAAAAGCAGTTTTTATTTTAATGCTATGCCATAGCCTAACATATATGTATTATACTACTATTTCTCAGTTTCATCAATAACAGAAATAAAGGAAACTATGTTAATACCACATAATTTCCCATTCTTATACACGTTACATTCATTTTAATATTTGCAAAAAGCCAACGTATATAATATGTAACTATAACACATATAAATTGTATGTTGAATGAATTTTTTTCTTTTTTAGTTTTGAAGTTATAGAATTTATGTTTGGGCATAAAGTGGATGATGGGGTATCATATTATAATGTAATTTTAGGACATTTTATTTTTTATTGTATATCTTTGGCTTAATGGTCAAATTAAAGTACTTTAATTTTAGATAAGTTTTTATACAGATGCAGGTAAATATAAATAGTAGTAGTAATATTTAGTAAGCAGAGGTATTTATATGTGGGTTTTATTCAATATTAGATTTTTTTGGTGGTACACGGTGTGTAGTTTGATTTTTTTTGTGTTGCATACTATGTGAAATTCGGTTTTTGAATAAAGATGATTTTATGAATGGGTTTGTTTGTATTTTAGATAGAATCAATTAAAATAGATTTTGATATGTATTATTGGGTTTTGTTTATTGGATGTAGGGGTTCAGATAGGGTACGGTTGGTTTGTTTAGCTGAGTTTTGGGTGTGAATTAGGTGGCTTTTGTTAGATGCAGTTTTCAATTTTTGAAAGTTTTTTTATTGAGTGGTTTTAAGGTGATTTTTAGTAATTGATGGTATAATTTTATTTTGTTTGTAGTTGGTGTATAATAACATATATGTTCTATTTATTTAATGTTGTCTTTTTTAGTTTAGGTGTTGATGATAAGTTTGGATTTCTTTCTGTTGTGGTGTTTCTTATTAGTTTTACTTCTGGGGACACAGGCATTTATATGGTGGATTTTTATAGGTATATTTGTGGGGGTGATTTTTTTAACATTTTAGTAGTTTAGATCGTTTTTTTATGTTTTTCATTAGGTATTTTTTTTATTGAGTATTGTAATTACATATTAGTATAAAGGTAGAGCTATGGGGGTTTTTTTAACTAATGTTTAGGGTTAGTTGAATGGTTTTGAGTTCAGTGCATTGTTCTGATTATTTTTTAATAGTTGGTGTGATTTGGTGTGTGGAGTACAATAGGGTTGCTTTTTATTTACGTTTAACTTTGCTGATGCGATAAGAACTGTTAGTGAAAGAGCACAGCATCTCTTTTTGCTGGTAGTCGGTTGTACGGTGTGGGCTTTGTTTGTGTTACCTGTTTGGGGTTGTTTTTTTTTTTTTGTTAGTGAGATTAAAGTTTTTATTTTGGGGTTGTGATTAAATTAAAAATTTTAGGGCAATTTAGATTTTTGACACGGATGCATTGTGATGAGAGTACATTAGTTGTTTTATGTGGTACTGGTGGTTTAGATAGGGGGAATATTTGTTTTGAAAATTTTAGTATTGTTAGTTGAAGCGTTTGGATGAGTTGTGTTTCAGTGTTGAATCTTTCTTTTTGAGGGGGTTCAGATTTTTTCTAGGTTAAGATTTTTTTTTCCCTTAGTTGGTGGAGGTATTGTGATTTTATTGGTGACATTGATGGGAATTTGATGCTGTTTGTTTTTTGGTTATTTTATTTTTAGGAATTTGAGTTTTGCAGTAGGCCTGGAAGAATTCACTTTATTTCAAAACATACTAGTTTAATGAAGTAAAGGTTTCCATTTTAACTCCTCAGTGTCTTAGATTTTTTTTCCTATTTCGTTTTTCCAGAATTTATCGATAATTTAGCAATCAAGCAGGCATGGCACCCCGTTCTTGAAAAGATGGCTATGGAAAAACCTGCGTCTAACAACACGTACCTGACGGAGGGCAACAATTTTGCTGTTATTACAGGGCCAAATTCGAGTGGCAAATCAACATTGGCATGGAATGCTGGAGGAGAGGAGTTTGTGGTGGGCTGCCAGTGACATCTGATGGAGTGACGGTGAGAGCATCTCATAGGGTCTGGGGAAGCACCAGCATGCACTTGGACGTGAGCACCGCTTAAAGAGGTGGTGAGGGACAAAGGTTTTTGCCAGGAAACAGCACCTGAACAGGTGAGCCAGTGTGGATTTGCAGGGCTGATCTTTCTCCTTTTCCCTTTTGATTCCATCTTGGCAGTCCCTCCCCGGTGCCCTCAATCTGTCACAAGAATTCCAAAAAAAAAAAAAAGGCTGAGCAAACAGTGAAAAGAAGGGGTATAGGTAAGGTGGAGTTCAGGTGTACCCCACCCCCAACCCTAAACAGCAGCCCTGACAGTGCTCCCGTTTCTCTGAGGCAGCTGCAGGCAGGAACCCTAGAGCAGCAGAGTGCCAGAACCCTCGAGAGCTGCAGGCAGTTCTCTGGTGCTAGGGCCAGCCAGGAGGAGATAGTGGGGGGACGATCCGTAGGGTTGGGGAAACAGGGGGTTTCCCGCCCCGCCCCACCCTGGGCTCTCGGTCCCTCCGCAGCCGGGGATTGCTCCTACCCCTCCTCGAGGCGGCGGTTGGTAAGGCTTCGTGCCTGGCCTCCGCAAAGAGTTCGGCTCTGTCAGCCTCTGCCCTGTCTCAGGGCCAAACTTAGGTAGGGTAGGGAGCAACTGTGGATTGCCTGGTCCCGGCTAAGGGACATCTCTTGGGGCCTATGGATAAGGAGCATCCCCGGTTGCAAGCGTAGGGTTGTAAGTCTGTAGGGTTCAGTGGAGGAGCTTGGCAGTGACACAGAGAGGCTGAGGGAGGGCTTCAGAGGTCAAAAGCTTGAGGGCTGGAGACAAACAGTGAATACCTTGAATCATCAAAATAAAACTACCATCTCCAAATAAACACAAAACCGAAAAATGAATTTAGCCATAAACAATATTTCTCACATTATCCATAAGTTTAAAACACTTACTACAATCAATTAAACCCCCTATAAGAAACAATACTCTAAATAGAAATATAAAAAACCTAACAAATTAACTAGATTACTGTACCCCAAACACACCTACATAAACACTACATAATAAAAATAAATAAAAACCTACCCTATACCTCACACTGCTACTCAAAACATCATCCGAAACCTTAAAAAAGAAGTCTTTTAAAAACATAATACCCCTAAAAAATTAAAGCAAACCATGAAACTAATTTCAAAAACAACCTTATCAACACCTAAACTAAAAAACATAATATTCAGTAAATATACCATATCCCTTACCATGCACCACGTACAAATAAACAATTAAAAACCATCTTAAAAACATTAAATAAAAAAATCTTTCAAATATTAAAAAACATCTAGCAAACGCCACCTAATTCATTAACACCCAAAACTCCACCAATCAAACTAACCCTACCCAATCTAAACCCTGACATATAATCAACAAAACCAAAATCCCAATAACAAATATAAAAATGTATTAAAAAAAGCAATTAAAATCAATTCCACTTTAAATAGAAAAAACTCCATAAAATCGTCTTTACTCAAAAACCAAATGACACATAATCAATAATACAAAAAATAACACAATACATACCTCAAAAAAATCTAATCAATAAATAAAAAATACATATAAACATCACTTTTTACTAAATATCACTACTCTTATCTGTATATATAACTAATTTCCAAAAGAAACAAAACACCTCACACAAGTTATTTTCAAAACCAACTCTCATTCCCCCACATCTTTCTCCAAACGATATTATCTACAACAAAGGTCTCCCTTACTTTGAATTAATTTTTAACAAACTAGAACACAAAAATTCTCCAAACTGTATATATTTTTTCTTTCTCTTAAATCTATTCAAATGTACTCTAAACTGAAAACCCAAACACCAAAAACTCACACATCCAGCCCTCGGGAGTCTGGGCCTCAATACTTTCCAACACCAAAAAAACTAATATATAAGTAAACAAACTACACTTCCCAACAAGAACTTTGTAAATTGACCATCTCTTCAAACAACAACAAATTTTATTATTTATTATTATTCATTTGTTTATACTTATAAATACTTTACTCATTAAATAAACTCTTTTTTCAATTTTCGTCCAAAGAAATCTTTTCCCAAACCAATTAAACAAACCAAAAAAACCACTTAAATTTTCTTTACTAAAATCCCCGTTCAGAACTTTTCTACCAAATTTACCCTAAACCAGCACAAATACCTATTGTGCGTTATACATATATCAATGTAGTATATAAATATAAATTTGATAAAAATAGACATTAAAAAAATGTTTGATTACCATTTCAGTTAAAGGGGCTGTTTGGTGTTTATTTGGTTAGAGCTAGAGCTTTTAAATAAATAATATAGAAATTAAAATGTACAAATCTATAATAAATATATAAAGATATAGATATAAAAAAGAAATTAAGTAATATAAACATAGACACATAGATTAATATTTAATATCAATAAGATATGTATAGATGTTATATATGCTTGTATGTTATATATGCTGCTCCAACCCCACCACAACGTCAGTGATGACAGCAGAACCCCCGCCATGTTCACCAAAATCATATTGCCAATATTTCCAGTAAATAGTACATACATCACGGCAGCCATGTAAATCTACCACACCTCATCGGCACATGCACGGCACCGTACCATCCACTAACCAACCCACACAGCCCTCCAAATAACCCACACCTCATCGGCACATGCACAGCACCATACCATCCACTAACCAACCCGCACAGCCCTCCAAATAAACCACACCTCATCGGCACATGCACACCCCCATACCATCCACTAACCAACCCGCACAGCCCTCCAAAAAAGCCACACCGCCAAAACACGCGTGGCACAGCAGCCGAAAACCACACAAATGTACAGCACCGCGTTTGGCCAGAAATGCATGAGTACAACCATTTTTAACCACAAATAAATGCACATCACCATATTCAACCCAAAATGCATCTGCAGACCACCATATTGAACCAGAAATACACATGCACCAACATAGTTAACTAAAAATAAATGCACAGCACCAAATCTGAACCAGAAAAACACATCCACCACCATTTCAAGGGCTAGTGTCATGAATAAGGCCAGGGGGTCAAAATTCAGAGGGTCAGAGGTCAAAAGTCAGGGGTCAAAGGTCAGGTATCAAAGATCAGGGGCCAAAGATCAAAGGTCAAGGGTCAAAGTTCAACTGTCAGGGGGTCAAAGGTCAGGGTTTAAAGGTCAGAGGTCATGGGTCACAGGTCATGGGGTCAAAGGACAGGAGGTCAAGGGTCCAATGGTCAGGCATCAAACATCAAAAGAGCAGGGGTCAAGAGGTCAAAGGTCAAGTGTCAAAGTCAAAGGTCAGGGCTCTAAGGTCAAGGGTCAAATGTCAGGTGTCAAAGATCAGGTGTTCAAGGTCAGGGGATCAAAGGTCAGGGCTCAAAAAAATCAGGTGTTCAAGGGTCACGGAGTCAAAGGTCACGGGACTAAAGGTCATGGGGACTAGGGTCAAAGGTCATGGGGACAAGGGTAAAAAAATCACCGGGACAAAGATAAAAGGTCACGGGGCTCAAAAGGTCACGGGGTCAAAGGTCACGGGGGTCACGGGGGTCAAGGGGTCAAAGGTCACGGGGTCAGAAGTCAAAGGGCACACGATCAAAGATCATGGGGTAAAAGGTCACGGGGTCAGAAGTCAAAGGGCACGCGGTCAAAGATCATGGGGTAAAAGGTCACGGGGTCAAAGGTCAACGGTCAGTGAGTCACAGGGTCAAAGGTTCTGCTCGGCTTGGCCCTGCCCCGCCCGGGCCGGTGCACAGCTGCAGTACCGCTCTGTGGCCACAAGGCGGCAGCACTGCCGCAGGGCTCAGCCCGGGGCTGGGCGGGGGGCACCCACGCCAGTTCACGGGGCAGTTCACGGGGTTTTGGGGAGGTTTGGGGGGGGTTGGGGGGTTTGGGATGGATTTGGAGAGGTTTGGGGGGATTTAAGGGGATTTGGTGCAGTTTTGGGGGGGTTTGGGGGGGTTTGGTGTGGTTTGGGGCAGTTTTTGGGGGGGTTGGGGCAGTTTAGGGGGGGGTTGGGGCAGTTTAGGGGCAGTTCAGGTGGTTTTGGGGGGATTTGGGGCAGTTTTTGGGCATTTGGGGTAGGCCAGGGGGGTTTTGGGGGGTTTGAGGTGGGTCGGGTGGGTTTTGGGAGGGTTGGGTCAGTTTGGGGGGATTTTGGGTGGTCTTGGGCTATTTCAGGGCGATTTTGGGTTTTTTCAGTGTGATTTTGGGGCATTTTTTGTTTTTTTTTTTTTCTGGGGGCGTTTTTTTGTTTGTTTTTTTGGGGTTCCCTGACCCCCCCCCCCCCCCATCCCCTCCCCCCCAGTGCCTGGATGCGGGGGCAGGGCAAGGGTCGCGCCCCCCCCCCCCATCCCCGGACCCCTGGGCTGAGCCCATCGACAGCTCGGGGGGGCCGGAGCTGCCGCTGCCCTCGGGGGGGGACCCTGAGCGCCCGGGGGCTCCCCCCAGGCCCCGCCCGAGAGAGCCTGGAGAAGGCACTGCTGGGGCAGGAGGCCGAGATGTGAGCCCCAAAAACACACCTGGGGGGCAAAAAACACACCTGGGGACCCCAAAAATGAACCTGGGGGGGGAAAACGGGTTAACAACTCACCTGGGAACCCCAAAAATGTATTTGGGGGGGTTAAAATTGGTTAAAAACTTACCTGGGAGAGGTAAGAACACCTGGAGAAGGCACTGCTGGGGCAGGAGGCTGAGAGGTGAGCCCCAAAAACACGCCTGGGGGGCCAAAAACACACCTGGGAACCCCAAAAACACACCTGGGGACCCCAAAAATGAACCTGGGGGGGAAAGAATGGGTTAAAAACTCACCTGGGGGAGGTAAGAACACCTGGAGAAGGCCCTGCTGGGGCAGGAGGCCGAGAGGTGAGCCCCAAGAACACACCTGGGGGGCAAAAAACACACCTGGGGACCCGAAAAACACACCTGGGACCCCTAAAAACCCACCTTGGGGGGAAAAAATGGGTTAAAAACTCATCTGGGGACCCCGATAACACACCTGGGGGGCAAAAAACACACCTGGGGACCCCAAAAATTAATTTGGGGGGGTTAAAATGGGTTAAAATCTCACCTGGGGGACCTGGAAATTGCTTGGGGTGCCTCAAAAATCCTTTCCAGTCCATCCCAGTCCATCCCAGTCCATCCCAATCAGTGATGATCAGTGATGGTCAGTGATGATAAGTGATGGTCAGTGGTGGTCAGTGATGGTCAGTGGTCACTCTGGTCACTCTGGTCACTCTGGACAGGCCGGAGCCAACATCAATGCGGTGGACAAGCAGCACCGGGGGGGATCAGGGGGGTTCAGGGATGGTCACTGATGGTCAGTGGTCACTGATGGTCAGTGATGGTCATCGGTCACTCTGGACAGGCCGGAGCCAACATTAACGCAGTGGACAAGCAGCGCCGAGGGGGATCAGTGATGGTCACTGATGATCAATGATGGTCAGTGGTGGTCAGTGGTCACTGGTGGTCACTCTGGTCACTGTGGTCACTCCAGGCCGGAGCCAACATCAAGGCGGTGGACAAGCAGCACCGGACGCCGCTGATGGAGGCCGTGGCCCACGACCAGCTGGAGGCGGCGCGGTACCTGCTGCGCCGGGGGAGCTGCGTCTACAGCAAGGTGGGACACGCCCCCTCATGATGTAATTGACCACGCCCCCTTCCCCGTGATGTCATAGGCCCCACCCCCGCACCTCCTCCCTACCCCCCTGCCCTGAGATGTCATTGGCCCCACCCTGTGACGTCACAATCCTGCCCTGGCACCTCATCCCCGCCCACTGATGTCACCGGAGACGCCCCTTGTGACGTCATAGGACAGGCCCCTGATGCCATCGACCCTGCCCCTTCCCCGTGACGCCACACCCCTGCCCCGTGACGTCACAACCCTTCCCTGTGATGTCACAACCCTTCCCTGGCACCTCATCCCCGCCCACTGATGTCACCGGACACACCCCCTGTGACATCACAGGACATGCCCCACCGCCCCTGATGTCATCGGCCCCGCCCCCACGTCTAATACCCGCCCCTCCCCCTGGCCCTGTGATGTCATAACATGCCCCATGACATCATCGCGTAAACTTTGATCCCGGTGACGTTGTCCCCGCCCCGCACCCAGTGATGTCATCACCGGTTTTGTGATGTCATCGTCGGCTCGGTGACATCATAGCGTTCCCCGTGATGTCACCTTCTCTCCCCACGTGACGTCACGTGTCCCGCCCACTGACATCACCCGCACTCCGTGATGTCATCACCAGCTCGTGACATCACCGCCCCGTGTGATGTCACAAGCCCCCCCAATGTATGACATCCCCACCCCCCATGTGTGACATCACCACACGCCCCCGTATGATGTTACCACCCCTGTGTATGACATCACCATGTCCCCCGTGTATGATGTCATGGCGGCCCCATTGATTACGTCACTGCGGCCCCGTGTATGACATCATGGCGCGGCCATCGATGATGTCACGGCTCAGCTGCTGATGATGTCACTGCACGGCGCTGTCGATGACGTCACTGCACGGCGCCGTCGATGACGTCACTGCGTCCCCTGTCAATGACGTCACAGGAGGAGGATGGCTCCACCTGCCTGCACCACGCAGCCAAGAACGGGAACCTGGAGATGGTGGAGCTGCTGCTGGGAACCAGACAGGAGGACGTCAACGCCCAGGTGAGCGGTCATGAGTGTCCACTCACTGTCCTGAGTGAGCCCTGAGTGTGTCCTGAGTGTGTGAGTGTCCACTCTGTGTGTCCCTGCTGGGAACTGGACAGGTGGACGTCAACGCCCAGGTGAGCGGTCAGTGAGTGACCCCTGAGTGACCCCTGAGTGTCCACTCAGTGTCCGGAGTGTCCTGGCAGTGGTCAGAGGGTCAGGGCTGCTCTGGGGCTGTTTTTGGGCTGTTTAGGGGTTGTTTTTCGGGTGGTTTTTTGGCTGTGTTAGGGCTGTTTTTGGGGTTGTTTTGGGGCTGTTTTTGGGGTGGTTTGGGGTGATTTTGGGTGTCCGGAGGTGGCGCTGACCCCTCGGTGACCCCTCAGGACAACGGCGGCTGGACCCCGATCATTTGGGAGGCCGAGCACAAACACATCGAAGTCATTCAGCGACTGCTGACCCAAGGGGCTGATGTCACCCTGACTGACAACGTGAGCGCACCTGGGGACACCTGGGGGGACCTGAGACACACCTGGGGACACCTGGCCACACCTGGGGACATCTGGGGACAGCTGGGGACACACCTGGGGACATCTGGGGGGACCTGAGACACACCTGGGGACACCAGAACCACACCTGGGGACAGCTGAGATACACCTGGGGACACCTGGTGACACCTGTGGGCCACCTGGGGACAACTGGGGACACCTGGGGACAACTGAGACACACCTGGGGACACCTGGAGAACATCTGGGAGACATTTGGGGACACCTGGGGACAGCTGGAACACACCTGGGGACACACCAGGAACCCAGTCTAGAACCCAGTCCAGAACAGTCTAGAACTCAATCTAGAACCCAGTCTAGAACAATCTAGAACCCAATCTAGAACGCTCTAGAACCCGATCTAGAACCCGATCTAGAACGCTCTAGAACGTGATCTAGAACGCTCTAGAACCCGATCTAGAACGCTCTAGAACCCGATCTAGAACCCGCTCTAGAACGCTCTAGAACGTGATCTAGAACGCTCTAGAACGTGATCTAGAACCCGATCTAGAACGCTCTAGAACGTTATCTAGAACGCTCTAGAACCCGATCTAGAACGTGATCTAGAACGATCTAGAACCCAGTCTAGAACGGTCTAGAACCCAGTCTAGAACCCGATCTAGAACCCAGTCTAGAACCCGATCTAGAACCCAGTCTAGAACCCGATCTAGAACACACCTGGGGACAGCTGGGGACACCCGGGACACACCTGGGGACACCTGAGATACACCTGGGGACATCTGGGGACACACCTGGGGATACCTGGGGACACCTTGAGGACTTGGGGACACACCTGGGGACACCTGGGATAGAAGGAACACACCTGGGCACACCTGAGGGTACCTGGGGGAGTACCTGGGAACATACCTGGGGACACCTGGGATAGAGAGGATACATCTGGGACACACCTGGGGGTACCTGGGACACACCTGGGATGGAGAGGATACATCTGGGACACACCTGGGGGGACCTGGGGACACCTGGGCACACCTGGGCAAGAAGGAACACACCTTATTTGGTTTTGTTTATTGGATGTAGGGGTTCAGATAGGGTAGGGTTGGTTTGTTTAGCTGAGTTTTGGGTGTTAATTAGGTGGCTTTTGTTAGATGCAGTTTTCAATTTTTGAAAGTTTTTTTATTGAGTGGTTTTAAGGTGATTTTTAGTAATTGATGGTATAATTTTATTTTGTTTGTAGTTGGTGTATAATAACGTATATGTTCTATTTATTTAATGTTGTCTTTTTTAGTTTAGGTGTTGATAAGTTTGGATTTCTTTCTGTTGTGGTGTTTCTTATTAGTTTTACTTCTGGGGACACAGGCATTTATATGGTGGATTTTTATAGGTATATTTTTGGGGGTGATTTTTTTAACATTTTAGTAGTTTAGATCGATTTTTTATGTTTTTCATTAGGTATTATTTTTTTATTGAGTATTGTAATTGTGTATTAGTATAAAGGTAGAGCTTTGGGGGTTTTTTTAACTAATGTTTAGGGTTAGTTGAAATGGTTTTGAGTTCAGTGCATTGGTCTGATTGTTTTTTAATAGTTGGTGTGATTTGGTGTGTGGAGTTCAATAGGGTTGCTTTTTATTTACGTTTAACTTTGCTGATGCGATAAGAACTGTTAGTGAAAGAGCACAGCATCTCTTTTTGCTGGTAGTCGGTTGTACGGTGTGGGTTTTGTTTGTGTTACCGGTTTTGGGTTTTTTTTTTTTGTTAGTGAGATTAAAGTTTTTATTTTGGGGTTAATTTGTGATTAAATTAAAAATTTTAGGGCAATTTAGATTTTTGACACGGATGCACTGTGATGAGAGTACATTAGTTGTTTTATGTGGTACTGGTGGTTTAGATAGGGGGAATATTTGTTTTGAAAATTTATTTTAGTATTGTTAGTTGAAGCATTTGGATGGGTTGTGTTTCAGTGTTGAATCTTTTTGAGGGGGTTCAGCGTTTTTCTAGGTTAAGATTTTTTTTCCCTTAGTTGGTGGAGGTATTGTGATTTTATTGATGACATTGATGGGAATTTGATGCTGTTTGTTTTTTGGTTATTTTATTTTTAGGAATGTGATTTTTGTAGTAAGCCTGGAAGAATTCACTTTATTTCAAAACATACTAGTTTAATGAAGTAAAGGTTTCCATTTTAACTCCTCAGTGTCTTAGTTTTTTTTTCTTATTTAGTTTTTCCAGAATTTATTGATAATTGAGCAATCAAGCAGGCATGGCACCCCGTTCTTGAAAAGATGGCTATGGAAAAACCTGCGTCTAACAACACGTACCTGACGGAGGGCAACAATTTTGCCGTTATTACAGGGCCAAATTCGAGTGGCAAATCAACGTTGGCATGGAATGCTGGAGGAGAGGAGTTTGTGGTGGGCTGCCAGTGAGATCTGATGGAGTGACTTTGTCTCTTTATGGACTTTTTGATTTGGGTTCTTTTTCCCTTTGAACTGAAGATTGATGAGAGGGAGGCTGGTTTTCTCTCGTTCGGTCTCAGTTGTTTATTTTTTCTTATCAGCATTACAAGGTACAAGGAGCTATGTGCACTATGATAGAAAAGGGGTTAAATGGCTAACAAAGATCTTCCTCAAGGTCTTTTATATGTCCATTTACCCAATTAACAGGTGCCAACTAAATTATTTTTCTTAGTGACCCAATGACCCAACACCTGTGTGCTGCACTGTGACATTTTCTACCCAATCACCTACTACTACCCAAACACCCCTAGGAGAAGAATATGAAGAAGAAAGAAGAAGGACAAGAGACAACACCCTAAATCCTCCATCTTGTCTCCTGTTCTCTAAACTACTTTTTCACCCAGTAATTTAAGAAACTTTCTAATCTACACATTTACACTTTTCCTATCTAACTTTAACATTTGTTTTCATGTGTCACCATGAAAACATGCACATGAATTTCATATTATATGAAATTCAGTGTTTCCTTGAATCCTAGAACTAAATATTAAAAACAAGGGCACACAGTCTGTATCTCAGACTCCAACATCTGCCCCTCTCTTTAAAAAAAAAAAAAACAAAAAAAAACCAATAAAGAAAATCAACCTAAATCTTTTCTTGGATTACTTTTCAAGAAGGGTTATTTTTCCTTCACTCATGTTTTAACAAATGAGGCTTTACAATATTAATTTTCCTACTCTTTCACTTGAAACCCAAAGTCCATCGCTCTTGCATGGGGGATCCAAGCCGTTCAGCCGTCAACTGCGGTCTCGATACGGTTCACAGCTGCGGGCTCGCTCTTCTGCTCTTTGGGCCGTCTGTTTGCCTCTGCAGCTGATGAGTTTCCACGTTCTTCTCTAGGAAGTTACTTCCGCTTTAAATCTGTGAATACACAAACATAGACTTTCCTCCAAATTATTAATTGACATGAATTTTTTAATCTTTTTGCTTCTGAACTTTTGACCAGAAGCAAAGAATTCTCTCTCAACTTTGCTTGAGTCTTGTTAGAACAATACCTGATAATTGATGGAACTGGCTTCGTAAAACACTTGTTTAAAAAGGACCATTCAAGAATTATTTGCAATAGATATAAGATCTTTACACTTTTTCCAAAAATTTAAGATATATATATATATGGTTTTTATACTTCTGAGGCCTAGCCTTGGTTCCCCCCCCCTTTTTTTGTAATTAAGTAAGGTATTTGGGTTTTTTTCTTATGACAATGAAAAACCATCAAATTAAAACACTTGCACATGTATACACATATAGGAAATAACACTTTTACAGAAATCAAAAACTTATTAAGAAGATTCATAATTAATATTATGCAATATTAAACTTATCTGAATAATCTGTAATATGAATTACTAAATATACTAAATATATACTCTCATCCCAGACTCTGCCACAGCTGATAATTCAACGGAATATTGGAAAATCATGTCCGGATAAGAATTCTCCAAGCCCACTGTAAAATCCAGCTGCTATATTAATTCACTAATTGCCAAGTCCAATTGACCCGAGTATTGTTTTGATGCAGAAAACTTCTGGGTTTATTGGTAAATTCTCTATCCAGGTAAAGTCAAGGCTTGGCTAGAGCCTTAGGCCTCATCTGGAAAGATGTCTCTTAAGTCATTTTCAAAGCAAAGCATTTAAAAATAGCAGCTATAAGATGCTTAAAACACAGCAAACTTTTAAAAGGCATTTGTATAAAACAATGATCAGATGTCTTAGGTAATCGACTAATTAAACCATTCAGTAGTTAATTTAATCTGAAGTTTCTTTCATAACACTTGACTTTCAACCATGACACATTTTCTTAGAATTCTGGAAACGAAAATAATAAAGCTACATTGGATTAGGTAAATGCAAATCTTCTTAAACAAGGAAAAGAGTAAAAACCAACACAAAAAAACTGTGTATAGAAGCAGCTGCATAACTTATTTACCAAGATGCATCTCTAGTGTGAAAACAAAAAAATCTCAAATGACACGTGTCTAAAAGGTAATTACACAAAGATATATTAAAATATGTATAAAGCTGGCTGTAAATACAATGACACTTTATAGATAATGCTCATCATAGTAATCTATAAATTTACATTATAGAATGAATATGTCATCAGTAAGTGTCTGAGGAAATCAAGATAATAAATTTAAAATATACACATCTTAGTGACTAAAAATGAATTAAAGTGAAAAACTTCTAAATTTTTTGTAAATAACAATCACTATTTTTTTTATGCAACTTATAGAAAACTAAAACTGTAGAGATTATAACAAACAATAGAACTTCTAATGAAATCAAGGGTGTCACATATTGCATTCACCTCTATTCTTAAGCAGGTGTTCACCAGTGTTCTGTCACCACTGTTTCAGTTGTAATTATCTTCATCTCTATAGGAAAATAACTATGCAGTTTAAACAAATGTCTTCAATAAAACATAAATCAATTTAAATTTTAACTTGTTAAAAAATAATGATGATAAAAGGAAGTAACAAAACTTAACGGCAAAAAATACTAAAGTTATAACTTAAGTAAAAAGCACTCCAACTTAAACATAGTGAAATTTACCTTTGCTTAATCTTATTAACACTTAATCTATATTAGATGAAAACATAACTTAATCTTACTCTATTATTATAAAAAAAGGCAATTCAAAGTTTGGTATACGCTTCTTTGAACACAATGTAACAGGAATATTGATTCACTATAGAGATTATAGAGATGCAACAAATTTATCCCCATTCTATGTTACCTGGTTTTGAGAATAACTTATAATAACTGCAGATGTTATTTAAAATACCATTCGTAACAAGAATTTGCTTGGTATATGCTTAAATTTGTTAGCATTTTTAGAATGCAGTTTTACTAGAGAAAAAATACAACACCACAGATTTGGTAATTTCCGATTCAGCTTTTGTAGTACTTTTCAGAAACATTAAGTTGAACTTTTCTAACTAAAATCTAAAATCCAAATTGGTATATATGCTGTTATACAGTTTTGTTTTTTTTTTATAACAAAAGGACTCACATTAAAATTGTAAAAAAAATACCAAGCAAATCGGCAATATATGGTTAATATAACTTTGAGATTACTGAAAACTGTATTGAAGTAAATCTACAATACACTTATTCAAATGAAAGGTTAAAAATGAAAGAAACCTGTCATTAAATCCATTTTCTGTAGGATTAATCATATGATTTTTGAACTTAATTTTAAAGAAATGCATCTTGTAGAAACTGACTGTAACTACAGTAATACTGCTTGATCACTCTATATCATACAATACTATATTATCAGTAGATGTATAGAGAAGATAACATTTTCAAAACTTTCATGTATTGAGAATACTGAAACTGAAGAAAAATCTTTTAAAGTTCTTGGGATGCATAAATATCATTTTCCATGTTATTCTGTAAAAACAAAACCAACAGATATCATTAGAAATATAACATCCATATGTATTCTATTATGCAACATTTTTAAACTTTTTAATCCACTTTTGAAGGCACTTCAATAGGGGCTTCTCTCTGAGGCTTAACCGACCGCAATAATTTGCAGATTAGCCAGCAACGCATCTTACAACGCTTCTGATTTTTGCCTTTCGGCTATGTTTCCGAAACCATTCCAGAGATGCTGGACTTTGTATTGACATGTCCTGTAACCCCGAGTCCATGTCTGTGGGAGGATTTGTAGAGCGAAAGAACTGCGCATCGGCACGGCTGCGCTCAAAAGACTCTCGGCTTTGTGCGGTATCCAGCGATACCTGTTGGGTTTTTAAGCAAGATAAGCACCCTGACCAGCTCCAGCACGGCGCTCACTCTCAGCCGCTCGGTCCATAGTGCACCGCATCAATGTGATGGATGGCAATATGGCGATTTATTGCAGGGAAACTTATCATTTTATAGTCTGGGGTCACTGTGCTACTCCCATCTACATACGTCACCCCTAGATGCTATCGGCTAATTGCAGGAGGTTTTACTATCCTAGCAGAGAGGGGGGTTAGCTAACTTTCCGTAACATCCCGAAATCTTCCGCATCGCCAGGCCTTGACCTACAACATATTCCCCTCTCTCTATGAATAATTAATTTGCTAAAATATAAGGTATTGAAAATGGATAATATAAAATTGAGTCTAAAGATTAACACAAGTAAAGTCATCACAACCGGTCTAATCAGGATAGACACTAGGGTGGTTAGCCACGGAGATTGATCGAACCAGGATCGGAACCAGTTTTGCTGGGCTTCTCTCTCTGCTTTTCGTTGAGACAGCCTATCTCGTAGCTCTGCCACGGCGTCTCTCACTACTCCGGCGTGGTCCGCGTAGAAGCAGCATTCTTCATTCAGGGCGATGCAGAGGCCTCCTTGCCGCACGAATAGAAGGTCGAGACCTCGCCTGTTCCGCAAAACAACTTCAGAGAGTGAGGAGACTGACTTTTCTAGAAAGGATATGGATTTTTCAATTCTCTGTACATCTTCATTTACAGTCATCGGTAGCTAAAGCAGTCTCTGTTGTTGGGTCACGATGGCAGAGACACCTGTGGCAGCACCAGTTGCTTTCAGGTTAAGCAGCATCGCTATGGTTACACCCGTCACCACTTCTCTTCTCTGAAGTCAGGTGAGTTTCTCCACTTGCGGGCTCCACTCTTCATCCAGGTGCTATAGGACTCTCGGGATGATAACAGCTAATACACAAAAGTCAGCAGAGGAGTTAAAGCTTGGGTGTAAATGCAAGGGCTAGTCTATTAGATCATGGGTTTTCAGCTCGCACCACAAGGTTGGGGCTCACCGCTTCAGGTGTTATGACTATAAACAGCACAATTACTATAAGCAGTTTACCATGTAAATGACACTATACTTACAAACTTACAGCTAAAACTTTAATGTTAAATGAGCCTTTAAAGATGCTTACACTACCTCTTAAAGGAAAATACTTATACTTTATACTAACGTAACAATTACTACACAAGCTAAACATTTTACTTTAAACTATTATGTAACTACTTTTAACATACGTGTTCTGGTATATATGTAGTCTAAGCGTGAAAACAATTTGCTAAAAGGATAAACACACAATTACAATTTACTTTATATGCAATTAGATAGAGTCTCTACACTTCTTAGATCTTCTCCAGAATTATTCTAACACGATTCAGTCCTGGAACGTTCACTGCTCCCGTGATGTCAGCTGGCAGCAGATCGGTGACCGAGGGCTTTGATGTTCAAGTTGTTCTTCATATCTTTCTAAATCTTAAAACAAAGGGTAATTGAAAAATTAATAGAAACACCACATCATAATAACAATATAAAATTTCTGTTGGCAACTGTCTGTATATTGTTCAGACACAACTGTGTCCTGACAGGTCTACTTCCGATCCATATCTGGAGTACCGAGGCCGTGCGATCATCTCTCCATTCGCCGCATCTCACGTGTTCATAGGCAGACAGTCCGGTCAGATGGACAGGTGACTTTTCTGAACCTGCCAACAAAACACAGGCACTTCTCTCCTTGAAGTTAATGAATTACACTAATCAAATTGCTTTTAGGGTATCAATTTCCCCCGTTTTCTAAAAAATGAAAATGAGATGTATTTCTGTTCAACATTAACACAAAACCTTATATACAATTAGTAAGAACTTATAACAGTTAAAAATCAATTAATATAAAAGTACTGTTAATTATTAAAACACTGCACCAGCATCTCATAGTTAATAAACAAACAAAACCAAAAGTCATCAGCGAAGGATTGGCTAATCATCTCCGGAAATAATTCTCCAAGCCCACTTTAAAATTGATCCAGCTGTCATATTAATAGGGTCAAATTGCAAAGTCAAAAAGTGACTCAAACACCGATTTGGTACAAAAAACATCTGGATCTGTTGGCAAACATTCTGTCCACGTAAAGTTAAGACTTGGCCAGGGCCTTAGACTTAAAACTGGAAATATGTCTCTTAATATATTTTTAGAACAAGATTTTCAATAGCAACAGCTATGAGATGCTTACAGTACAGCAAACTGTTAAAATGCATTTATGCAAAGCAAATAATCAAAAACTTTAGGTAACAGACTAATTAATCATTCAGCAGTTGCTTTAATTTGAAGCTTCTTCAATGGCAGCTGATCTTCGGCAACGGTACATCTTTTTAAAATTTTGAAAACACTGAAAAATAAGAAGCTATAACAAACAAAACCGCAGGAATTGCAACAACTTCATAGAACTCTCAGTGAAGTCCAGGGTGTCACAGTCTGCATTCTTTTCTGTCCACAAGCAGGTGTTCATCAGTGATTTATCACAGTTGCTTCAGTTGTAGCTGTCTTCATATCTTTTAAAAAAATAACTATACTTTGCAATTTAGACAAGTGTTTCTAATAAAACATAAAACAATTCAAATTAAACAAAATTTATATTCAACAATAATTATTTATAACAAAAGAAAATAACAAAACTTAATTTTTAAGAGAATATCTAAGTTGTACAGCTTAACTTAAAAACATTCAAGCCAACGCTAACATGGATTCACTATAAAAATTATAAAAATGTAACAAATACATCACAATTCCATGTTATCTAGCTTTGAAAATAACTCACAATAACTGCAAATGTTACTAAAAACACTCATTCACGACACGAATTTGCCTAGTATATGCTCAAATTAGCTAAGATTTCAAAGTGCAGCCTCTCCAAAGAAAAAAAAAAACAAAAACCACAACACAGGATTTGGCAAGTTACCATTTAGCTTTTGTAGCACTTTTCAGGAACATCAAGTCTAATTTTTAAACTAAAATCCAAAATCCAAATTGATATATATGCAGTTATACGTGTTTTATATAACAAAAGATTCACATTGAAATTTCCTTATTAAAATTGTCAAAAACCCAGCAAATGGGTAATATATGGTTAACATAACTTTGAGATTCCTGAAACAAAACAAGAATCTTTTCAGTTTCTTGGGATATAAAAATACAACATTTAAACTTTTTAATTTATTTTCAAAGGCACTTCATTCAATAGAAACTTATTTTTAAATCTCAATTTTGATTATAACACTTTGCTAATTTACAAACAATACAATTTATAAAGCTTTTAATTTTTGAATTGTCCAATTAAAACTCCTTGTTTTTTAGTCTTCTCCAAAATATCCAGCTTTTTGTTGTTTTTTTTTTGTTGTTTTATTGTTTTGCTTTCCGCGGTTTCACTGAAGTCGTCGTTACTTGTTTCACCGGTGGTTGCCATGGCGACAGCGTTCTGCCGCGCGTGTTCTCCTGAACTCGGCCGCGCCGGGCTACTTCTTAAATCTGAGAAAAACTCTGAAAACTCCAACTGCGTAAACTCATAATTACTTAAAACACAAAATTAACTCCAAAAGGGTACATAAACACCTTTTAAAAACTCAAGAAATCATGACTTTGTAGCAAACTCGCTATTATCCCGGCGCTTCTAAGAGAGGGAGTGTGTGGGGGGTGAACTCCTCGTGTCTCGGTCAGAGTCAAGACCGGTCGGCTACTTCCAGTTTGCCGTGCCTTTTCTTGGGCCCCGCTACCACCTCTGTGGGCAGGTTGTTCCCTCCCCCCTGGTTCCACTCTACCTCCATCCCACCTTTTTCTCCGCCCCTGGTTCCACTCCGTTCTGGCTCCTGCCCTCCACCCTTTCTTGTGCTGAGGTGTGCAGGACACAGCAATCCAGGGGTGCGTCGTGTCACTTTTCTACCGTGCCTTCCGTACCTTTCGTACGTCTCGCGTCGTACGTGCCTCACCTTATCCCTTCCAGGGGCTTATCAGAAACCCCGGCGTCTCTCTTAACATCTCTGATCTCTCTGAGAAGAACATGAAGAAGAAAGAAAAAGGGACAAGAGACAACACCCTAAATCCTCCATCTTGTCTCCTGTTCTCTAAACTTTTTCACCCAGTGATTTTAAAAAAACTTGCTAATCTATACCCTTACACTTTTAGCTTTTTCTAACTTTAACCTTTGTTTTCATGTATCACCATGAAAACATGCTCATAAATTTCATATTATATGAAATTCAGTGTTTTTCTGGATCTTATAACTAAGTATCAGAAACAAGGGCATGCACTCTGTATTCCAGACTCCAACATTTGCCCCACTCCTTAACAAAAAAAAAAAAAAAAAAAAAAAAAAAAAAAAAAAAAAAATCAACCCAAACCTTTTCTTTGATTAATTTTCACTCAGGGTCATTTTTCCTTCTCTCAAGCCCTATGCACCAACAACAGAACTGCTGCTCTGTTCTACAGAGCGCTCTGCCTCCAGTTTTGAACATCAGTTAACTAACCACTCAAAGCTAGAGAAATAGATCTAGGTTGCTTACTTAACCAGTAGCTTAATTTGTCTAATTGCTTTAAAGTTTCTGCTGAAACTACTTGAATTGAAAGCTGAGTTGTTATAAATATCTATCTGAAATTTCATGAGTCAAACTCTTCACAATCAAGTGTGACTAAGATGGATATAAGGTTACACTAAGATGTTGCCTCTTTATATAGAACATGGTAAATAAAAAGAAAAATTGAATATTATACAAAAATCTATTTTCACTGAGATAAGGTACACTTTCTTTTGAGTTAACTAAAAGAAGCGATGCAGGTGAAATTGCATCACAAAGTGATCAACAAAATGATACAGCTCAAGGGTGATACCTGATTCACCTTCATCTTCAAGGACTTTATCTCTCGTGCAGGATTCTGAATCTTGACACAGTTCACACCATGCTTTAACAAATGAGGCCTTACAATATTCATTTTCCTACTCTTTCACATGAAACCCAAAGTTCATCGGTCTCGCACGTGGGATCAAAGGCGTTCGGCCGTCAACCGCGGTCTCGATACGGTTCACATCGGCGTGCTCGCTCTTCCGCTCTTTGGGCCGTCCGCTCCTCTCTGCAGCTGATGAGTTTCCATGTTCTTCGCTAGGAAGTTACTTCTGCTTTGAACCTGTGAATACACAAACATACACTTTACTCCAAATTTCTAATTGCAATTAATTTTTAATCTTCTCACTTCTGAATTCTCTCTCAACTTTGCTTGAGTACTGTTAGAAGAATACCTGATAATTGATGGAACTGGCTGTGTGAAAGACTTGTTTAAAAAGGACCGTTCAACAATTATTCGCAATAGATGTACAATCTTTGCATTTTTTCCAAAATCTAAAATACATACATAGTGTTTCCACGCTTCTGAACCGCAACCTCCGTTCCCTCCCCCTCTCTTGTAAACAAAGGTCAAATATCCACTGTCTTGTTCTGACAATGAAAAACCATCAAAGTAAAACACATGCATAGGTATACATATAGGAAATAATACTTTTACAGCAATCAAAAACTGATTAAGACGGTGCATAATTAATATTATGCGATATTAAACTTATCTATATAATATGTAATATGAATTACTGAATGTACTAAGTATATACTCTCATCCCAGAGTCTGCCACAGCCGATAAATCAACGGAAGATTGGAAAATCATGTCCGGATAACAATTTTCCAAGCCCACTGTAAAAATCCAGCTGCTATATTAATTCACTAATTGCCAAGTCCAATTGACCCGAGTATTGTTTTGATCCAGAAAACTTCTGGGTTTGTCAATTCTCTATCCAGGTAAAGTCAAGGCTTGGCCAGGGCCTAGGGTTTAAACCGGAAAGATGCCTCTTAACTCATTTCCAAAGCAAGGTTCTCAATAGTAGCAGCTCCGAGATGTTTACAGCACAGCAAACCGTTCAAATGCGTTTGTCCAAAGCAAAGGATCAGAAGCCGTAGGTACCGGACCAAATAAACCATTCAGCGGTCGGTTTCATCTGAAGCCGTTTCCACGGCAGTTGACCCTCAGCAATGGTACATCTTTTTAAAATTCTGGAAACACTGAAAAATAAGAAAGCTGTAACAAACAAAAACTGCAGAGATTGGAACAAGCAATAGAACTCCCAATGAAGTCAAGGGTGTCACAGACCGCATTCACTTCTATCCACAAGCAGGTGTTCATCGGCGTTCTATCACAGGTGTTTCAGTTGTAGCGATCTTCATCTCTCCAGGAAAATAACTATACTTTGCAGTTTAACCAAATGTCTTCAATAAAACATGAAGCAATTTGAATTTAAACAATATTTAAACATCAAAAAAACACCAAAGTTATAACTTAACTTCAAAACACTCAAACTTAAACCAAGTGAAATTTAACTTTGATGAATTCTATTAACACTTAATCTATATCAGATGAAAACACAACTCAATCTTACTCTATTCTAAAAAAAAGGCAACTAAAAATTTGGTATATACTTTTTGAACACAATAGAACAGGAATATTGATTCACTATAGCGATTATAAGGACGCAACAAATACATAGCAATTCCCTGTTATCTGGCTTTGAGAATAACTCACAATAACTGCAGACGTTATTAAAAATACCCATTCGTAACAAGAATTTGCTCGGCATACGCTTAAATTTGTTCGGATTTTTAGAATGCAGTTTTACTAGATTAAAAAATACAATAAAAAACCACAGATTTGGCAAGTTGCTATTCAGCCGTTGTAGTACTTTTCAGAAACGTTAAGTCTAACTTTTTAATTAAAATCCAAAATGGTATATATAATGTTATACGTGTTTTTTCTAACAAAAGGACTCACATTAAAATTATCTTAATAAAATTGTAAATAAATACCAAGCAAATGGGTAATATGTGGTTAACATAACTTTGCAATTACTGAAAACTCTATTGAACTCAATCAACAATACACTTATTCAAATGAATAAGCTTTTTATCTACAGAAATATCGAATACAAATGCATATTCATAACTCAGTTGCCACCCATTCTCTGCTTCTTATGCTAATTAGGTAAAAAGCAATTAAGCACGCGTAGTTTGTTCTTTGAAATGGGTCGGTGGTCTTATTATGACAAGCGGTCACAAAAGGGAGGAGGGAATATATCTCTTCCTCTTCCTTGCCTTTCTACCTTTTCAATGCAAAGTGACAAATGAACCCTCGGCCGGGCTCCTAGTTTCATGTTTTGAATGAGTTTCTGATTTGCAATTGTCTTATGTTTTTGAAGTTCCTTACCAGATCCTTTGTTTCTCATTATAAGCTCAGCTGAACTAGCATAAAGTTGATAAACAATTAGTTATTAGCCAACGATTAACCTCCGATTTTTGCAAAACCTTTCTATCTACTTTTAATTTTAACGAGCCCCATCTATTCATTTTAATTCAATTTAGCAAGGCTTATTATTAATTAAGGCCTCTGCCTCTCTAAAACCTTAAATTCTTCTAAGTTTATGTCTCAGTTTCGATGCTGTTAGAGTTCAAAGTAATACGGAAAAATGATGGGGAATTACTCGCCTCGGAACAAAGCACGACCCCGTCCCGTCCTCTCGGCTCCCGCTCCCCTTCCAGCGCGGCTCCGAGCCGGGCCGGACGTACCGCTCGGCGTCTCCGGACCTCACGGCATTTCTTCGTGGCCGCCGCACCCGGGTCCCCCGGTACGTCCCGCTCCGGCCGCCCTCCCCGAGCGGTCCCACGCGCAGCGGTGCAGAAAGGGTTGTTTGGAAAGCTCTAACCGTTGTTTAAATTCACAGGTAAAACCACAGAGACTTAAGCAACAGATGGATGCATAAAACAGTTATTACTCCTGAGCTTTCTCGTACCTTCCTTCGAAGCACCGGGGACTAGTCTCATCTAGTCCTCAGCTAACCACCGGGCCTCCCCTGCCAGGAGGGAAGGCCGTCCAAGAGCCCACATCCAAATCTCAACTTACCCCACGTGACCTCGGCCGCAAGCGTCTCACGTGAGTAATTTCTTTAGGCCATAGTAACAAATACGTGGATAATATTTGTTGGTAAAATTATTGATGAAATGTGGGTTACTTCTCTGGAGATCTGAGGATTCACTCGTGCCACTGGTCGGGATACAACAGAGAAGATCTGCGGTACAAATGGTCACAAGCGATCAAACAGGACAGCCAGCTTCTCCTTGAACTTTGTGGAACAGAGTTGGAATCCAGCCTTGTCCTTAGACAGGGAAGCAGTTCCTAGAAATGGGAAAGGGGAGGCAAGGAAGATTCAGGCTAAATATGGATTTAAACCGGGCCGGGTGTTAGCGCAGGAAGAGGCATTTTTCATCCAGACTGCCAAAAGGAAGACCTGTAAAATCCTAGCTCTGCTTCGTGTTTAATGCACTTTTACTTGGTATTTACATTATCAGAAAAAATGAGGAAAGAATAAACACGACAGGTTCCCGCTATCGTTGCGAGAAGGCTTTTTTTAAAGGCCGCATACTCACCGTCTCTTTTTCCCTCCAGGCTCGGCTTTTCCCCCGACGTCCGCTGCATCGGGCATCGCGAGGAGAGCCGGGTTCTTCAGCAGGGAGTTTCGGGAGCCGGTACGAATTCTTTTTCTGAAGGTGTATGAAAGCGTGCCATCAAAATAGCTATTTTCTCCACTGAAAAGCTTTCCATACATGACTGCCAAGTACCATTCCCGCCAGAATTCCAGCAGGAATTCCCGGGAATTCCTGGTATCCCGAGGGAGATAAGTGAACCGGAACCCTTCACTCCTGACGCTGTCTGTCAGGCACTGCAGGAACAGCTCCCCCTGCACCGGGACCCGCACCCCGCCCAAAATCCCCCAAAAATCCCCCAAAATTCTCTCTGCCATTCCCATGAATTCCTGAGAATTCCAAGTACCATTCCCGCCAGAATTCCTGCAGGAATTCCCGGGAATTCCTGGTATCCCGGGGCAGATAAGTGAACCAGAACCCTTCACTCCGGACGCTGTTGGTCAGTGGCTGCGGGAACAGCTCCCCCTGCACCGGGACCCGTACCCCGCCCATCCCGGGGCCATTCCCATGAATTCCCGGGGCCACTCCCGGTTCCATTTCCGGTAATTCCCGGGAATCACCATTATCCCGAGGGAAATAAGTGAAGGAAAACCCTTCACTCCGGACGCTGTGGGTGCGGCGCTGCGGGAACAGCTCCCCCTGCACCGGGACCCGCACCCCGCCCATCCCGGGGCCATTCCCGTGAATTCCCGGGGCCATTCCCGGTTCCATTCCCGGTAATTCCCAACAATCACCGTTATCCCGGGGCAGGTAGGTGAAGGAAAACCCTTCACTCCGGACGCTGTCGGTCAGGCGCTGCGGGAACACCTCGACCTGCACGGGCTGGGCCAGCTCCAGGTGAGCGTAGGGCGGCGGTGAACGTCGGCCTGCGAGAAATCCGCCCGCGCTTCCCAGGATTCCCGACGGAAAATCACCACGATGTCCTCTGAGAATGAGGGGAGTTCCGGATTGGGAACTGGGAATGGAGGGGTCCAGGTGTGACCCCAGCTGTGCCCAAACCCCTCCCAGGTGTCCCCAGGTGTGTTCCGGACTGGGTTCCAAACTGGGTTCCAGACCGCGTTCCAGACCGGGTTCTAGATCGGGTTCCAGACCGGGTTCCAGACCGGGTTCCAGACCGGGTTCCAGCTGTCCCCAGGTGTGTTTTGGGTGTCCCCAGGTGTGTTTTGGGTGTCCCCAGGTGTGTTTTGGGTGTCCCCAGGTGTGTTTTGGGTGTCCCCAGGTGTGTTTTGGGTGTCCCCAGGTCCCCCCAGGTGTCCCCAGGTGTCCCCAGGTGAGGTTTTTGGTGTCCCCAGGTGAGGTTTTTGGTGTCCCCAGGTGAGGTTTTTGGTGTCCCCAGGTGTCCCTGGTACCTTTCTGCACTTTGTCACAGAGCAGGTAAAGCTCCTCCCCGCCCATGCAGGGGCCGCTCTCTTTGTTCACGCGGCAAATCCGCAGCTCCGAGGTGTTCGTGGATTCTGGGAAAGAGCCCAAAATTCCCAGAATTCCCCAATTCCCAAATTCACCAATTCCCAAAATTCCCAAATCCCCAATCCCCAAAATCCTGAACCTGGAACCGCCCCCAGAGCCGGGAGAACCTCGGGAATTTCTGGGGAGGCTCACAGGATTTTCAGGATTTTTTTTCCGGAGATTTCCGGGATTTTTTGGGATCTTTTCTGGAGATTTTTGGGGATATTTTTTGGGACATTTTCAGGAGATTTTTGGGATATTTTGGGGATATTTTTGGGATATTTTCAAGATGTTTTGGGAACATTTCCAGGATATTTTTTGGGTATTTTCAGGATTTTTTTGGGATCTTTTCACGATTTTTTTGGGATATTTTCAGGATTTTTTGGGGATATTTTCAGGATTTTTTGGGGATATTTTCAGGATTTTTTGGGGATATTTTCAGGATTTTTTGGGGATATTTCCAGGATTTTTTGGGGATATTTCCAGGATTTTTTGGGGATATTTCCAGGATTTTTTGGGGATATTTCCAGGATTTTTTGGGGATATTTCCAGGATTTTTTGGGGATATTTCCAGGATTTTTTGGGGATATTTCCAGGATTTTTTGGGGATATTTCCAGGATTTTTTGGGGATATTTTTGGGGTGGATTTGGGGTTTTTTGGGACTCACTCTTGTCGAAGATGGGCTGGGACAGCACCGGGCTGAGGCTCCAGGGGATCCCGGCCCGGTCCCAGGACGAGGCCTGGAAACAAATCCGGACCACGTTGAGATCGACTTCCTGATGGTTCCGCAGGGATCCTGCCAGAAAACACGGAAAAGTGGGAAAAAAACGGCGGGAAAATGGGAAAAAATGGGGAAAACGGGGGAAAAATGGGAAAAAAGGGTGGGAAAATGGGAAAAACGGGGGGAATATGGGACAAAGTGGGGGAAAATGGGGGAAAAAGGGTGGGAAAATGGGAAAAAAAGGGGAAAAAATGGGGGGAAAATGGAAAACATAGAGGGAAACAGGAAAAAAATGCAGAAAAACGGGAAAAAAAGGATGGAAAAATGGGGAAAAATGGGGGAGAAATTGGGGAAAATTGGGAACAAAGCAGGGAAAGGTGGTTCCAGGGGAATCCAAATGGAAATGGGGGAAAAAATGGGGGAAAATGGGGGAAAACCACACAAAAAAAGGGGAAAAAATGGCAAAAAAACCAAAAAAAGCAGGGGAAAACCCAGGAAAATTGGGAAAAATATGGAAATTGCTGGAAATTCCAGGAAATCCATGGAAAAGGGGAGGTGCTGACCTTTGAAGGGGTTGATCCCGAGCTGCAGCTTCTTCTCGATGGCGCCCTCGATTTCCTTCTTCTTCACACACTGAATCCCCAGGTTGCTGAAACTGCCGGGAATCCCCAAAATTCCCAATTTTCCCCAGCCCCTTCCCGGATTTTCCCACCCAGAAACGTCCAAAAATCCCCCAAAAAACAAACAAAAAAAAATCACCCCAAAAACCAAAAAATTCCCCTAAAAATGCTTGTAAATTCCGGGTTTTTTTCTGTGAATTTCTGGGGGTTTTTTGGGAATTCTGGATTTTTGGGGGGGAATTCCAGTTTTTTTCTGGGAATTTCAGGTTTTTTCTGGGAATTTCAGGTTTTTTTTGGGGGGGGGCGGATTTCTGGGGCTTTTTGGGGGAATTCTGGGGGGTTTTTGGAGGGGAAATGAAATTTTTTTTTCTGAGAACTTCATTTTTTTTTTTTCTGGGGATTTTGGTTTTTTTTTCTGGAAATTCTGGGTTTTTTTCTGGGAATTTCGGGTTTTTTCCTGGGAATTCTGGGGTTTTTTTCTGGGAATTCCAGGTTTTTTCCTGGGAATTCCGGGGGTCTTTTTGTGGAATTCCGGGGTTTTTGAGGGGGAAAAAAGGACGGAGTAAATCTCCGGGGACGCACGGCAAAGGACCAAGTCGCACGGAAGAGGCTTCTTTCTAAACCGCATTAGTATTTCACCGTAATTCTGGGTGTTTGGATTTAGCCTGGGCCTTTCAGCTAAGTCACAAACAAGCCAACTCGGCTCCTCAGCTCTCAGTGAGCGTTTGAAACACGTCCACACAAGGCCAAGGCACTAATGATTGCAGAGGAAAAATTCACGACTGAATGACTGCTGGGGAAAAATTCCTTGGGAGTCACAAACCTGAGACATGTGAAATTCTGAAGGTGGAATTCTAGTTTCAGCTTTGGGCACCTGAAGGAGGACAGGAATCCTTAGCCATATAAAGGGAAGCCGAGCGCCGCAGCGTGTCAGGTGCAGACAACGAGGCGTTCGGGGAACCAGCGCCGAGCCCTTTCTGCCCCTACCCTCTCACCCAGGGGCAACAGCAGCGGGTATCGGACAAACCTGCGTCAAGCAGCAGCAGCCGAGCGGATGAACCGGTGCATGGATTTGCAGGAGGGATCTTTTTCCTTTTGATTTCATCTTCCCCGTCCCTCCAAAGCGTCCCTAGAAAAAATGGGGATGATGAGGACGAAACTGAGGGAAGCAACCCTTCAATTACTCCTTTTCCATTTAGTTTAAAAGAAGTTGAAACTAAAGGAAGCAACTCCTCAGTCTGTGTCTGAACTGAGGGGAATCCCCCTTCACCTGTGATTTTAAGGGTGTCGATTGAATGAAAACCTGCCTTTTCCACGGTCTTAGGAGTTTCGGTGAATAGAGAATCCCCGAGTTCCATTTTAAACGGAAGGGAAAAAAATATCGATGGCATTTTGTGGATTTGAAATGAAGCTAACTCCCCCATTTTCATCATCCTAAAGTTCAAGCTGAGGGGAAAGCCCTGTTGTCCCTGCTTTTAACGGATTTTAATTTAGGTAAAAATGTCCCTTTTCCCATAGTTTGAGGGATTTGATGAAAACCTGTCTTTTTTTTGCTTTTTTAGGGGATTCAATTGACAGGGAAAACTTACTTTTTTGCTATTGGATCAGTTTAAATGGAGGTAAACAGCCCACGTTGTCTCAGGTTCCGGGGTTAAATTGCAGGAATCGCCACCTTCTGCAGCATTCGAAGGGTTAAAATCGGGCGGTGCCGCCGCATTCGAGGGCGCTTCCCCTCGTCGCCCAGCAGGAAATGTCTCGCGGCGGAGCATTCCCGGCACCGGTTCCCCGGGGCATCGCCGAGGCGGAGCGGGTCTTTGCACCCGGACGGGAAGAGCCGAGTCGGTCCCTGTCGCTCCGTCTGCGGGGCTCGGGTGACGCCGGGGCTCCCTCGGGTCGGTGCCGGTGCCACGGGGCTCTCCCGGAGCCGGGGCCGCCCCCGCCTGCCGGAGGAGCTGCTTTCCCGCCGGGAGCCACGCAATATCAGGGGCCGGGAGAGCCGGGGGCCGCCGCTGCCGTGGCTCGCCTGGCTTCCCCGGTCCCCTCCGCACCAGTCCGGGAGCGCGTCCCGGCGAGGGGTGCCGAGGGACACTCGTGGCTTGTCAGCTTCAGCGTTCGCTTGCAAAAGTCACCGAAAGGAAGAGAGGCAAAAAAAACCCAATCCCGACCCTCCAGGCTTCCCGTGTGGGGGCTTTGTTGGTATTGCTCCTTAATCGATGCATACCTTTAAGTAGTGACGCGGGTGTTTCTTGAAACAGCGTTCAATATATTTTGCACTCTATCACGAGACTTTCATGTTTTTCCTTTGCCGTGTCAAGACAGTGGCACGAGAGGTGTTCGTCACAGATCCAAGCCGACAGCGTCCCGTGCATCTGTCGTTTGTCGATCTGTTTGCGTTGTTCATTTCACCCGGATACATGTCGACGCTTCAATGGGGATTTGAGGGAATTTTCCAGGTCTCAAACAGACACGAGCAGTTGATGGTTGCTAGAAAGGTACTTATTGTATAAAAGCATCAGTCTTAAAGCCAAAGAGTTCATAGAGTTAAAGTCTTTGCTAAAAGCTTTTGGCATCAAGTCTCCAATTCTGAGCTACAGCTTCTCGGCGTGGCATTCCGTCATCCCGGGCCATAAAAGCGGTCCGTGAAGACGATGGTGCCGCTGCTCTTCTTCTTTGGATGTTTTTTTTTCCCATCCCCATTACAGGAGATTAAATTCATAATCATCCAAACAGCCAAAAACACACTTGTAAAACAATACTTTCTACACCAATCCAAACTGAATTCTAATATGCAAAAGCAATGTTCTTTTTACTTAAATCTTACATATCAGGTAAACACAAATCCCACAGCATACGCAACGACCGGGAGCAGCTGCCGGCTTCACACCGGCCCCGCGCCCCCACACCGGATCGTCTCTCGCGTACGCCCAGCCATCCCAGGCAGCGTCCGACTAGATTTATCCGCCGGCAACACGGTAAGATTAACCGATCGCTCAGTATTTTGTCTCCCTACAGGACAAGAATACCCCAGACAACACAGAATAGGCAGACTTGCTTCCAACTGAGACTACCAAAACTGCAAGGGACAACAGTAAAAAAGGTCATGTCACAAAACACCAAAACAAAGCCTAGATAACCTGAGTTCCAAAATGCCAGAATAACCTGGTTTCGAGTAAAGAGAACCCCAAATTTCAAAGCAGCAAAAAACTAGATTTCAAAATCTCAGTTTTGAAATACCGGAATACCCATTTCCAAAGTACCAAAAAAAACCCCCAGTTTTAAATTACGAAAACAGCAAATGCAGAAATATCAAAGTAACCCACTTCTAAAACACCCGAACAAGTCCAAAATTACCAGCGTAACCCAGTTTCAAATCACCAGTTGAAAATTTCCAAAGGAATCCAATTGCAAAATACCAGAATACGGAGTTCCAAAATACTATAATGATTCCGTTTCAAAATAGTAAACTATCTGTAGGAGACCCTTTCTGGGGACGGTCTGAGAAACGGCAAAGACCCGTATAAGCGAGTTAGGTGTTAGAAGTTTATTTCAGGGCGTGGGATAGAGAGAGAGGGAGAGAGGGAGCCTGCTCTGAGCCAGCAGATAGAGCTCAAAGCGGGCTCAGAGAGAACAATACAAAAGGGGGTAAAATATGAATACATGAGTCTAAGACTTGAGATTGCTACGAAAGACAGTAACAGAAGAAAGAGAGCCGGGGAAAAGAGCATGTAGAAAGAGTGAGGCAAGAAGGCTAAAAGAGCTAAGACAGAGAGCTAAGAGCCTAGTAAGAGAGTAGCAAGAGAGACCAAGAGTTAAGAGAACCAAGAGAGAGCCAAGAGAGCGAACTCGCTTTTACAATTACTTCTATAACCTATACATATGAATATTCTATTCCTTTACTAACCAATCTTTCTAAGTATACTAATACAGTAACATTTGTGTGCAACCTATAGAAATCGCTACTTTTGCATATTTTTAGTTATCTCAGGGTCCTTCAGACCTTTCCTGATAAGGCTGGGAAGAGGGGTCTCAGCTCGGTTTTATTGCAGGAAAGAATGTGTTCTGGCCTACCAGCCCGGTTTCTTTGAATTATTCAAACCGCGCTATCATTTGTATTTCTTCCTTAGCCTTTCTGGCTACAGAGTCATATTTATAATTTCTTTCTAATTCTACCTTCCCAACACTACCGAGTTCCAAAATATGAAAAGCACCCAATTTCAAAATATCAAATTGCAAAATACCAATTTTCAGATGTCTTACACCGGCAGGAATCCCAGACCCAAATGAACGCAATTATTGTCAAAACGGGATCTGCGCTAACAAAACGGCTATTTTCTTCCCTGAAAAGCTTTCCCCGGTGATCATCAATACACCCAGTCATTTTGATCATTTAGGCAGGCATAATAGAAATTTTACTTCAAAACCCAACATTTTTAGCGGTCCTCAGCTCGCGTCTCTGACACGCAGCATCTGGGCGGGACCGCCGGGGCTGGGATCAAAGCACAGAGCTAGCCCGGTCCCCGCAGTTGCGCGGGTAAAGTCCGAACGGCGAGCAAAGGGAGCATTTATAAACTATATCGATATTTCACTGAAATTCAGGGCAGAGCAGCGACGGGGGCGCTCGGGGTCGGTCAGGATCAGCCCTAAACCAGCCGGCCAAACCCCCGACCGCTCAAGGGAAGCGGAAGTCAGTAACCGGTAATCGCCTAGGACCCCGTGAGGAATTTCCTCGGTAACCACAAACCCAGCACCCAGGGGCTTTACACGGCAGAATCACCATTTTGGCCACGGCACGCGGAGGAGGAGGCCGGTTCTCTATCGCGGAAACGAAAGCCCAGCACCCCGGTGTTTCGGGGACGGACAGCGGGACACGTAAGGGAGGGAACGACCGGCAGGACCTTTCCCAGCCCCACCCCCGCTCCAAGGTGCAGCAGCCCCAGGCGTGACCGGTGAGGACGAGAAGGGAGCAGCTCCCGGCAGAGGCAGCTTTCAGAGGGTTACCCGGGCAGACCCGCGCAGGGAGCCGCCGGGGGGGCCAGCGGGGACATCCTCCGGGAACGAGGGTCACGCCACCCAGCAGGGACCGGGGGAGCAGCCGGTTCCACCCGGGCGGGGAGCGTCTCTTTAAGAGAAAGCCGAGGGAAAAGCCCGTCCTGCCGAGCGGGCGGGGCAGCACGCGCGCTCCCGGGGGATGGGGGGGGGGGGGGGGGGGGGGCGGGGGGCGGCAGTTTTCAGCTTTCCTCTTCTACCTCGGCACTCCCTCTCCACAGCCCCAAAGAAGGGATGGCTTATCAGAAAAAAACGGGCTTTAGTCTGAAGGCAAAAGCTTCCTTTTCCACAATCGCCTGTGTTTGAATTGAAGACAAATCCACTTCCCCTGCAATTTTGGTAGTCTCAATTGGAGTCTCAATTGCCTTTTCTGTGCTGTTTGAGATATTAATTGATAGAGAATGCCCATTTTTTAATATTATTCAATTTCTGTTAAATAAAAAGCTTTTTCCACTTCTCTTCAAGGAATTTTTTTTCCCTTTCCTGGACCGGTCAGTAGGGAGGGGTCATTTCCCTGGGGAAGACCCCATTTGGAGTTTTCCTCCCTAATTTGCCCTAAACTAGGACACAGCATTTCAAGGGTTTAAAGCTGCATTTCAGAGCACTTCTACCCACGCCCCGGCACCGAATATTTCCAACGGGAGCGAGCCCAGCAGATATGTAATGGTAATGCCACCTGGGAGTCTATTCTTTTTCTTATTTTCATGCATAATGTAGAGAGCCTTGATTAGAAGTCCCTATGAGACACCATTCATATCAATACTATTCTCTACCCTAATTAATCACAGGTGAAGTGCTACTTAGTAATCACTAAAAAATAATTACGCAAGTCCCTAAATCATCCAACTTAGCTGGCAACGCTGCCGAAACACAAAGTTTTGCTTCTTACCTTTTTTTCCCCTTTGCTCCATTGCTCTGAGTAATTGTAGTAAAAAAAGAAAACACTGTCTTTTCCAAAAGTGTTTTCTTCTACATAGAGCTCCTTACCTGGAATTTAACTCAGAGGAGCCAAACAGCTACGGTCCCTCTGAGGGTTTTTATACCCGTTGGGATTTCCCACCCAGGCAGCGTGGGAAAAAGAGGCGGGCCCAATTAGGGGTATATTAACCCCAGGCTGTGCTAAGGGGCATTATTCCCTCCTAGGGAATCAGCTGGGGTAAAGAGCTCCTCTCTCATTTCAATGAGGAGGCTCTTTCCATTTACTTCAGCCTGCTTTTAGCAGGTATCTTTTGGGCATTTGAAGAAGCAGAGGTTTTGAAAAGACCTTGAAGAAAACAATATTGAACACAGGGAGTATTTAAGTTCATGATTTTGGGTTGGGAGCTCAGGGGTGATAAGATGCTTTTATAATGATTCTTCTGTTTGGGTTTTTTTAGGAGGCTTGCAATTTCCTGGAGTTCTAGCTCACATCAAGTGCAATACTTCAGATTCTCTCAGCAGATTCATCGTGACACAAAAGGGAACCACTGCAACAGCTTTCCTTAGCTGCGGAGCGGTCTCTCCAATGGATTTGCTTCATAGAGATAAGTCAAGGGCTGTGGTCACAGAGGGGATCGAAGCAGGGCGGTGGGCTAGGATTCACACCGCTTAGGGTTTTGAGTCAGCTATGGGCAGGGGGAGGTTTGAGAAATGGCCTCTGGGGCCACAGCCAGGGAAAGGCCAGCTTTGGCTAACAATGCTGAGGTGGGCAGGGCAGAGCAGCCCCAGGGTGTGTTATCACTTGTCTCTTGTGCCTTCCGTGTCTTTTGTTCATCTCGTGTAACATGTCTCTTGCCTTAGTCCTCCCAGGGGCTTATGAGAAACCCCAGGTTCTTCCGCTCATCTCCCATCTTTGCATTCCTCGGCCCAGGGCCGACACCGGCGAAGCCTCGATTCGGGAGGTCAGACAGGCATCGGAATCGCATCTGTCATCGGAAGCATCTGATCAGATGTCTTTTTAGGTCTTGTTCTCAGCTGTGTCCACAGCTGTGTGCAGTCATCTTTCTTTACAGTGGATAAGGACTTGTGCCGATTCAAAGGCAGGCAGAGGCTTCCAGCCACAGGATTCTCAGGCATCCGTCTCCGCGGTTCTTGATGGAAAAAGTCATCCCGTTAGCATCTTTTTCCTCCAGGGTCATCCGAGCCCGGCGGGCTCGCCTTCGTTGCCCCCTCGGTCATCTCGTTCAGCATTCTCTCGGTCCTCGTGAGGACTTTCTTGTCTCAGAGAGTTTTCTCTCTCTGCCGTGTCCCCTTGTCTCTTGTCTCATTTGTCACAGGTGTCTGGGGTTATTGGGTCCCGAGCTGCTCTGCCCTACCGCCCGGCCCGGTTGCAGCTGTTCAAGGACAGGTCCCAGGCAATTCTAATTGGGGATTTGTAATATGGGCTGTAGTTGGAGTCTAGGTGGTATTTTTATGTTGGCAGAAGGTGTCTGGAGCTGAGAAGTTGCCCTGCAGCACTTTGACTTTTTTCCTAACTTCCTTTCAGATGCGGATGGATTGACCTCCTGGCAGAGCAGCGCGTCCCAGATGACGGGGTTCCCCTGAGAAGGTCAGTTATGGATTTAATTTGCAGCGGGGCTGGAATTGGTCACTGTGTTACAGCTCTGCTCTTTGTATTTTTTTTCAGGAAGTGAAGCCAGATAGCAGCAGTGAAGGCGAAGCAGGTAGAAGGTGAGCCTCGGTTGGTGGAGAGAAGCAGTTGTTCTTGCAGGGGTCTCAGTTTCTGGGGCAACTCCAAGCATTCCTGCTTGTTTGTGTGTTTTAGGCTGCCTCCTGATGCTGTGCTGAGGCCCCCTCACTGACCTGCCAAGAGACCCGGCTCGCTTCTCCGGTGAGCTCCAGCAAATATTACCGGAGTCCGTGACGAAGCCTCGACCTCGTGCACGTGAAGGTGCGGTCCGGGTAGCCTTTAGCCACGGCCGAGGAGTCGCGGTGAGTCGGGGGCGTCGGGAGGAGCGGCGAGTGGGTGCTGAACTTTTAGCGATGCTACATCGCCTCCTCTCTGTTTATTGTAGGCGTACCCCGCAACGACGGCGTCCGCCCCGGAGCGTGGCTGAAGCGTGCGGCCCGAGGACCCGGTCGTTCCTAAGAGACGGTGAGTAGGAGCATAGTTGGGTTTTGGTGAATATGCCACTAAGATTCTGCACTTATGTTTGGTTTTCTTTATCGTAGGTGATGATACTTGTCTGAGACAACAGCCCGGTGAGAGAAGAACTTCCCAGACGGCGAGGTGGCTTTGTTTGGCCCCTCACCGGCCTCTCGCCGTGACTCACATCTTCAGCCATCCGAGAGATAAGTGGAGCCCGCAGAGGGGATCAAAGCAGGGCGGCGGGTCGGGACTCGGATCGGTTTGGGTTTTTGATTGAGCTTTGGGGATGGGGAGGTTCTAGAAATGACCCCATAGGCCCCATTGAGGGGAAAAGCTCACTTTGGCTCACAGTGCTGAGGCGGGCAGGGCAGAGCAGTCACAGGGTGTGTCGTTATCACTTGTCTCTTGTGCCTTCCGTGTCTTTTGTTCATCTCGTGTAACATGTCTCTTGCCTTAGTCCTCCCAGGGGCTTATGAGAAACCCCAGGTTCTTCCGCTCATCTCCCATCTTTGCGTTCCTCGGCCCAGGGCCGACAGAGGCTTCAATTCGGGAGCTCGGACACGCATCAGAATCGCATCTCTTTTCAGAGGCATCCGATCGGATGTCTTTTTAGGTCTTGTTCTCAGCTGTGTCCACAGCTGTGTGCAGTCATCTTTCTTTACAGTGGATAAGGACTTGTGCCGATTCAAAGGCAGGCAGAGGCTTCTAGCCACAGGATTCTCAGGCATCCGTCTCCGCGGTTCTTGGAAAAAGTCATCCCGTTAGCATCTTTTTCCTCCAGGGTCATCCGAGCCCGGCGGGCTCGCCTTCGTTGCCCCCTCGGTCATCTCGTTCAGCATTCTCTCGGTCCTCGTGAGGACTTTCTTGTCTCAGAGAGTTTTCTCTCTCTGCCGTGTCCCTTGTCTCTTGTCTCATTTGTCACAGGTGTCTGGGGTTATTGGGTCCGGAGCTGCTCTGCCCTACCGCCCGGCCCGGTTGCAGCTGTTCAAGGACAGGTCCCAGGCAATTCTAATTGGGGATTTGTAATATGGGCTGTAGTTGGAGTCTAGGTGGTATTTTTATGTTGGCAGAAGGTGTCTGGAGCTGAGAAGTTACCCTGCAGCACTTTGACTTTTTTCTTATCTTCCTTTCAGATGCAGATGGATTGACCTCCTGGCAGAGCAGCGCGTCCCAGATGACGGGGTTCCCCTGAGAAGGTCAGTTATGGATTTAATTTGCAGCAGGGTTGGAATTGGTCACTGTGTTACAGCTCTGCTCTTTGTATTTTTTTTCAGGAAGTGAAGCCAGATAGCAGCAGTGAAGGCGAAGCAGATAGAAGGTGAGCCTCGGTTGGTGGAGAGAAGCAGTTGTTCTTGCAGGGGTCTCAGTTTCTGGGGCAACTCCAAGCATTCCTGCTTGTTTGTGTGTTTTAGGCTGCCTCCTGATGCTGTGCTGAGGCCCCCTCACTGACCTGCCAAGAGACCCGGCTCGCTTCTCCGGTGAGCTCCAGCAAATATTACCGGAGTCCGTGACGAAGCCTCGACCTCGTGCACGTGAAGGTGCGGTCCGGGTAGCCTTTAGCCACGGCCGAGGAGTCGCGGTGAGTCGGGGCCGTCGGGAGTAGCGGCGAGTGGGTGCTGAACTTTCAGCGATGCTACATCGCCTCCTCTCTGTTTATTGTAGGCGTACCCCGCGATGACGGCGTCCGCCTCGGAGCGTGCGGCCCGAGGACCCGGTCGTTCCTAAGAGACGGTGAGTAGGAGCATAGTTGGGCTTTGGTGAATATGCCACTAAGGTTCTGCACTTATATTTGGTTTTCTTTATCGTAGGTGATGATATTTGTCTGAGACGACAGCCCGGTGAGAGAAGAACTTCCCAGATGGCGAGGTGGCTTTGTTTGGCCCCTCACCGGCTTCTCGCCGTGACTCACATCTTCAGCCATCCGAGAGATAAGTGGAGCCCGCAGAGGGGATCAAAGCAGGGGGGGGCGGGTCGGGACTCGGATCGGTTTGGGTTTTTGAGTGAGCTTTGGGGATGGGGAGGTTCTAGAAATGACCCCATAGGCCCCATTGAGGGGAAAAGCTCACTTTGGCTCACAGTGCTGAGGCGGGCAGGGCAGAGCAGTCACAGGGTGTGTCGTTATCACTTGTCTCTTGTGCCTTCCGTGTCTTTTGTTCATCTCGTGTAACATGTCTCTTGCCTTAGTCCTCCCAGGGGCTTATGAGAAACCCCAGGTTCTTCCGCTCATCTCCCATCTTTGCATTCCTCGGCCCAGGGCCGACAGAGGCTTCAATTCGGGAGCTCGGACACACATCAGAATCGCATCTCTTTTCAGAGGCATCCGATCGGATGTCTTTTTAGGTCTTGTTCTCAGCTGTGTCCACAGCTGTGTGCAGTCATCTTTCTTTACAGTGGATAAGGACTTGTGCCGATTCAAAGGCAGGCAGAGGCTTCTAGCCACAGGATTCTCAGGCATCCGTCTCCGCGGTTCTTGATGGAAAAAGTCATCCCGTTAGCATCTTTTTCCTCCAGGGTCATCCGAGCCCGGCGGGCTCACCTTCGTTGCCCCCTCGGTCATCTCGTTCAGCATTCTCTCGGTCCTCGTGAGGACTTTCTTGTCTCAGAGAGTTTTCTCTCTCTGCCGTGTCCCTTGTCTCTTGTCTCATTTGTCACAGGTGTCTGGGGTTATTGGGTCCCGAGCTGCTCTGCCCTACCGCCTGGCCCGGTTGCAGCTGTTCAAGGACAGGTCCCAGGCAATTCTAATTGGGGATTTGTAATATGGGCTGTAGTTGGAGTCTAGGTGGTATTTTTATGTTGGCAGAAGGTGTCTGGAGCTGTGAAGTTACCCTGCAGCACTTTGACTTTTTTCTTCCTTTCAGATGCGGATGGATTGACCTCCTGGCAGAGCACCGCGTCCCAGATGACAGGGTTCCCCTGAGAAGGTCAGTCATGGTTCTTCTTTGCAGCGGGGCTGGAATCGGTCACTGTGTTACAGCTCTGCCCTTTGTATTTTTTTTCAGGAAGTAAAGCCTGATAGCAGCAGTGAAGGCGAAGCAGATAGAAGGTGAGCCTCGGTTGGTGGAGAGAAGCAGTTGTTCTTGCTGGGGTCTCAGTTTCTGGGGCAACTCCAAGCACTCCTGCTTGTTTGTGTGTTTTAGGCTGCCTCCTGATGCTGTGCTGAGGCCTCCTCACTGACCTGCCAAGAGACCCAGTTCGCTTCTCCGGTGAGCTCCAGCAAATATTACCGGAGTCCGTGACGAAGCCTCGACCTCATGCACGTGAAGGTGCGGTCCGGGTAGCCTCTAGCCACGGCCGAGGAGTCGCGGTGAGTCGGGGGCGTCGGGAGTAGCGGTGACTGCGTGCTGAACTTTTAGCGATGCTACATCGCCTCCTCTCTGTTTATTGTAGGCGTACCCCGCGACGACGGCGTCCGCCTCGGAGCGCGGCCGAAGCGTGCGGCCCGAGGACCCGGGCGTTCCTAAGAGACGGTGAGTAGGAGCATAATTGGGCTTTGGTGAATATGCCACTAAGGTTCTGCACTTATATTTGGTTTTCTTTATTGTAGGTGATGATACTTGTCTGAGACAACAGCCCGGTGAGAGATCTTCCCAGACGGCGAGGTGGCTTTGTTTGGCCCCTGACTGGCTTCTCGCTGTGACTCACATCTTCAGCCATCTGAGAGATAAGTGGAGCCCGCAGAGGGGATCAAAGCAGGGGGGGGCGGGTCGGGACTCGGATCGGTTTGGGTTTTTGAGTGAGCTTTGGGGATGGGGAGGTTCTAGAAATGACCCCATAGGCCCCATTGAGGGGAAAAGCTCACTTTGGCTCACAGTGCTGAGGCGGGCAGGGCAGAGCAGTCACAGGGTGTGTCGTTATCACTTGTCTCTTGTGCCTTCCGTGTCTTTTGTTCATCTCGTGTAACATGTCTCTTGCCTTAGTCCTCCCAGGGGCTTATGAGAAACCCCAGGTTCTTCCGCTCATCTCCCATCTTTGCGTTCCTCGGCCCAGGGCCGACAGAGGCTTCAATTCGGGAGCTCGGACACACATCAGAATCGCATCTCTTTTCAGAGGCATCCGATCGGATGTCTTTTTAGGTCTTGTTCTCAGCTGTGTCCACAGCTGTGTGCAGTCATCTTTCTTTACAGTGGATAAGGACTTGTGCTGATTCAAAGGCAGGCAGAGGCTTCTAGCCACAGGATTCTCAGGCATCCGTCTCCGCGGTTCTTGATGGAAAAAGTCATCCCGTTAGCATCTTTTTCCTCCAGGGTCATCCGAGCCCGGCGGGCTCGCCTTTGGTCCCCCCTTGGTCATCTCGTTCATCATTCTCTTGGTCCTCGTGAGGACTTTCTTGTCTCAGAGAGTTTTCTCTCTCTGCCGTGTCCCCTTGTCTCTTGTCTCATTTGTCACAGGTGTCTGGGGTTATTGGGTCCCGAGCTGCTCTGCCCTACCGCCTGGCCCGGTTGCAGCTGTTCAAGGACAGGTCCCAGGCAATTCTAATTGGGGATTTGTAATATGGGCTGTAGTTGGAGTCTAGGTGGTATTTTTATGTTGGCAGAAGGTGTCTGGAGCTGAGAAGTTGCCCTGCAGCACTTTGACTTTTTTCCTATCTTCCTTTCAGATGCGGATGGATTGACCTCCGGGCAGAGCGCAGTATCCCAGATGACGGGGTTCCCCTGAGAAGGTCAGTCATGGTTCTTTGCAGCGGGGCTGGAATCAGTCACTGTGTTACAGCTCTGCCCTTTGTTTTTTTTTTCAGGAAGTAAAGCCTGATAGCAGCAGTGAAGGCGAAGCAGATAGAAGGTGAGCCTCGGTTGGTGGAGAGAAGCAGTTGTTCTTGCTGGGGTCTCAGTTTCTGCTATAAGTTTAATCCCTTGTTTTTTTATTTTAGGTGGTGTACTTGCAAGATATCCCAGCCCAGGATGCTGCAGGACAGGTGGGTGCAAGCTCTAAGTGTTTTTTGGTGTTTAAGTCCCTGGTTTGCTGATTATGTTTAGTTCACTAAGACAGAATGAGAGAACCACATCACAAATCCCACCTTGTGGATCCTGACACGAATCGGTGTCACGGACAGGATTCTGAGAGACAGAAGGGGTTGCAGATTTGTTGTGCACTCAGTATCAGGGCAAAGACGTTTCGCCTCAGCCGCCCCTAGCCTGCCACGCCGGTGAGCAGTGTCTAGAAAGCAAGGGAGGCGATTCGAATTTTTCAAAAACTGCACATGCCTCGATGCAAAGCACCCCATACTCATTTGAGGGCTCTGTCTTCAGAATTTTACAAGGGATCTCTGAGTGCAAGAGTTTGGACTGACTGATTTTTCTGTTTAAAGTACTTGGTTTGCTGAAAATGTTTATTTCTCTAAGACAGAATGAGAGAACCACATCACAAATCCCACCTTGTGGATCCTGACACGAATCGGTGTCACGGACAGGGTTCTGAGAGACAGAAGGGGTTGCAGATTTGTTGTGCGCTCAGTATCAGGGCAAAGACGTTTCGCCTCAGCCGCCCCTAGCCTGCCACGCCGGTGAGCAGTGTCTAGAAAGCAAGGGAGGCGATTCGAATTTTTCAAAAACTGCACATGCCTCGATGCAAAGCACCCCATACTCGTTTGAGGGCTCTGTCTTCAGAACTTTACAGGGGATCTTTGACTACGAGAGGTGGGACTGAGTGGTTTTTCTTCTAAGTCCCCGGTTGGCTGACAAGCTTTTGTAGTCCAAGATGGAATAAAGGAACCGCATCAGGAATTCCACCTTGCGGATTGTGCCAGTCATATTTTCTGTTTCGTCGTCTTAGGTTCTGCGAAGAGAGGCAGAGCCGAAGTTTGCGATCCGGCGCACCGAAGCCGCCGCGGGGGACGTCTCGACGTACACATCCTATCGAGGATGGGTCGTGTCCTATCATGTTACAAAAGGTAAGCATCACAGGTGGAAGTTGGGATCAGGGGAAAAGCATTTATAATCAGTGGAGGCAATTTGAAGTTAAGTTAGATGACAGGGCTGTAGTGGGATGGGCCCCTCAGAAGCCAAGGGAGAGGATTTCTTCTCAAGCTCCCCAGAGCTTTTGCCGGGCAGGGCAGTTCCAATCCATCTTCTCGTTCTCTCGCGTTTCACGCCGTCAGCCGTCTCAGCCTCTCGACGTCGTCGTGGATTTTTTCATCCGAGGAACCGGCCTTCGCGTCCCCGCAGCCATCGCCACGTTCACCCGGCAGCCATCGCCTGCGCTCGCCTCTGTGAAATGCCTTGTGCTGTGTTTGTCTCAGTGAAATGCCTTGTGCTGTGTTTGCCTCTGTGAAATGCCTTGTGCTGTGTTTGCCTCTGTGAAATGCCTTGTGCTGTGTTTGCCTCTGTCTCTGTAAAGTGCCTTGTGCTGTGTTTGCCTCTGTCTCTGTAAAGTGCCTTGTGCTGTGTTTGCCTCTGTCTCTGTGAAATGCCTTGTGCTGTGTTTGCCTCTGTCTCTGTGAAATGCCTTGTGCTGTGTTTGCCTCTGTCTCTGTAAAGTGCCTTGTGCTGTGTTTGCCTTTGTAAAATGCCTTGTGCTTGCCTCTGTGAAATGCCTTGTGCTGTGTTTGCCTCTGTGAAATGCCTTGTGCTGTGTTTGCCTCTGTGAAATGCCTTGTGCTGTGTTTGCCTCTGTCTCTGTAAAGTGCCTTGTGCTGTGTTTGCCTCTGTCTCTGTAAAGTGCCTTGTGCTGTGTTTGCCTCTGTCTCTGTAAAGTGCCTTGTGCTGTGTTTGCCTCTGTCTCTGTAAAGTGCCTTGTGCTGTGTTTGCCTCTGTCTCTGTAAAGTGCCTTGTGCTGTGTTTGCCTCTGTCTCTGTAAAGTGCCTTGTGCTGTGTTTGCCTCTGTGAAATGCCTTGTGCTGTGTTTGCCTCTGTGAAATGCCTTGTGCTGTGTTTGCCTCTGTGAAATGCCTTGTGCTGTGTTTGCCTCTGTGAAATGCCTTGTGCTGTGTTTGCCTCTGTGAAATGCCTTGTGCTGTGTTTGCCTCTGCCTCTGTGAAATGCCTTGTGCTGTGTTTGCCTCTGTGAAATGCCTTGTGCTGTGTTTGCCTCTGTGAAATGCCTTGTGCTGTGTTTGCCTCTGTGAAATGCCTTGTGCTGTGTTTGCCTCTGCCTCTGTGAAATGCCTTGTGCTGTGTTTGCCTCTGCCTCTGTGAAATGCCTTGTGCTGTGTTTGCCTCTGCCTCTGTGAAATGCCTTGTGCTGTGTTTGCCTCTGCCTCTGTGAAATGCCTTGTGCTGTGTTTGCCTCTGCCTCTGTGAAATGCCTTGTGCTGTGTTTGCCTCTGCCTCTGTAAAAAATGCCTTGTGCTGTGTTTGCCTCTGTAAAAAATGCCTTGTGCTGTGTTTGCCTCTGTAAAAAATGCCTTGTGCTGTGTTTGCCTCTGTAAAAAATGCCTTGTGCTGTGTTTGCCTCTGTAAAAAATGCCTTGTGCTGTGTTTGCCTCTGTAAAAAATGCCTTGTGCTGTGTTTGCCTCTGTAAAAAATGCCTTGTGCTGTGTTTGCCTCTGTAAAAAATGCCTTGTGCTGTGTTTGCCTCTGTAAAAAATGCCTTGTGCTGTGTTTGCCTCTGTAAAAAATGCCTTGTGCTGTGTTTGCCTCTGTAAAAAATGCCTTGTGCTGTGTTTGCCTCTGTAACTGCATTGGCTTGGAGCTGCCCTGCCCTGGCACTTAGTTAGAGTTAGGTAGAACAGGTATGAAAGGTTATAGTTCCTCTTTTCTCTGAGGCTGTTGTGTAGAAAATGTGTGGGCCTAGAGGGCGGCTGAGTCATAGCTATCATACACTTCCCTCACTGACCACCTTGTGTTGTCTTGCAGGTCTCCGATGCCTATTTTCTAAGGATCTCCCATTTGATGTTGAGAAGCAGCAGCGAGAAGATATCTCGGGGCATTTTGCTCAGCACAGTGTTTCAAATAAGGGTTGTGGTCACTGTGTGAGTTAGAGTCTCCTGCTGTGTGTCAGAGCGTGTCTGTCTGTGAGAGTCGGTGGGTCTGGGTGTGCTTGTGTGTGTGTGTTGAATGGTTCTAACCTTGTGTGTATTGCTTTTGCTTTTCAGGACTTTAAATTAAATTTTAAACTTAGAATAAAAAATCCCCAGCTGGGGGGGTTTTTTTTTTTTCCCCCCCGGCTGGGGTTTTTTTTCCTCGGTCCCGGCCGGTCTGCGAGGCGACTGTCATCGCCTAAGTTTGGGCACGGACCGGCCCCGGACCGAGGTTTTCGTCAGGCAGGCTGATTTTTTGAGGCCCCCGGGAACCGAGTTCCCGTGGGGTAGGAGGAGTGGGTGTGTGTGTGGGTTGAGTGGTTCTAACCTTGTGTGTATTGCTTTTGCTTTTCAGGACTTTAAATTAAATTTTAAACTTAGAATAAAAAATCCCCAGCTGGGGGGGTTTTTTTTTTTTTCCCCCCCGGCTGGGGTTTTTTTTCCTCGGTCCCGGCCGGTCTGCGAGGCGACAGTCATCGCCTAAGTTTGGGCACGGACCGGCCCCGGACCGAGGTTTTCGTCAGGCAGGCTGATTTTTTGAGGCCCCCGGGAACCGAGTTCCCGTGGGGCAGGAGGAGTGGGTGTGTGTGTGGGTTGAGTGGTTCTAACCTTGTGTGTATTGCTTTTGCTTTTCAGGACTTTAAATTAAATTTTAAACTTAGAATAAAAAATCCCCAGCTGGGGGGGTTTTTTTTTTTTCCCCCCCGGCTGGGGTTTTTTTTCCTCGGTCCCGGCTGGTCTGCGAGGCGACTGTCATCGCCTAAGTTTGGGCACGGACCGGCCCCGGACCGAGGTTTTCGTCAGGCAGGCTGATTTTTGAGGCCCCCGGGAACCGAGTTCCCGTGGGGTAGGAGGGGTGGGTGTGTGGGTTGAGTGGTTCTAACCTTGTGTGTATTGCTTTTGCTTTTCAGGACTTTAAATTAAATTTTAAACTTAGAATAAAAAATCCCCAGCTGGGGGGGTTTTTTTTTTTTCCCCCCCGGCTGGGGTTTTTTTTCCTCGGTCCCGGCCGGTCTGCGAGGCGACTGTCATCGCCTAAGTTTGGGCACGGACCGGCCCCGGACCGAGGTTTTCGTCAGGCAGGCCGATTTTGAGGCTCCCGGGAACCACGTTCCCGAGGACCACCGACAGCAGGGTTATAACGGGGCGGTCGAGAGGAGAGCGAAGGTGAGTGTGTGTGCGAGCTGAAGCCGGCTTCAGTGGCGAATGAGTATTGTGTTTTGCGTGTGCTTGTTGTGGTATTGGAGACTGGTAATAATGAAACAGTGTGTATTGTCCTTTTCAGAAATGGTTATATTATGTAAATATGTATTTGGCTTGTATTGTTCTGTATTTGCTGCTGTGTTTCTCTGTATTACTCTGTATGTGAATTAGGAGTTTTTCAGCGTGTACACGAATTGTATTGTATTGTAATGCATTTGTATCCAATTTCTATGTGTTTTGCTGTACTGTAAATAAATTCATCCAATAAAGGTGCCCAACCCCTAATAAAGATGATCCCCCTGCCCCCTCCTCCCCGACTCCTGTGTTTTTGGTGTGGTGTAGTCATTATTTTCACTCTATTTCTTGCTTTTCTGTCTCTTTCTAACCTCTTTTCTGTCTGTCACTTTCTCTCAGTCTCTGTCACTGTTGCTCACTCTACTTTTCTGTTTCTTTGCTCTCTGAGTCTAACCCTTTCTATTCCCTCCAACTCTGTTACTTTTCCCTCTAGCTCCGAGTTGGACAGACAGCAAATGGAGTCGATTCCTTTCCACTGTAACTCTGAGTTACAGTGACCAGGCATCGTCTCTGTTTCCTTTCTCTCCACCTCTGAGTTAGACAGAAAAGAAATAGAGTTGGTTTCTCTCCACTCTGCCTCTCTTTCTTTTCTCTCCAGCTCCGAGTTAGAGAGACAGCAAATGGAGTTGATTCCTTTCCACTGTAACTCTGAGTTACAGTGAGCAGGACTCACCTCTGTTTCCTTTCTCTCCACCTCTGAGTTAGACAGAAAAGAAATAGAGCTGTTTTCTTTTCACTCCAACTTTGTTTTCTTTCCCTCTAGCTCCGAGTTAGACAGAAAGCAAGCAGAGTTGATTTCTTTCCACTGTAACTTAGAGTTACAGTGAACAGGAATTGTCTCTGTTTTGTTTCTCTCTACCTCTGAGTTAGACAGAAAGAAATAGAGTTGGTTTCTTTCCCCTGTCCCTCTCTTCTTCTTTTCACTCCAACTTTGTTTTCTTTCCCTCTAGCTCCGAGTTAGACAGAAAGCAAGCAGAGTTGATTTCTTTCCACTGTAACTTAGAGTTACAGTGAACAGGAATTGCCTCTGTTTTGTTTCTCTCTACCTCTGAGTTAGACAGAAAGAAATAGAGTTGGTTTCTTTCCCCTGTCCCTTTCCTCTTCTTTTCGCTTCAACTTAGTTTCTTTTCTCTCTCACTCTATTTCCTTTCCCTCTGAATTTTTATTTTGTTTTACTCTCCCTCTCTTTTTGTTTTACTTCTAACTTTGTCTCCTTTCCCCTGTCCCTCTCTTCTTCTTTTCACTTCAACTTAGTTTCTTTTCTCTCTCACTCTATTTTGTACTACTCTCCCCCTCTTTGTTTTCCTTCTAACTTTGTTTCCTTTCCCCTGTCCCTCTCTTTCTTTTCACTCTAAGTCTCTTTCCCTTTTCTCTGTAACTCAGACTTTATTTCTTTTCATTCTCTATTTCCTTTCTCTCTAACTCTGAGTTACAGAGAAAAGTTCTTTTCTTTTCTCTCTAAGTTTGAGTTCATCACTTCCTTTCATTCAAACTTAAAGTTTGAGTGAAATGAACTGATCAACTCAAACTCCTCTCTCTTCTAACTTCTAGTTTTGCCTTCTAGCTTTAAAGTTTAAAACAAAAGCAGCAGTAGAACCTTTCATGCTCCCGGGGAGTAAATAAACAAAACAAATCTTGATTATAAATACATACCACTTACTCCCCGGGAGCATGAAACCTTCTACTGCTGCACCAGACTTATAGTTTTTATTCTTTTTATATATAGTATATATACTATATAGGGGGTCCCCACCCATACACACCCCTATACTATAGTATAGCCACCCCCTAGCCCTCTCAGACCTCCACTGACACCCACCACAACCACCTCACACACCAATTACCCAGCCCCAAACACCCACTCCCTAATCACCCACCCCTCCCATACACCCCCTATCCCCAATCACTCACCCCACACATACACCCACCCCTCCTATACACCCCCTATCACCAAGCACCCACTCCCCAAACACTCACCCAGCCCCTGCAGCCCCTATCCCCAAGCACTCACCCCCCTATGCACCCACCCAGCCCCTAGCACCCACCCCAGACATGCACACCCATTCCCTGACCCTAACCCTAAATGCCCCCACCCAGCATCAAGCACCCCCCCAAGCACCTGCACCCCCAAGCCCCTAGCACCCACCCCAGACCTGCACACCCATTCCCTGACCCTAACCCTAAATGCCCACCCCCCAGCAACAAGCACCCCCCCAAAGCACCTGCACCCCCAAGCCCCAATCACTCATCCCAGACACGCACACCCATTCCCTGACCCTAACCCTAAATGCCCCTACCCAGCAGCTGCACCCCCTAACAGAGTAGCCCCCCCCGCAACAAGAAACACCGAAAAACCAGCCCTCTCCCTTACGTCACACAGCTCCACCCCCCTGCGCCGCCCCCGAGCTGCCCATCACGCCGCTCCGCCCCCCGGCACCGCCCCCGCGCTGTCCGTCACGCCGCTCCGCCCCCCGGCACCGCCCCCCGCGCTGTCCGTCACGTTGCTCCACGCCCTGGCACCGCCCCCCGCCGCGATGTCACCGCGCCCCGCCCCCAACTCCGCCCCCATGGTGACGTCACCGCGCCCCGCCCCGGCTCCGCCCCCGCCGTGACGTCACTACGCAGCCCCCCCCCCCCGCCGTGACATCACCGCGCCCCGCCCCCGGCTCCGCCCCCGCCGTGACGTCACCGCGCCCCGCCCCCGGCTCCGCCCCCGCCGTGACGTCACCGCGCCCCGCCCCCGGCTCCGCCCCCGCCGTGACGTCACCGCGCCCCGCCCCCGGCTCCGCCCCCGCCGTGACGTCACCGCGCCCCGCCCCCGGCTCCGCCCCCGCCGTGACGTCACCGCGCCCCGCCCCCGGCTCCGCCCCCGCCGTGACGTCACCGCGCCCCGCCCCCGGCTCCGCCCCCGCCGTGACGTCACCGCGCCCCGCCCCCGGCTCCGCCCCCGCCGTGACGTCACCGCGCCCCGCCCCCGGCTCCGCCCCCGCCGTGACGTCACCGCGCCCCGCCCCCGGCTCCGCCCCCGCCGTGACGTCACCACGCCCCGCCCCCAGCACCGCCCCCGATGACGTCAGACGGCCGCCATTTTGAAAAACACATCATAAAATTTTTAATAAAAAAACGTACAAAACCACAAAAAAACCGCACACCAACGCAATCGCCGCACCCCCCGCACATCCCGCCGGCCCCCCCACGCCGAAAAAACCGGCCCGGAAACCCCATAACAACGCAGAAACGCCGGCGGTCCCCCAGTCGCCGCGCGGCCGCGGGAGCGGCCTGCGCCGCCACCGAACGACCCTCCGGCGCGCGCCAGCGCGCCGGAGGGTCGTTCGGTGGCGGCGCAGGCCGCTCCCGCGGCCGCGCGGCGCCGGCAAAACCCCGGTCCCGGGCGCCGCCATCTTGACCGGAAGTGCGTCACCGCAGCCACGGCAACGGCCCGGAAGTCCATCCGCGCATGCGCGCCGCCATTTTGCCGCCCAAACAAAGCCCGGAAGCACCCCGAAACCCGGCGCCGCCCCGGAGCCCCAAAACGCGCCGAAACGCGGCGCAACAGCGTCGTCACACCCCACACACATTCCGCCGATCCCCCCACGCCGAAAAAACCGACCCGGAAACCCCAGAACAGCGCACAACAGGCGGCGATTCCCCAGGCGCCGCGCGGCCGCGGGAGCGGCCCGCGCCGCCACCGAACGACCCTCCGGCGCGCGCCAGCGCGCCGGAGGGTCGTTCGGTGGCGGCGCGGGCCGCTCCCGCGGCCGCGCGGCGCCGGCCAAACCCCGGGTCCCGGGCGCCGCCATGTTGACCGGAAGTACGTCACCGCGGCCATGGCAACCAACCGGAAACCCGACCACGCATGCGCGCCGCCATTTTGTCCACCGAACAAAGCCCCGGAGCACCCCGAAACGCGGCGCGGCTCCGCAGCCCCAAAACGCGCCAAAACACAGCGCGACAGCGTTGCCGCGCACCACCGAGCCCCCCCCTGGCGGCGCGGAGCGCTCCCGCGGCCGCGCGGCGCCGAAAAAAGCCCCTGTCCCGGACGCCGCCATCTTGACCGGAAGTACGTCACCGCAGCCATGGCAACCAACCGGAAGCCCGACCGCGCATGCGCGCCGCCATTTCGTCCACCGAACAAAGACCCGGAGCACCCCGAAACGCGGCGCCGCGGGGCAGCGGCAAAACGCGCCCAAACGCCGCGCGATAGCGCGGCGTTTGGGCGCGTTTTGCCGCTGCCCCGCGGCGCCGCGTTTCACCGCCGAGAACAACGCAGAGAGCCCCATACAGAGGTAAGCCCGCGCGCGCCGCCATTTTGAACCGGAAGTAGAGGGTGAGGAGGCGGGGTTAGGGATAGGAGGCAGACTTAGGTCTTAGGCTTAGGGTTAGGGGGCGGAGTCAGGAGGCGGGGTTAGGGTTACAGGGCGGGGCTAGGGGGCGGAGCTAGGGTTAGGGGCGGAGCTAGGGGGCGGAGCTAGGGTTAGGGTTAGGGGGCGGAGCTAGGGGGCGGAGCTAGGGGGCGGAGCTAGGGGGCGGAGCTAGGGGGCGGAGCTAGGGTTAGGGTTAGGGTTCAGGGTTCGGGTTCAGGGTTCAGGGTTCGGGTTCGGGTTCGGGTTCGGGTTCGGGTTCGGGGTTAGGGTTAGGGTTAGGGTTAGGGTTAGGGTTAGGGTTAGGGTTAGGGTTAGGGTTAGGGTTAGGGTTAGGGTTAGGGTTAGGGTTAGGGTTAGGGTTAGGGTTAGGGTTAGGGTTAGGGTTAGGGTTAGGGTTAGGGTTAGGGTTAGGGTTAGGGTTAGGGTTAGGGTTAGGGTTAGGGTTAGGGTTAGGGTTAGGGTTAGGGTTAGGGTTAGGGTTAGGGTTAGGGTTAGGGTTAGGGTTAGGGTTAGGGTTAGGGTTAGGGTTAGGGTTAGGGTTAGGGTTAGGGTTAGGGTTAGGGTTAGGGTTAGGGTTAGGGTTAGGGTTAGGGTTAGGGTTAGGGTTAGGGTTAGGGTTAGGGTTAGGGTTAGGGTTAGGGTTAGGGTTAGGGTTAGGGTTAGGGTTAGGGTTAGGGTTAGGGTTAGGGTTAGGGTTAGGGTTAGGGTTAGGGTTAGGGTTAGGGTTAGGGTTAGGGTTAGGGTTAGGGTTAGGGTTAGGGTTAGGGTTAGGGTTAGGGTTAGGGTTAGGGTTAGGGTTAGGGTTAGGGTTAGGGTTAGGGTTAGGGTTAGGGTTAGGGTTAGGGTTAGGGTTAGGGTTAGGGTTAGGGTTAGGGTTAGGGTTAGGGTTAGGGTTAGGGTTAGGGTTAGGGTTAGGGTTAGGGTTAGGGTTAGGGTTAGGGTTAGGGTTAGGGTTAGGGTTAGGGTTAGGGTTAGGGTTAGGGTTAGGGTTAGGGTTAGGGTTAGGGTTAGGGTTAGGGTTAGGGTTAGGGTTAGGGTTAGGGTTAGGGTTAGGGTTAGGGTTAGGGTTAGGGTTAGGGTTAGGGTTAGGGTTAGGGTTAGGGTTAGGGTTAGGGTTAGGGTTAGGGTTAGGGTTAGGGTTAGGGTTAGGGTTAGGGTTAGGGTTAGGGTTAGGGTTAGGGTTAGGGTTAGGGTTAGGGTTAGGGTTAGGGTTAGGGTTAGGGTTAGGGTTAGGGTTAGGGTTAGGGTTAGGGTTAGGGTTAGGGTTAGGGTTAGGGTTAGGGTTAGGGTTAGGGTTAGGGTTAGGGTTAGGGTTAGGGTTAGGGTTAGGGTTAGGGTTAGGGTTAGGGTTAGGGTTAGGGTTAGGGTTAGGGTTAGGGTTAGGGTTAGGGTTAGGGTTAGGGTTAGGGTTAGGGTTAGGGTTAGGGTTAGGGTTAGGGTTAGGGTTAGGGTTAGGGTTAGGGTTAGGGTTAGGGTTAGGGTTAGGGTTAGGGTTAGGGTTAGGGTTAGGGTTAGGGTTAGGGTTAGGGTTAGGGTTAGGGTTAGGGTTAGGGTTAGGGTTAGGGTTAGGGTTAGGGTTAGGGTTAGGGTTAGGGTTAGGGTTAGGGTTAGGGTTAGGGTTAGGGTTAGGGTTAGGGTTAGGGTTAGGGTTAGGGTTAGGGTTAGGGTTAGGGTTAGGGTTAGGGTTAGGGTTAGGGTTAGGGTTAGGGTTAGGGTTAGGGTTAGGGTTAGGGTTAGGGTTAGGGTTAGGGTTAGGGTTAGGGTTAGGGTTAGGGTTAGGGTTAGGGTTAGGGTTAGGGTTAGGGTTAGGGTTAGGGTTAGGGTTAGGGTTAGGGTTAGGGTTAGGGTTAGGGTTAGGGTTAGGGTTAGGGTTAGGGTTAGGGTTAGGGTTAGGGTTAGGGTTAGGGTTAGGGTTAGGGTTAGGGTTAGGGTTAGGGTTAGGGTTAGGGTTAGGGTTAGGGTTAGGGTTAGGGTTAGGGTTAGGGTTAGGGTTAGGGTTAGGGTTAGGGTTAGGGTTAGGGTTAGGGTTAGGGTTAGGGTTAGGGTTAGGGTTAGGGTTAGGGTTAGGGTTAGGGTTAGGGTTAGGGTTAGGGTTAGGGTTAGGGTTAGGGTTAGGGTTAGGGTTAGGGTTAGGGTTAGGGTTAGGGTTAGGGTTAGGGTTAGGGTTAGGGTTAGGGTTAGGGTTAGGGTTAGGGTTAGGGTTAGGGTTAGGGTTAGGGTTAGGGTTAGGGTTAGGGTTAGGGTTAGGGTTAGGGTTAGGGTTAGGGTTAGGGTTAGGGTTAGGGTTAGGGTTAGGGTTAGGGTTAGGGTTAGGGTTAGGGTTAGGGTTAGGGTTAGGGTTAGGGTTAGGGTTAGGGTTAGGGTTAGGGTTAGGGTTAGGGTTAGGGTTAGGGTTAGGGTTAGGGTTAGGGTTAGGGTTAGGGTTAGGGTTAGGGTTAGGGTTAGGGTTAGGGTTAGGGTTAGGGTTAGGGTTAGGGTTAGGGTTAGGGTTAGGGTTAGGGTTAGGGTTAGGGTTAGGGTTAGGGTTAGGGTTAGGGTTAGGGTTAGGGTTAGGGTTAGGGTTAGGGTTAGGGTTAGGGTTAGGGTTAGGGTTAGGGTTAGGGTTAGGGTTAGGGTTAGGGTTAGGGTTAGGGTTAGGGTTAGGGTTAGGGTTAGGGTTAGGGTTAGGGTTAGGGTTAGGGTTAGGGTTAGGGTTAGGGTTAGGGTTAGGGTTAGGGTTAGGGTTAGGGTTAGGGTTAGGGTTAGGGTTAGGGTTAGGGTTAGGGTTAGGGTTAGGGTTAGGGTTAGGGTTAGGGTTAGGGTTAGGGTTAGGGTTAGGGTTAGGGTTAGGGTTAGGGTTAGGGTTAGGGTTAGGGTTAGGGTTAGGGTTAGGGTTAGGGTTAGGGTTAGGGTTAGGGTTAGGGTTAGGGTTAGGGTTAGGGTTAGGGTTAGGGTTAGGGTTAGGGTTAGGGTTAGGGTTAGGGTTAGGGTTAGGGTTAGGGTTAGGGTTAGGGTTAGGGTTAGGGTTAGGGTTAGGGTTAGGGTTAGGGTTAGGGTTAGGGTTAGGGTTAGGGTTAGGGTTAGGGTTAGGGTTAGGGTTAGGGTTAGGGTTAGGGTTAGGGTTAGGGTTAGGGTTAGGGTTAGGGTTAGGGTTAGGGTTAGGGTTAGGGTTAGGGTTAGGGTTAGGGTTAGGGTTAGGGTTAGGGTTAGGGTTAGGGTTAGGGTTAGGGTTAGGGTTAGGGTTAGGGTTAGGGTTAGGGTTAGGGTTAGGGTTAGGGTTAGGGTTAGGGTTAGGGTTAGGGTTAGGGTTAGGGTTAGGGTTAGGGTTAGGGTTAGGGTTAGGGTTAGGGTTAGGGTTAGGGTTAGGGTTAGGGTTAGGGTTAGGGTTAGGGTTAGGGTTAGGGTTAGGGTTAGGGTTAGGGTTAGGGTTAGGGTTAGGGTTAGGGTTAGGGTTAGGGTTAGGGTTAGGGTTAGGGTTAGGGTTAGGGTTAGGGTTAGGGTTAGGGTTAGGGTTAGGGTTAGGGTTAGGGTTAGGGTTAGGGTTAGGGTTAGGGTTAGGGTTAGGGTTAGGGTTAGGGTTAGGGTTAGGGTTAGGGTTAGGGTTAGGGTTAGGGTTAGGGTTAGGGTTAGGGTTAGGGTTAGGGTTAGGGTTAGGGTTAGGGTTAGGGTTAGGGTTAGGGTTAGGGTTAGGGTTAGGGTTAGGGTTAGGGTTAGGGTTAGGGTTAGGGTTAGGGTTAGGGTTAGGGTTAGGGTTAGGGTTAGGGTTAGGGTTAGGGTTAGGGTTAGGGTTAGGGTTAGGGTTAGGGTTAGGGTTAGGGTTAGGGTTAGGGTTAGGGTTAGGGTTAGGGTTAGGGTTAGGGTTAGGGTTAGGGTTAGGGTTAGGGTTAGGGTTAGGGTTAGGGTTAGGGTTAGGGTTAGGGTTAGGGTTAGGGTTAGGGTTAGGGTTAGGGTTAGGGTTAGGGTTAGGGTTAGGGTTAGGGTTAGGGTTAGGGTTAGGGTTAGGGTTAGGGTTAGGGTTAGGGTTAGGGTTAGGGTTAGGGTTAGGGTTAGGGTTAGGGTTAGGGTTAGGGTTAGGGTTAGGGTTAGGGTTAGGGTTAGGGTTAGGGTTAGGGTTAGGGTTAGGGTTAGGGTTAGGGTTAGGGTTAGGGTTAGGGTTAGGGTTAGGGTTAGGGTTAGGGTTAGGGTTAGGGTTAGGGTTAGGGTTAGGGTTAGGGTTAGGGTTAGGGTTAGGGTTAGGGTTAGGGTTAGGGTTAGGGTTAGGGTTAGGGTTAGGGTTAGGGTTAGGGTTAGGGTTAGGGTTAGGGTTAGGGTTAGGGTTAGGGTTAGGGTTAGGGTTAGGGTTAGGGTTAGGGTTAGGGTTAGGGTTAGGGTTAGGGTTAGGGTTAGGGTTAGGGTTAGGGTTAGGGTTAGGGTTAGGGTTAGGGTTAGGGTTAGGGTTAGGGTTAGGGTTAGGGTTAGGGTTAGGGTTAGGGTTAGGGTTAGGGTTAGGGTTAGGGTTAGGGTTAGGGTTAGGGTTAGGGTTAGGGTTAGGGTTAGGGTTAGGGTTAGGGTTAGGGTTAGGGTTAGGGTTAGGGTTAGGGTTAGGGTTAGGGTTAGGGTTAGGGTTAGGGTTAGGGTTAGGGTTAGGGTTAGGGTTAGGGTTAGGGTTAGGGTTAGGGTTAGGGTTAGGGTTAGGGTTAGGGTTAGGGTTAGGGTTAGGGTTAGGGTTAGGGTTAGGGTTAGGGTTAGGGTTAGGGTTAGGGTTAGGGTTAGGGTTAGGGTTAGGGTTAGGGTTAGGGTTAGGGTTAGGGTTAGGGTTAGGGTTAGGGTTAGGGTTAGGGTTAGGGTTAGGGTTAGGGTTAGGGTTAGGGTTAGGGTTAGGGTTAGGGTTAGGGTTAGGGTTAGGGTTAGGGTTAGGGTTAGGGTTAGGGTTAGGGTTAGGGTTAGGGTTAGGGTTAGGGTTAGGGTTAGGGTTAGGGTTAGGGTTAGGGTTAGGGTTAGGGTTAGGGTTAGGGTTAGGGTTAGGGTTAGGGTTAGGGTTAGGGTTAGGGTTAGGGTTAGGGTTAGGGTTAGGGTTAGGGTTAGGGTTAGGGTTAGGGTTAGGGTTAGGGTTAGGGTTAGGGTTAGGGTTAGGGTTAGGGTTAGGGTTAGGGTTAGGGTTAGGGTTAGGGTTAGGGTTAGGGTTAGGGTTAGGGTTAGGGTTAGGGTTAGGGTTAGGGTTAGGGTTAGGGTTAGGGTTAGGGTTAGGGTTAGGGTTAGGGTTAGGGTTAGGGTTAGGGTTAGGGTTAGGGTTAGGGTTAGGGTTAGGGTTAGGGTTAGGGTTAGGGTTAGGGTTAGGGTTAGGGTTAGGGTTAGGGTTAGGGTTAGGGTTAGGGTTAGGGTTAGGGTTAGGGTTAGGGTTAGGGTTAGGGTTAGGGTTAGGGTTAGGGTTAGGGTTAGGGTTAGGGTTAGGGTTAGGGTTAGGGTTAGGGTTAGGGTTAGGGTTAGGGTTAGGGTTAGGGTTAGGGTTAGGGTTAGGGTTAGGGTTAGGGTTAGGGTTAGGGTTAGGGTTAGGGTTAGGGTTAGGGTTAGGGTTAGGGTTAGGGTTAGGGTTAGGGTTAGGGTTAGGGTTAGGGTTAGGGTTAGGGTTAGGGTTAGGGTTAGGGTTAGGGTTAGGGTTAGGGTTAGGGTTAGGGTTAGGGTTAGGGTTAGGGTTAGGGTTAGGGTTAGGGTTAGGGTTAGGGTTAGGGTTAGGGTTAGGGTTAGGGTTAGGGTTAGGGTTAGGGTTAGGGTTAGGGTTAGGGTTAGGGTTAGGGTTAGGGTTAGGGTTAGGGTTAGGGTTAGGGTTAGGGTTAGGGTTAGGGTTAGGGTTAGGGTTAGGGTTAGGGTTAGGGTTAGGGTTAGGGTTAGGGTTAGGGTTAGGGTTAGGGTTAGGGTTAGGGTTAGGGTTAGGGTTAGGGTTAGGGTTAGGGTTAGGGTTAGGGTTAGGGTTAGGGTTAGGGTTAGGGTTAGGGTTAGGGTTAGGGTTAGGGTTAGGGTTAGGGTTAGGGTTAGGGTTAGGGTTAGGGTTAGGGTTAGGGTTAGGGTTAGGGTTAGGGTTAGGGTTAGGGTTAGGGTTAGGGTTAGGGTTAGGGTTAGGGTTAGGGTTAGGGTTAGGGTTAGGGTTAGGGTTAGGGTTAGGGTTAGGGTTAGGGTTAGGGTTAGGGTTAGGGTTAGGGTTAGGGTTAGGGTTAGGGTTAGGGTTAGGGTTAGGGTTAGGGTTAGGGTTAGGGTTAGGGTTAGGGTTAGGGTTAGGGTTAGGGTTAGGGTTAGGGTTAGGGTTAGGGTTAGGGTTAGGGTTAGGGTTAGGGTTAGGGTTAGGGTTAGGGTTAGGGTTAGGGTTAGGGTTAGGGTTAGGGTTAGGGTTAGGGTTAGGGTTAGGGTTAGGGTTAGGGTTAGGGTTAGGGTTAGGGTTAGGGTTAGGGTTAGGGTTAGGGTTAGGGTTAGGGTTAGGGTTAGGGTTAGGGTTAGGGTTAGGGTTAGGGTTAGGGTTAGGGTTAGGGTTAGGGTTAGGGTTAGGGTTAGGGTTAGGGTTAGGGTTAGGGTTAGGGTTAGGGTTAGGGTTAGGGTTAGGGTTAGGGTTAGGGTTAGGGTTAGGGTTAGGGTTAGGGTTAGGGTTAGGGTTAGGGTTAGGGTTAGGGTTAGGGTTAGGGTTAGGGTTAGGGTTAGGGTTAGGGTTAGGGTTAGGGTTAGGGTTAGGGTTAGGGTTAGGGTTAGGGTTAGGGTTAGGGTTAGGGTTAGGGTTAGGGTTAGGGTTAGGGTTAGGGTTAGGGTTAGGGTTAGGGTTAGGGTTAGGGTTAGGGTTAGGGTTAGGGTTAGGGTTAGGGTTAGGGTTAGGGTTAGGGTTAGGGTTAGGGTTAGGGTTAGGGTTAGGGTTAGGGTTAGGGTTAGGGTTAGGGTTAGGGTTAGGGTTAGGGTTAGGGTTAGGGTTAGGGTTAGGGTTAGGGTTAGGGTTAGGGTTAGGGTTAGGGTTAGGGTTAGGGTTAGGGTTAGGGTTAGGGTTAGGGTTAGGGTTAGGGTTAGGGTTAGGGTTAGGGTTAGGGTTAGGGTTAGGGTTAGGGTTAGGGTTAGGGTTAGGGTTAGGGTTAGGGTTAGGGTTAGGGTTAGGGTTAGGGTTAGGGTTAGGGTTAGGGTTAGGGTTAGGGTTAGGGTTAGGGTTAGGGTTAGGGTTAGGGTTAGGGTTAGGGTTAGGGTTAGGGTTAGGGTTAGGGTTAGGGTTAGGGTTAGGGTTAGGGTTAGGGTTAGGGTTAGGGTTAGGGTTAGGGTTAGGGTTAGGGTTAGGGTTAGGGTTAGGGTTAGGGTTAGGGTTAGGGTTAGGGTTAGGGTTAGGGTTAGGGTTAGGGTTAGGGTTAGGGTTAGGGTTAGGGTTAGGGTTAGGGTTAGGGTTAGGGTTAGGGTTAGGGTTAGGGTTAGGGTTAGGGTTAGGGTTAGGGTTAGGGTTAGGGTTAGGGTTAGGGTTAGGGTTAGGGTTAGGGTTAGGGTTAGGGTTAGGGTTAGGGTTAGGGTTAGGGTTAGGGTTAGGGTTAGGGTTAGGGTTAGGGTTAGGGTTAGGGTTAGGGTTAGGGTTAGGGTTAGGGTTAGGGTTAGGGTTAGGGTTAGGGTTAGGGTTAGGGTTAGGGTTAGGGTTAGGGTTAGGGTTAGGGTTAGGGTTAGGGTTAGGGTTAGGGTTAGGGTTAGGGTTAGGGTTAGGGTTAGGGTTAGGGTTAGGGTTAGGGTTAGGGTTAGGGTTAGGGTTAGGGTTAGGGTTAGGGTTAGGGTTAGGGTTAGGGTTAGGGTTAGGGTTAGGGTTAGGGTTAGGGTTAGGGTTAGGGTTAGGGTTAGGGTTAGGGTTAGGGTTAGGGTTAGGGTTAGGGTTAGGGTTAGGGTTAGGGTTAGGGTTAGGGTTAGGGTTAGGGTTAGGGTTAGGGTTAGGGTTAGGGTTAGGGTTAGGGTTAGGGTTAGGGTTAGGGTTAGGGTTAGGGTTAGGGTTAGGGTTAGGGTTAGGGTTAGGGTTAGGGTTAGGGTTAGGGTTAGGGTTAGGGTTAGGGTTAGGGTTAGGGTTAGGGTTAGGGTTAGGGTTAGGGTTAGGGTTAGGGTTAGGGTTAGGGTTAGGGTTAGGGTTAGGGTTAGGGTTAGGGTTAGGGTTAGGGTTAGGGTTAGGGTTAGGGTTAGGGTTAGGGTTAGGGTTAGGGTTAGGGTTAGGGTTAGGGTTAGGGTTAGGGTTAGGGTTAGGGTTAGGGTTAGGGTTAGGGTTAGGGTTAGGGTTAGGGTTAGGGTTAGGGTTAGGGTTAGGGTTAGGGTTAGGGTTAGGGTTAGGGTTAGGGTTAGGGTTAGGGTTAGGGTTAGGGTTAGGGTTAGGGTTAGGGTTAGGGTTAGGGTTAGGGTTAGGGTTAGGGTTAGGGTTAGGGTTAGGGTTAGGGTTAGGGTTAGGGTTAGGGTTAGGGTTAGGGTTAGGGTTAGGGTTAGGGTTAGG
>CM063609.1:156182183-156269335 GCA_032357785.1 Periparus ater | reverse complement strand
AAACCCCAATCCCTGACCCCAAATCCCTGACCCCAAACCCCAATCCCTGACCCCAAATCCCCCCCTGACCCCAAACCCAGACCCCAATCCCTGACCCCAAACCCCAAATCCCCCCAAACCCCAAACCCCAAGCCCCACACCCTGACCCCAAACCCCAAACCCCAAATCCTGACCCCAATCCCTGACCCCAAACCCCAATCCCTGACCCCAAATCCTGACCCCAAACCCCAAACCCCAATCCCTGACCCCAAATCCTGACCCCAAACCCCAAACCCCAATCCCTGACCCCAAATCCTGACCCCAAACCCCAACCCCAAACCCTGACCCCAAACCCTGACCCCAAATCCCCCCTCTCTCTCTCTCTCTCTCCCCAGGACATTTTCCTGCTGATGACCCCTGGCGGGGGCGGTTTCGGCCCCCCCGAGGACGGGCCCGGGGTCGCCCCCCAGGACCCCCCGGACCCCCAGGACCTCTGGGCCCCCCAGAACTCCCCGAGCCCCCAAAACCCCCCGAGCGCCCCCAAAGCCCCGAGCCCACAAAACCCCCCGGGCCCGCAGAGCTTCGCCGAGCGCGGCAGCGTCTTCGAGTTCCGGCAGGCGCAGGAGGCCGTGTGAGCCCCGCTATGGGGCAGCCCCACAGCCCAGATATGGGGCAGCTCCACAACCCAGATATGGGGCAGCCCCATAACACAGATATGGGGCAGCCCCACAGCCCAGATATGGGGCAGCCCCACAGCCCAGATATGGGGCAGCCCCATAACACAGATATGGGGGCAGCCTCTGAGCCTGCTATGGGGCAGCCCCATAACCCAGATATGGGGCAGCCCCATAACACAGATATGGGGTGCACCTCTATGGGGCAGCCCCATAACCCCGCTATGGGGCAGCCTCATAACCCCGCTATGGGGCAGCCCCATAGCCCAGATATGGGGCAGCCCCACAATCTGCTATGGGGGTGCACCTCTATGGGGCAGCCCCACAACCTGCTATGGGGCAGCCCCATAACCCCTCTATGGGGCAGCCCCACAACCGAGATATGGGGCAGCCTTGAGCCTGCTATGGGGCAGCCCCATAACCCCGCTATGGGGCAGCCCCACAATCTGCTATGGGGCAGCCCCATAACCCCTCTATGGGGCAGCCCCACAACCTGCTATGGGGCAGCCTCATAACCCCTCTATGGGGCAGCCCCACAGCCCAGATATGGGGTGCACCTCTATGGGGCAGCCCCACAACCTGCTACGGGGCAGCCTCATAACCCCTCTATGGGGCAGCCCCACGTCCCAGATATGGGGCAGCCTTGAGCCTGCTATGGGGCAGCCCCATAACCCAGATATGGGGCAGCCCCATAACCCAGATATGGGGTTGCACCTCTATGGGGCAGCCCCATAACCCCGCTATGGGGCAGCCCCACAACCTGCTATGGGGCAGCCTCTGAGCCTGCTATGGGGCAGCCCCACAGCCCAGATATGGGGCAGCCCCATAACCCAGATATGGGGCAGCCCCACAATCTGCTATGGGGCAGCCTTGAGCCTGCTATGGGGCAGCCACACAGCCCAGATATGGGGCAGCCTTTTAACCCAGATATGGGGCAGCCTCTGAGCCCGATATGGGGCAGCCCCACAACCCAGATATGGGGGTGCACCTCTATGGGGCAGCCCCCCAACCCCAAGATGGGGCAGCTCCCGAGCCCACTGTGGGGTAGCCCCACAACCCAGCTATGGGCAGCCCCTGGCCCCTCTATGGGGCAGCCCCCCCCATTGCTAGATACGCACAGCCTATGGGGCAGCCCCCTAACTCCGCTATGGGGCAGCCCCCACCCCCTCTATGGGGCAGCCCCCCCTAGATCCGCACAGCCTATGGGGCAGCCCCCTAACTCCGCTATGGGGCAGCCCCCCATTGCTAGATACGCACAGTCTATGGGGCAGCCCCCCCATCCCAGCTATGGGGCAGCCCCCCCTAGATCCGCACAGCCTATGGGGCAGCCCCCAACGCTTCTATGGGGCAGCCCCCCAACCCCCTCTATGGGGCAGCCCCCCCAAACCCCTTCTATGGGGCAGCCCCCCCCAGATACGCACAATCCATGGGGCAGCCCCTCACCCACTCCAGCTATGGGGCAGCCCCCCAACTCCAGCTATGGGGCAGCCCCCAACTCCAGCTATGGGGGCAGCCCCCAACTCCAGCTATGCACCCCCCCTATGGGGCAGCCCCCTGACCCTGCTATGGGGCAGCCCCTCACCCCCACCCCTCCCCCACCCTTCAATAAAGCTTCTGCACCCCCCAACCCCCGCCTGCTGTCTTGGGGGGGGAGGGGGGACAGGGACCCCCCCCAGGGACCCCCCCCAGCCCCATGGAGCCCCCCAGGGACCCCCCCCAGGGACCCCCCCCAGCCCCCACGGAGCCCCCCAGGGCTCTGCCCCACAGATCCGGGGGGAGGGGAGGGGACCCCAAACTCTGGGAGTGGGGGGAGCCCCCTGAGATGTGGGGGCTGAGCTGGAGGGGCTGGGTTGATACGGGATCAATAATGGATCAATACTGGATAAATAATGGATCAATATTGGGGGAGGACTGGGTCAATACTGGATCGATACTGGGCAGATCAATACTGGATTAATACTGGATCGATACTGGATTGATACTGGATCAATACTGGATCGATACTGGGCAGATCAATACTGGATTAATACTGGATCAATATTGGGTGAGACTGGATCAATACTGGATCGATACTGGATCAATACTGGATCAATAATGGGTCAATACTGGATCAATACTGGATTGATACTGGGTCAATACTGGTTCAATACTGGATCAATACTGGACAGATCAATACTGGATCAATACCGGATCAATACTGGGTGAAGACTGGATCAATAGTGGATCAATACTGGGGGATTTGGACCCGGTGTTTGAGTTGGGGCCGTTTTGTTCCTTCTCCAGCCGGAGCGGGACCCCTGTGCTCCAGAATTCCTGAATTCCTGAATTCCCGAATTCCCAAATTCCCAAATTCCCAAATTCCCGAATTCCCAAATTCCCGAATTCCCAAATTCCTGATCCATTCCCGTCCCCATCCCCATTCCCATTCCCATTCCCCCATTCCCCCATTCCCCCATTCCCCCATTCCCGTCCCCATCCCCATTCCCATTCCCATTCCCCCATTCCCATTCCCATTCCCATTCCCATTCCCATTCCCATTCCCATTCCCCCATTCCCCATTCCCATTCCCATTCCCATTCCCACCCATTCCCCATTCCCCCATTCCCCCCCATTCCCATTCCATTCCCCATTCCCATTCCCATTCCCATTCCCATTCCCCATTCCCATTCCCCCATTCCCCATTCCCATTCCCATTCCCATTCCCATTCCCCATTCCCCATTCCCCATTCCCATTCCCCCATTCCCATTCCCATTCCCCCATTCCCCATTCCCATTCCCCCCATTCCCACCCATTCCCCCAATCCCATTCCCATCCCCATTCCCATTCCATCCACCCATCCCCCATTCCCATTCCCATTCCCATTCCCATTCCCCATTCCCATTCCCCATTCCCCCATTCCCCATTCCCCATTCCCATTCCCCATCCCCCATTCCCCATTCCCATTCCCATTCCCCCATTCCCCATCCCATTCCCCTTCCCATTCCCCATTCCCCATTCCCAGTCCCATTCCCATTCCCTCCCATTCCCCCAATCCCCCATTCCCATCCATCCCATTCCCCCATTCCCATTCCCATTCCCCCATTCCCATTCCCCCATTCCCATCCCATCCCATTCCCAATCCCATTCCCCTTCCCATTCCCATTCCCCCATTCCCCATTCCCCCATTCCCCCCATCCCATTCCCCATTCCCATTCCCATTCCCCCATTCCCATTCCCCATTCCCCCATTCCCATTCCCATCCCCATTCCCATTCCCATTCCCCATTCCCCCATTCCCCCAATCCCATTCCCATTCCCATTCCCCATTCCCCATTCCCATTCCCAATCCCATTCCCCCATTCCCATCCCCTTCCCATCCCATTCCCCATTCCCATCCCATTCCCATTCCCCACTTCCCATCCCATTCCCATTCCCATTCCCCCCATCCCATTCCCATTCCCCATTCCCATTCCCATTCCCCCATTCCCATTCCCATTCCCATTCCCCCATTCCCATTCCCATTCCCTTCCCATTCCCATTCCCATTCCCATTCCCCATTCCCCCATTCCCATTCCCATCCCATTCCCCCATTCCCATTCCCCTTCCCATTCCCATTCCCATTCCCATTCCCCCATTCCCATTCCCCCATTCCCATTCCCATTCCCATTCCCATTCCCCCATTCCCATTCCCATTCCCATTCCCCCATTCCCCATTCCATTCCCATTCCCTCCATTCCCATTCCCCATTCCCATTCCCCCATTCCCCCATTCCCATTCCCATTCCGTTCCCATTCCCGTTCCCATTCCCATTCCCCCATTCCCCCATTCCCATTCCCATTCCCATTCCCCCATTCCCATTCCCATTCCCATTCCCATTCCCCCATTCCCATTCCCATTCCCCATTCCCATTCCCATTCCCCCATTCCCATTCCCATTCCCATTCCCATTCCCATTCCCATTCCCATTCCCATTCCCATTCCCCATTCCCATTCCCATTCCCATTCCCATTCCCCCATTCCATTCCCATTCCCCCATTCCCATTCCCATTCCCCCATTCCCATTCCCATTCCCATTCCCGTTCCCCCATTCCCATTCCCATTCCCCCATTCCCATTCCCCCATTCCCATTCCCATTCCCATTCCCCCATTCCCATTCCCATTCCCCCATTCCCATTCCCATTCCCATTCCCATTCCCCCATTCCCATTCCCCCCATTCCCATTCCCATTCCCATTCCCATTCCCATTCCCATTCCCATTCCCATTCCCCCATTCCCCCATTCCCATTCCCATTCCCATTCCCCCATTCCCATTCCCCCATTCCCGTTCCCGTTCCCATTCCCGGCTCCAGGCCGGGATCCATCCCATTCCCATCCCCCACCGGAGAATTCCGCGGTTCCGTCCCAAATGGATCCAAACCGGGATCGGCGCCCGATCAATGCCGGGCTGGTGCCGTATCAATACAGATCAATATGGCTCAATATGGCTCAATACATATCAATACAAATCAATACAAACCAATACAAATCAATACAGATCAATACAGATCAATACAGATCAATGCAGACCAATACAGACCAATACAAATCAATACAAATCAGTACGGATCAATGCCGGATCAATACAGTTCAATACTGGGACTGATTACCTGAACAATACTGGGACTGATACTGGATCAATGTCAGATCAATACCGGGACCGATCCCAGATCAATGCCTGATCAATACCAGGACCGATCCTGGATCAATGCCAGTTCAATACTGGGACTGATCCCGGATCAATGCCTGATCAATACTGGGACTGATACCTGATCAATACTGGGACTGATCCCGGATCAATGCCTGATCAATACTGGAACCGATCCCGGATCAATGCCTGATCAATACTGGGATTGATACCGGATCAATGCCTGATCAATACCAGGCTGATCCCAGATCAATGTCAGTTCAATACCTGGACCGATCCCCAATCCATGTCAGATCAATACCGGGACTGATCCTGGATCAATGCCTGATCAATACCGGATCAATGTCAGTTCAATACCGGGACTGATAACCGATCAATGCCTGATCAATACCGGGACTGATACCTGATCAATACCCAATCAATACCGGATCAATGTCAGATCAATACTGGGACCGATCCCGGATCAATGCCTGACAATACTGGGACCGATACCCGATCAATGTCAGATCAATACCAGGACCGATACCCGATCAATACCTGATCAATACCAGATCAATGTCAGATCAATACCGGATCAATACCCAATCCATGTCAGATCAATACCGGGACCGATACCCGATCAATACCGGATCAATACCGGATCAATGTCAGATCAATACTGGGACTGATACCTGATCAATGTCAGATCAATACCGGGCTGATCCTGCCCCGATAGAGGATCAATGCCCGGAGCTGTGGCTGGAGCCGTGTCCAGTCCAGTCCAGTCCAGTCCAGTCCAGTCCAGTGTCCAGTTCAGTCCAGTCCAGTCCAGTCCAGTGTCCAGTTCAGTCCAGTTCCGTGTCCAGTTCAGTGTCCAGTTCAGTCCAGTCCAGTGTCCAGTGCTGTGGCTGGACTGTGGCCACACTCAGGTCCGAGCCAGCGCCGTGTCCAGTTCTGTGTCCAGCTCTGTGTCCATCTCCGTGTCCAGCGCGGTGTCCAGCTCCGTGTCCAGCTCTGTGTCCATCTCCGTGTCCAGCGCGGTGTCCAGCTCCGTGTCCAGCACCGTGTCCAGCGCGGTGTCCAGCTCCGTGTCCAGCACCGTGTCCAGCGCGGTGTCCAGCTCCGTGTCCAGCGCCGTGTCCATCTCCGTATCCAGTGCCGTGTCCAGCGCCGTGTCCATCTCCGTGTCCAGCGCGGTGTCCAGCTCCGTGTCCAGCACCGTGTCCAGTGCGGTGTCCATCTCCGTGTCCAGCGCCGTGTCCAGCGCGGTGTCCAGTCCAGTGTCCAGTCCAGTGTCCATCTCCGTGTCCATCTCCGTGTCCATCTCCGTGTCCAGCGCCGTGTCCAGTTCCATGTCCAGCTCCATGTCCAGCGCCGTGTCCGGAGCTTGGCTGCACTCAGGTCCGAGCATGTCCAGCGCTGTGTCCAGTCCAGTGTCCAGTTCTGTGTCCAGTGTCCAGCGCCGTGTCCAGTTCAGTGTCCAGTCCAATGTCCAGTGTCCAGCGCTGTGTCCAGCTCTGTGTCCAGCTCCGTGTCCAGCACTGTGTCCAGTACAGTGTCCAGTCCAGTGTCCAGTGTCCAGCGCTGTGTCCAGTCCAGTGTCCAGCTCCATGTCCAGCACTGTGTCCAGTCCAGTGTCCAGCTCCGTGTCCAGCCCAGTCCAGTCCAGTGTCCAGCTCCATGTCCAGCACTGTGTCCAGTACAGTGTCCAGTCCAGTGTCCAGTGTCCAGCGCTGTGTCCAGTCCAGTGTCCAGCTCCATGTCCAGCTCCATGTCTGGTGCTGTGTCCAGCTCTGTGTCCAGTCCAGTTCAGTGTCCAGTTCTGTGTCCAGTGTCCAGCGCCGTGTCCAGTTCAGTGTCCAGTCCAATGTCCAGTGTCCAGCGCTGTGTCCAGCTCTGTGTCCAGCTCCATGTCCAGCACTGTGTCCAGTCCAGTGTCCAGTCCAGTGTCCAGTGTCCAGCGCTGTGTCCAGTCCAGTGTCCAGCTCCATGTCCAGCTCCATGTCCAGCACTGTGTCCAGTCCAGTGTCCAGTCCAGTGTCCAGTGTCCAGCGCTGTGTCCAGTCCAGTGTCCAGCTCCATGTCCAGCTCCGTGTCCGGTGCTGTGTCCAGCTCTGTGTCCAGTCCAGTCCAGTCCAGTGTCCAGCTCCATGTCCAGCACTGTGTCCAGTCCAGTGTCCAGCTCCGTGTCCAGTCCAGTCCAGTCCAGTGTCCAGCTCTGTGTCCAGTCCAGTCCAGTCCAGTGTCCAGTTCAGTGTCCAGTCCAGTGTCCAGTGTCCAGCGCTGTGTCCAGTCCAGTGTCCAGCTCCGTGTCCAGTTCCGTGTCCAGTTCCGTGTCCGGCTCCGTGTCCATCTCCATGTCCATCTCCATGTCCAGCTCCATGTCCAGCTCCATGTCCAGCTCTGTGTCCAGCGCGGTGTCCAGTCCAGTGTCCAGCTCTGTGTCCAGCGCCGTGTCCGGAGCTTGGCTGCACTCAGGTCCGAGCATGTCCAGCGCTGTGTCCAGTCCAGTGTCCAGTTCTGTGTCCAGTGTCCAGTGCTGTGTCCAGTTCAGTGTCCAGTTCTGTGTCCAGTGTCCAGCGCCGTGTCCAGTTCAGTGTCCAGTCCAATGTCCAGTGTCCAGCGCTGTGTCCAGCTCTGTGTCCAGCTCCATGTCCAGCACTGTGTCCAGTCCAGTGTCCAGTCCAGTGTCCAGTGTCCAGCGCTGTGTCCAGTCCAGTGTCCAGCTCCATGTCCAGCTCCGTGTCCGGTGCTGTGTCCAGCTCTGTGTCCAGTCCAGTCCAGTCCAGTCCAGTGTCCAGTTCTGTGTCCGGCTCCATGTCCAGCACTGTGTCCAGTCCAGTGTCCAGTCCAGTGTCCAGTGTCCAGTGCTGTGTCCAGTCCAGTGTCCAGCTCCGTGTCCAGCTCCGTGTCCAGCTCCGTGTCCGGAGCTTGGCTGCACTCAGGTCCGAGCATGTCCAGCGCTGTGTCCAGTCCAGTCCAGTGTCCAGTTCTGTGTCCAGTGTCCAGCGCCGTGTCCAGTTCAGTGTCCAGTCCAATGTCCAGTGTCCAGCGCTGTGTCCAGCTCTGTGTCCAGCTCCATGTCCAGCACTGTGTCCAGTCCAGTGTCCAGTCCAGTGTCCAGTGTCCAGCGCTGTGTCCAGTCCAGTGTCCAGCTCCATGTCCAGCTCCGTGTCTGGTGCTGTGTCCAGCTCTGTGTCCAGTCCAGTCCAGTGTCCAGTTCTGTGTCCGGCTCCATGTCCAGCACTGTGTCCAGTCCAGTGTCCAGTCCAGTGTCCAGTGTCCAGCGCTGTGTCCAGCTCTGTGTCCAGCTCCATGTCCAGCACTCTGTCCAGTCCAGTGTCCAGCTCCGTGTCCAGTCCAGTCCAGTCCAGTGTCCAGTTCACTCCAGTTCCGTGTCCAGTTCCGTGTCCGGCTCCGTGTCCATCTCCGTGTCCGGTGCCATGTCCAGTCCAGTGTCCAGTCCAGTGTTGAGCGCGGTGTCTGGCGCTGTGTCCAGTTCAGTGTCCAGTTCTGCCCAGTCCAGTGTCCAGTTCTGCCCAGTCCAGTGTCCGGCGCCGCGGCGCTGCCGGGGTCAGAGGTCAGCGGGCCCCACGCGCAGGCGCAAGGCCACGGGCAGGTGGTCACTCAGAGTGGCCAATTGGGTGATGACCGAGAACCCGGTGACCTCCTGAGGGGACAGAGGGGACAGAGGGGTCACCAAGGTCACTGGGGGTCACTGGGGTCACTGTGGGGTCACTGTGGTCACTGTGGGGTCACTGTGGGGTCACTGTGAGGTCACTGTGGGGTCAGTATGGGGTCACTCTGGGGTCACTCTGGGGTCACTGGGGTCAGTGTGGGGTCACTGTGGGGTCACTGGGGGTCACTGGGGGTCAGTGTGGGGTCACTGGGGGGTCACTGGGGGGGTCCCAGGGGTCACTGGGGTCACTGGGGGGTCCCAGTGGTCACTCACAGTGGTCAGTGCCGGATCCCAAGGGTCACTGGGGGGTCCCAAGGGTCACTGGTGGGGTCACTGGGGGGTCACTGGGGGGGTCCCAGGGGTCACTGGGGTCACTGGGGGGGTCACTCAGGGGTCCCAGTGGTCACTCCCAGTGGTCATTTCCGGGTCCCAAGGGTCACTGGGGTCACTGTGGGGTCACTGGGGGGGTCCCAGGGGTCACTGGGGTCACTGGGGGGTCCCAGGGGTCCCAGGGGGTCCCCGTGGTCACTCACAGTGGTCAGTGCTGGGTCCCAGGGGTCACTGGGGGGTCCCAGGGGTCACTGGGGGGGTCACTGGGGGGGTCACTGGGGGGTCCCAGGGGTCCCAAGGGTCACTGGGGGGGTCCCAGGGGTCACTGGGGGTCCCAGTGGTCACTCCCAGTGGTCAGTTGTGGGTCCCAAGGGTCACTGGGGGGTCCCAGTGGTCACTGTGGGGTCACTGGGGGGGTCACTGGGGGGTCCCAGTGGTCACTCACAGTGGTCAGTGGGGGGTCACTGGGGGGGTCCCAGGGGGTCCCAGTGGTCACTCACTGTGGTCATTTCCGGGTTCCTCCTCAGCAGCACCACGTCCACTCTCCGGCCCTGCCACGGCCGCTCGGCCATCGGGTCCAGAGCTCCGCTGGACAGGATGGGACCGGCCAGGAACTGACCACGACCCCAGGGCTCTGACAGTGTCCTGAGGGGTCACACAGGGGTCACACAAGGGTCAGAGGTCACACAGGGGTCACAGGGGTCACAGGGGTCACACAGGGGTCACTCAGGGGTCACACAGGGGCCATCGGGTCCAGAGCCCCGCTGGACAGGATGGGACCGGCCAGGAACTGACCCCTGCCCCAGGGCTCCGACAGTGTCCTGAGGGGTCACACAGGGGTCAGGGGTCACTCAGGGGTCACTCAGGGGACACACAGGGATCACAGGGGTCACACAGGGGTCACTCAGGGGTCACAGGGGTCACACAAGGGTCACTCAGGGGTCACACAGGGGTCACACAGGGGTCACTGGCACAGGTGACACAAGGACAAGGAACCCTCCCCTCCCACCCTGAGCCCCCCCGATGTCCCCATTGACCCCCCAATGTCCCCAAAATGTCCCCAAATGTCCCCGATGTCCCCAGTGTCCCCAATGACCCCCCAATGTCCCCAATGTCCCCAATGTCCCCCCAATGTCCCCAATGTCCCCCCGATGTCCCCGTTGTCACCTCTCCATCTCCTCGGGGTTGGACACCGGCTCCTCGTAGATCTTGAGGCAGTCGAGCAGCGTCCCTGGGGACATTGGGGGGACATTGGGGACATTGGGGACACTGGGGACATTGGGGACATTTGGGGACATTGGGGACATTGGGGACATTGGGGACATCCCTGGGGACATTGGGGACATTGGGGGGACATTGGGGACACTGGGGGACATTGGGGGACATTGGGGACACTGGGGGACATTGGGGGACATTGGGGACATTGGGGACATTGGGGACATTTGGGGACATTGGGGGGACATCGGGGACATTGGGGAGACATTGGGGACATTGGGGGGACATTGGGGACATTGGGGACATCCCTGGGGACATTGGGGACATTTGGGGACATTGGGGACATTGGGGACATTGGGGACATCCCTGGGGACATTGGGGACATTGGGGGGACATTGGGGACACTGGGGGACATTGGGGGACATTGGGGACATTGGGGACATTGGGGACATTTGGGGACATTGGGGGGACATCGGGGACATTGGGGGGACATTGGGGGCATTGGGGGGACATTGGGGGCATTTTGGGGACATTGGGGACATTGGGGGGACATCGGGGACATCGGGGACATTGGGGACATTGGGGGGACATCGGGGACATTGGGGACATTGGGGACATTGGGGGACATTGGGGACATTGGGGGGACATCGGGGACATTGGGGACATTGGGGACATCGGGGACATTGGGGACATTGGGGGGACATCGGGGACATTGGGGGGACATTGGGGACATTGGGGGACATTGGGGACATCGGGGACATGAATGGGACCCCAGCCATGGGGAGGGGACAGGAGGGGACAGTGGGGTCCTCGGTCAGAGGTGACAGTGGGGAGGTGACCCTGGGGAGGTGACAGTGGGGAGGTGACAATGGTGACCCCAGGGAGGTGACAATGGGGAGGTGACAGCGGTGTCCCCTGTCAGAGGTGACAGTTGTGACCGTGGTGAGGTGACCCTGGGGAGGTGACAGTTGTGACCCCGGGGAGGTGACAGTGGTGACCCTGGGGAGGTGACAGTTGTGACCCCGGGGAGGTGACAGTGGTGACCATGGTGAGGTGACCCTGGGGAGGTGACAGTGGGGAGGTGACAGCGGTGTCCCCTGTCAGAGGTGACAGCAGTGATCCCGGGGAGGTGACAGCGGTGTCCCCACCGATGGCCCAGGGCTGGTCCTGTCCGGGCCGGCGCCGCGCGGGGTCCCAGAACTCCTGGAACAGGGGGTGCCGCTGGTTCTGGGCGTCACCTGCGGGGACACGGAGCGGCTGTCACCCCCCGGGCCACCCAGTGTCCCCCTGTGTCACCCCCTGGGACACCCAGTGTCACCAGTGTCCCCCTGTGTCCCCCTGTGTCACCCCCCAGGTCACCCAGTGTCACACCCAGTGTCACCCCCGGGTCACACCCCAGGTCACCCCCCGGGTCACCCAGTGTCACCCAGTGTCACCCAATGTCCCCCTGTGTCACCCCCCGGGTCACCCAGTGTCCCCAGTGTCCCCCTGTGTCACCCCCCGGGTCACCTCCAGTGTCCCCAGTGTCCCCAGTGTCCCCCTGTGTCACCCCCCGGGTCACCTCCAGTGTCCCCAGTGTCCCCCTGTGTCCCCCTGTGTCACCCTGTGTCACCCAGTGTCACCAGTGTCCCCCTGTGTCACCCCCCGGGTCACCCCCCGGGTCACCTCCAGTGTCCCCAGTGTCCCCCTGTGTCCCCCTGTGTCACCCCCCGGGTCACCTCCAGTGTCACACCCAGTGTCCCCCCCGTGTCACCCCCCGGGTCACCCCAGGTCACCCAATGTCCCCCCAATGTCCCCCCCTGTGTCCCCAAATGTCCCCCCGTGACCCCCCCAAATGTCCCCAAATGTCCTCCCAGTGTCCCTCTCGTGTCCCCCCTCAATGTCCCCCCCAATGTCACCCCCAGTGTCCCCTGATGTCCCCCTCTGTCCCCTCCCCGATGTCCCCCCGTGTCCCCACCCGCAGTGTCCCCTCCCGTGTCCCCCCCGATGTCCCCCAATGTCCCCCCAATGTTCTCCCAGTGTCCCCCGTGTCCCCCCAGTGTCCCCCAATAACCCCCAACGTCCCCCAATGTCCCACCAATGTCCCCAAAGGTCCCCCCAGTGTCCCCCCCAATGTCCCCCCGTGTCCCCCAGTGTCCCCCCCAATGCCCCCAATGTCCCCAAAGGTTCCCATCCCGTGTCCCCCCACCCCCGATGTCCCCCCGTGTCCCCACCCCGGGAGCAGTTGTCGAAGTTGAGGTCCCCACAGAGGACATCGAAGGCCACCAGGTCCCCCGGCTGCTCCTGGTCCCCACGGAAGTCCCGGAGCCAGCGCAGGGACAGGGACAGCTGCAGGTCACGGATGGTGGCATCGGCTGGGACAGGGGACAGGGACAACATGGGGACATTGGGGACACCGTGGGGACATTGGGGACATTGGGGACACCATGGGGACATTGGGGACACCGTGGGGACATTGGGGACATTGGGGACACCATGGGGACATTGGGGACATTGGGGACATTGGGGACAGGGACAGCTGCAGGTCATGGCTGGTGGCATCTGATGGGACAGGGGACAGGGACATGGGGACAGGGACAGGGACACCATGGGGACATTGGGGACACCATGGGGACATCATGAGGACATGGGATCTGGAGAAATGGGGACAGACACAGCGACAGGGACATGGGGACACCACGGGGACAGACACAGGGACATGGGGACACAGGACATGGGGACACAGGGACACCACGGGGACAGGGGCATGGGGACACGGGGACACAGGACATGGGGACATGGGGACACCACAGGGACAGACACAGGGACACCAGGGGGACACCAGGGGGACACAGGGACAGAGGGACACCGAGGGACAAGGACACCGGGACACAGCCGGACACTGCCCCGACACCCCGAGCCCCTCCCCCAGTGCCACCCCCAGTGTCCTCCCAGTGCCACCACCGTGTCCCCCTACTCTGTCAGCCTGTCCCCCCGTGCTGTCACCATGTCCCCCCAGTGCCACCACCGTGTCCCCCCCACACTGTCACTGTGTCCCCCCCGTGCCATCACCGTGTCCCCCCTGCGCTGTCACCGTGTCCCCCCCGTGCCACCACCATGTCCCCCCCACGCTGTCACCGTGTCCCCCCCACACTGTCACCGTGTCCCCTCAGTGCCACCACCATGTCCCCTCAGTGCCACCACCGTGTCCCTCCCGTGCCACCACCGTGTCCCCCCCGTGCCACCACCATGTCCCCTCAGTGCCACCACCGTGTCCCCACTCACGTGCGGGCGCCTGCAGGTGGGTGCAGCCCAGGTACCCCACGACCCTCCGGCCCTGCCGCGTCCCCAGCAGCACCTGTGGGGTTGGGGACACCAACGGCGGTCACCGCGTCACCCGGGCCACCCCCCGTCACCCCCCCGGTGCCCCCCGCCCTCACCTGGGCCAGCAGCAGCCCCTTGTTGGCCAGCGCGTCCTCGCGGGCGGCCACGGGGAAGGGCCGGAAGCGGGCGGCGGTCAGCGGGAAGCGGCTGGCCAGGAGGAGGCCGCTGCCCAGCACCCGCAGCCGGCCGCAGCGCAGCCCCCCCGGGCCCACCCCCCACAGCACGTAGGGAAAATGGCGGCCCAGCTGCCGGCGCAGGGCGGCGGCCGCGGCGGCGTCGAACACCTCCTGCAGGCACAGGAAGTCGGTGTCCGGCGGGACGCGGGCGGTCAGCACCGGCGGCATGGGGTCGGGCAGAGGGATCGGCCGCTCCGGCCTCGGAGATGGGGAGGGTGCCGGGGTGGGTGCAGGGTCAGCGATTGGCCGAGGGTTGGTCATCAGTGTTGGGTTGGTCATCGTTGGGTTGGTCATTGGTGTTGGGTTGGTCATCGTTGGATGGGTCATCATTGGATGGGTCATCATTGGGTTGGTCATCGGTGTTGGGTTGGTCATCGTTGGGTTGGTCAATGTTGGGTTGGTCATCATTGGATGGGTCATCATTGGGTTGGCCATTGTTGGGGTGGTCATCATTGGATTGGTCATTGGTGTTGGGTTGGTCATTGTTAGGTTGGTCATCATTGGGTTGGTCATCACTGGGTTGGCCATCACTGGATTGGTCATCATTGGATGGGTCATCGTTGGATTGGTCATTGTTGGGCTGGCCATCATGGTTGGGTTGGTCATCGTTGGGTTGGTCATCATTGAGTTGGTCATCATTGGATTGGTCATCGGTGTTGGGTTGTCCACCATCGTGTTGTCCACCATCATGTTGTCCATCACTGTGCTGTCCATCACTGGGTTGGTCATCAGTGTTGGGTTGGTCATCATTGGACTGTCCATCATTGCGTTGTCCATCATTGTGCTGTCCATCATTGTTGAGTTGGCCATTGTTGGGTTGGTCATCACTGGATTGGTCATCACTGGATGGGTCATCATTGGATTGGTCACCATTGGATGGGTCATCATTGGGTTGGTCATTGGTGTTGTGTTGCCCACCATCGTGTTGTCCATCACTGTGTTGTCCACCATCGTGTTGTCCACCATCATGTTGTCCATCACTGTGTTGTCCACCATCATGTTGTCCACCATCATGTTGTCCACCATCATGTTGTCCACCATCGTGTTGTCCACCATCATGTTGTCCACCATCATGTTGTCCACCATCGTGTTGTCCACCATCATGTTGTCCACCATCATGTTGTCCACCATCATGTTGTCCACCATCGTGTTGTCCATCATCATGTTGTCCATCACTGTGTTGTCCACCATCGTGTTGTCCATCCCTGTGCCGTCCACCACCACCTCCGGCCACACCCCCGCTCTCCCCCCCACCTCCGACTGACCGCTGGCCGTCCGTGCGTCCACCCCGCTGCGTCCGCCCCACGCCGCCGTCCCCCCGTAACCTCCCCCCTTCCCCCGCCCCGTCTCCAGCAACCCCCGGCGACATCCGGAACCTTCCTCGTCCTCTCCGGCCGCCGGCCGCTGACCGCCGCCGAGCGTCCGGCCGATGACCGCGGCTCTCCTCCGGCCGTGTCCGAGGTTGCTGAACCTGGCCAGGCCGTCGGGCATCAGGCAAACGTTGGCGCTCACGAAGGTGAAACCCCTGGGGGTCCTGGCGTCCCACAGCCGCGCCGTGGCCGCTCCGGCCGCGCGCTGCTGGACGAGTGACCGGCGTTTGGCCTGGGCCGGGAGCCACAGCGCCAGGCCCAGCAGCGCCGGCGGCACGGCCAGCAGAACCAGCAGAACCAGCACCGGCGCCGCGGCCAGCCTGGTGGCCACGGCCAGGCAGTGACCGGCCCGGTGGCGCCGCCAGCTCGCCTGCTGGGCCGTGGTGGGCCGCAGGGACAGCAGATGGTCAAGTGACCAATAGCCGGGGGTCAGCAGAGCTTCGGCCAGCGCGGCCAGCGCGGCCACAGCCCGGTTGGGGAAGGGGGTGTCGGGCAGAGTGGACGGAGGTGGCCACGGCATGGCCGGACGGTCCCGGGGGGCTCCTGGGTCCGGCCGGGGGGCTCGGGTGGGGTCGGTGGGACCTGTGGGGGGAGATGGCCGTGAGCGGGGAGGGGTCAGCGGAGCGGTCAGTGTCACCGGGGGGGTCCCCGGATGGAGAGGGACACGCGAGAACGGGCAGAGGGACCCCCGGGAACGGCGAGTGAGACCCCCTCCCCATCCTGGTCACCCGGTCACTGTGGTCACTGTGGTCACCTGGTCACTGCGGGAAACCTGGAGTGAGACCCCCTGTGAGTCCTGGGGAACTCAGAGACCCCCTCCCCATCCTGGTCACTGTGGTCACTGTGGTCACTGTGGTCACTGTGGTCACTCAGTGGTCACCTGGTCACTGCAGGAAACCACAAGTGAGACCCCCAGGAATGGTGAGTGAGACCCCCTCCCCATCCTGGTCACCAGGTCACTTGGTCACTGTGGTCACTGTGGTCCCTGTGGTCACTGTGGTCACTCTGTGGTCACTCTGTGGTCACCCGGTCACTGCGGGAAACCCAGAGTGAGACCCCCTGGAGTCCAGAGGAACCCAGAGTGAGACCCCTCCCCATCCTGGTCCCTGTGGTCACTGTGGTCACTCATTGGTCACTGTGGGAAACCTGGAGTGAGACCCTCAGGACCCCCGGGGAACTTGGACTGAGGCCCCCTCCCCATCCTGGTCACTGTGGTCACTCTGTGGTCACCTGGTCACTGCAGGAAACCCCGAGTGAGACCCCCGGGACCCCTGGGGAACCCAGAGTGAGACCCCTCCCCATCCTGGTCACTGTGGTCACTCTGTGGTCCCTGTGGTCACTCGGTCCCTGTGGTCACTATGGTCATTCAGTGGTCACTGTGGTCATCTGCTCCCTGTGGTCACTGTGGTCCCTGTAGTCACTCAGTGGTCACTCAGTGGTCACTCAGTGGTCACTCAGTGGTCACTCAGTGGTCCCTGTGGTCACTCAGTGGTCACTCAGTGGTCACCCAGTGGTCACTCAGTGGTCCCTGTGGTCACTCAGTGGTCACTCAGTGGTCACCCAGTGGTCACTCAGTGGTCCCTGTGGTCACTCTGTGGTCACTCTGTGGTCCCCGTGGTCCCCGTGGTCCCCGTGGTCACTGTGGTCACTGTGGTCACTGTGGTCACTCCGTGGTCACTCCGTGGTCACTCCGTGGTCACTCAGTGGTCACTGTGGTCCCTGTGGTCACTCTGTGGTCACTCTGTGGTCACTCAGTGGTCCCTGTGGTCACTGTGGTCACTCTGTGGTCACTGTGGTCACCCTGTGGTCACCCTGTGGTCACTCCCTGGTCACTCCGTGGTCACTCTGTGGTCACTCTGTGGTCACTGTGGTCCCTGTGGTCACTGTGGTCACTCGGTCCCTGTGGTCACTGTGGTCACTCTGTGGTCACTCCGTGGTCACTGTGGTCCCTGTGGTCCCTGTGGTCCCTGTGGTCACTCCGTGGTCACTCCGTGGTCACCCAGTGGTCACTCTGTGGTCACTCTGTGGTCACTCTGTGGTCCCCGTCGTCCCTGTGTTCACTCTGTGGTCACCCTGTGGTCACTCCGTGGTCACTCTGTGGTCACTCTGTGGTCACTGTGGTCACTCGGTCCCTGTGGTCCCTGTGGTCACTCCGTGGTCACTCCGTGGTCACTCTGTGGTCACCCTGTGGTCACTCTGTGGTCACTCGGTCACCGCAGGAAACTCGAAGCGATGCCCCCTCCCCCACCCCGGCCACCACCGTGGGAATTTCCCCTCCCCCCACTCCGGCCACCGTGGGAATTTCCGGCGGCCGGGAACTGCCCCTCCCCCCTCCGGCCACCGTGGGAACCTCCCGGGAATGTCACCTGTGCCCTTCAGTGTCACCTGTCCCCCCCCCAATGTCACCTGTCCCCCCCAATGTCACCTGTCCACCCCCCAATGTCACCTGTCCACCCCCCAATGTCACCTGTCCCCCCCTCCAGTGTCACCTGTCCACCCCAATGTCACCTGTCCCCTCCGGGAATGTCACCTGTCCCCTCTAATGTCACCTGTCCCCCCCAATGTCACCTGTCCCCCCCGGGAATGTCACCTGTGCCCCCCAGGATTGTCACCTGTCCCCTCCAATGTCACCTGTCCCCCCTGGGATTGTCACCTGTCCCCCCCCGGGAATGTCACCTGTCCCCTTCAATGTCACCTGTCCCCTCCCAATGTCACCTGTCCCCCCCCCGGGAATGTCACCTGTGCCCCCCAGGATTGTCACCTGTCCCCCCCAATGTCACCTGTCCCCCCCAATGTCACCTGTCCCCTCCAATGTCACCTGTCCCCTCCAATGTCACCTGTGCCCCCTAGGATTGTCACCTGTCCCCTCCGGGGGGGAGGGGCAAGGCACCACCCCTCCCCCCCCCGGACCCCTCAGGTGAGTCCGGCCCGGAGGAGCCGCTCCCGTCCCTTCCCCTCCCCCACGGTGGTGGCACCTGAGCCACCTGAGCCACCTGAGCCACCTGAGGCACCCGGGACCCCCTCACCTGGCCTGGGGCTTGGGGGGGGTCAGGAGACAGGTGAGTCCTGTCCAGGTGAGTCCTGCCCAGGTGAGTCCTGGCTCCTGATCCTGTCCAGGTGAGTCCTGGTCCCTGAGTCTGGACAGGTGAGGCCCAGCTCCTGATCTTGTCCAGGTAAATCCCAGCCAGGTGAGTCTCCTGATCCTGTCCAGGTGAGTTCTGGTCCCTGATCCTGTCCAGGTGAGTCATGGCCAGGTGAGTTCCGGCCCCTGAGCCCGGCCAGGTGAGGTCCAGCCCCTGATCTTGTCCAGGTGAATCCCAGCCAGGTGAGTCCCCTGAGCCTGTCCAGGTGAGTCCTGTCCAGGTGAGTTCTGGCCAGGTGAATCCCAGCCAGGTGAGTCCTGTCCAGGTGAGTCCCAGCCCCTGAGCCTGTCCAGGTGAGTCCCGATCTCTGTTCCTGTCCAGGTGAGTTCCGGCCAGGTGAGTCATGGCCAGGTGAGTTCCAGCCCCTGAGCCCAGCCAGGTGAGTTCCCTGAGCCTGGACAGGTGAGTCCTGGTCTCTGTTCCAGTCCAGGTGAGTCCCAGCCCCTGATCCTGTCCAGGCGAGTTCCGCCCCCAGATCCCGGCCAGGTGAGTCCTGGTCAGGTGAGTCCCAGTCTCTGATCCTGTCCAGGTGAGTCCCGGTCAGGTGAGTTCCGGTTCCTGAGCCCGGCCAGGTGAGTCCCATCCGGCCGGGCTGGTCTGACAGGTTCCTGGCAGGGCTGGGACACCTCACCTGGGCAGAACCTCACCTGGGGCAGAGAACCTCACCTGGGCTGGGACACCTCACCTGGGCTGGGACACCTCACCTGGGCTGGGACACCTCACCTGGGCAGAGAAACCTCACCTGGGCCAGAGACACCTCACCTGGGCAGAGAAACCTCACCTGGGCCAGAGACACCTCACCTGGGCTGGGGAACCTCACCTGGGCAGGAGAACCTCACCTGGGCAGAACCTCACCTGGGCAGAACCTCACCTGGGCAGTGACACATCTCACCTGGGCAGAGAAACCTCACCTGGGCCAGAGACACCTCACCTGGGGCAGAACCTCACCTGGGCAGAGACACCTCACCTGGGGCAGAGAACCTCACCTGGGCACTGACACCTCACCTGGGCCAGAGAACCTCACCTGGGCAGAACCTCACCTGGGCAGAACCTCACCTGGGCCAGAGACACCTCACCTGGGCAGAGACACCTCACCTGGGGCAGGGGAACCTCACCTGGGCACTGACACCTCACCTGGGCAGTGACACCTCACCTGGGCAGTGACACCTCACCTGGGCACTGACACCTCACCTGGGAAGAGACACCTCACCTGGGCAGAGAAACCTCACCTGGGCCAGAGACACCTCACCTGGGCAGGAGAACCTCACCTGGACGTGGGCTGGTGCTGGACACTGGGGTCACTGGGGGTCACTGGGGTCACTACTGGGGTCACTGGTCCCAAGTGTCCACCCAAGGGTCAGTCCCAGTGTCCCCAGTGTCCTCCAGTGTCCACCAAGGGGTCAGTGCCAGTGTCCCCCAGTGTCCCCCAGTGTCCCCCCAGTGTCCATCCAGTGTCCCCCAGTGTCCACCCAAGGGTCAATCCCAGTGTCCCCCAATGTCCCCCCAGTGTCCCCAGCATCCCCAGTGTCCCCAGTGTCCCCAGTGTCACCCAAGGGGTCAGTGTCCCCAGTGTCCCCAGTGTCCCCCCAGTGTCCCCCCAGTGTCCCCACCCCAGTGTCCACCCAGGGGTCAGTGACCCGTCCCTGTCCCCACCCCTCACCTCCACTCGCCACCGTGGCCACCTCCACCTGCCCGGGCTGGCCTGGCCCGGCCGGGAGTGGCCACAGGGGGTGGCTACCGGGAGTGGCTACCGAGTGTGGCTACCGGGAATGGCTACCGGGAGTGGCTACCAGGGGTGGCTACCGGGGCTGCCAGGCCAGCCGGGTGACAGGCGACAGTGACAAAACATCCGCCCGGCCGCGTTCCTGTCGCCCTGCGTGGCCACTGTGGCCACCCCCGGGTCACCCCCGGGCCACCCCCGGGCCACCCCCCGGGCCACCCCCGGGTCACCCCCGGGGCCACCGGGCCGGTTCCGCCGGTAGCCCCGAGGAGGGGGAGGGGCTGTGGTGGCACCGGGGGTGGGGGGCGGTGACAGTTCTGTGTCACCCTCACCTGTCCAGGTGTCCCCGGGGGTGGCCCGGGCTGTTCCTGTCCCTGTTCCTGTCCCCTCCTGTCCCTCTGTCCCTCTCCTGTCCCCTCTGTCCCCTCCTGTCCCCTCTGTCCCCTCTGTCCCTTCTGTCCCCTCTGTCCCCTCTGTCCCTCTCCTGTCCCCTCTGTCCCCTCTGTCCCTTCTGTCCCCTCTGTCCCCTCTGTCCCCTCTGTCCCCTCTGTCCCCTCTGTCCCCTCCTGTCCCCTCCTGTCCCCTCTGTCCCCTCTGTCCCTTCTGTCCCCTCTGTCCCCTCTGTCCCCTCCTGTCCCCTCTGTCCCCTCTGTCCCTTCTGTCCCCTCTGTCCCCTCTGTCCCTCTGTCCCCTCTGTCCCCTCTGTCCCCTCCTGTCCCCTCTGTCCCCTCCTGTCCCCAACTGTCCCCTCTGTCCCCTCCTGTCCCCTCTGTCCCTCTGTCCCCTCCTGTCCCCTCTGTCCCTCTGTCCCTCTGTCCCCTCTGTCCCCTCCTGTCCCTCTGTCCCTCTGTCCCCTCCTGTCCCCCCCAGCTCGCAGCCGCCCCCCCCCCGGGTGCAGGAGGTGACACAGGAGGTGACACAGGAGGTGACACGGAAGGTGAGAGAGCTGGGGACCCCCCTGTGACCCCCCCGGGACCCCCCCCGTGTCACCTCGGTGTCACCCTGAGCCCCCCGGAGTGACCGGGACCCCCCCTGTGACCCCCCTGTGACCCCCCTGTGACGCCCCCGGTGTCACCCCGGTGTCACCTCGGTGTCACCCTGAACCCCCCGGTGTCACCCTGACCCTCCCGGGACCCCCCCGGCCCCCCCCGGTTCCCCCCCCCGGTGTCACCTCGCTGTCGCCGCTCTGTCCCCGCTGTCGCCGCCTCCAGAAGCGAAAGGAAAAGCGCGGTCGAAAACGAAAGGAAAACACAAAAACGGCGGAAAAAAAACAGCGGGACCCCCCCGTGACACCCCCGGGACCCCCCGGTGTCACCCGGACCCTCCTGTGACCCCTCCGGAGTGAGCGGAACCCCCCGGGACCCCCCAGTGTCACCGTCACCCCGCCAGTATCACCCTGACCCCCCCGGGACCCCCCCGGTGTGACCGGGACACCCCCATTGTCACCCTGACCCTCCCGGTGTCACCCTGACCCCTCTGTGACACCCCCGGGACACCCCCGGGACCCCCCCCAGTGTCACCCTGACCCTCCCGGTGTCACCGTGACACCTCCGGGACACCCCCGGGACCCCCCCGGAGTGACCACGACACCCCCATTGTCACCCTGAGCCCCCCGGTGTCACCCTGACCCCCCCGGGACCCCCCCCCGAAGTGACCGGGACACCCCCGGTGTCACCCTGACCCCCCCACTGTCACCCGGTGTCACCGGGACCCCACGGGACCCCACCGGAGTGACCACGACACCCCCGGTGTCACCGTGACACCCCCGGAGTGACCGGGACCCCCCGGGACCCTTCCGGTGTCACCCTGACCCCACTGTGACCCCCCTGTGACCCCCCCGGAGTGACCGGGACACCCCCGGGGACACAGAGGGACAAAGGGGGGACACAGGGGGACTCAGGGCCAGCCCTGGGGACACAGGGGGACACAGGGGGACACAGGGGGACACAGGGGGACACAGGGGGACACAGGGGGACACAGAGGGACACAGGGCCAGCCCTGGGGACACAGGGGGACACAGGGCCAGCCCCAGGGACACAGGGGGACACAGAGGGACACAGAGGGACACAGAGCCAGCCCTGGGGACACAAAGGGACACAGGGGGGACAGGGGGACACAGAGCCAGCCCCAGGGACACAGAGGGACACAGAGGGACACAGAGCCAGCCCCAGGGACACAGGGGGACACAGAGGGACACAGGGGGACACAGGGGGACACAGAGGGACACAGGGGGACACAGAGGGACACAGGGCCAGCCCCAGGGACACAGGGGGACACAGAGGGACACAGGGGGACACAGGGGGACACAGAGGGACACAGGGGGACACAGAGGGACACAGGGCCAGCCCCAGGGACACAGGGGGACACAGGGGGACACAGAGCCAGCCCCAGGGACACAGGGGGACACAGAGGGACACAGGGGGACACAGGGGGACACAGGGGGACACAGAGGGACACAGAGGGACACAGGGGGACACAGGGGGACACAGAGGGACACAGAGGGACACAGGGGGACACAGAGCCAGCCCCAGGGACACAGAGGGACACAGGGGGACACAGAGGGACACAGAGCCAGCCCTGGGGACACAAAGGGACACAGGGGGGACAGGGGGACACAGAGCCAGCCCCAGGGACACAGAGGGACATAGGGACACAGGGGGACACAGGGGGACACAGAGGGACACAGGGGGACACAGAGCCAGTCCCGGGGACACAGGGCCAGCCCCGGGGACACAGGGGGACACAGGGGGACACAGAGGGACACAGGGGGACACAGAGGGACACAGGGCCAGCCCCAGGGACACAGGGGGACACAGGGGGACACAGAGGGACACAGGGGGACACAGGGGGACACAGAGGGACACAGAGCCAGCCCCAGGGACACAGGGCCAGCCCCGGGGATCCCCGAGGGGGACACACACACAGCCTCGGGGTGCGATGGGCACAGCAGCAGGTGCAGGGGAGGGGGTGACAAAAATAAACCGAGGCAGCAGGGGGGGATCCTGAGGAGAGCAGGATGGGATCCTGAGGATCCTGAGAGCAGGGTGGGATCCTGAGGGGGACAGGGTGGGATCCTGAGGATCCTGAGGGCAGCAGGGTGGGATCCTGAGGGCAGGGGGGGATCCTGAGGGGGACAGGGTGGGATCCTGAGAGCAGCAGGATGGGATCCTGAGGATCCTGAGAGCAGCAGGATGGGATCCTGAGGAGATCAGGGTGGGATCCTGAGGGCAGCAGGGTGGGATCCTGAGGATCCTGAGGGCAGCAGGGTGGGATCCTGAGGGCGGCAGGGTGGGATCCTGAGGGGGACAGGGTGGGATCCTGAGAGCAGCTGGGTGGGATCCTGAGGATCCTGAGGGCAGCAGGGTGTGATCCTGAGGGCGGCAGGGTGGGATCCTGAGGATCCTGAGGGCAGCAGGGTGGGATCCTGAGGAGAGCAGGGTGGGATCCTGAGGGCAGCAGGGTGGGATCCTGAGGATCCTAAGGGCAGCAGGGTGGGATCCTGAGGATCCTGAGGAGAGCAGGGTGGGATCCTGAGGGGGACAGAGTGGGATCCTGAAGGCAGCAGGGTGGGATCCTGAGGGGGACAGGGTGGGATCCTGAGGATCCTGAGAGCAGCAGGGTGGGATCCTGAGGGCAGCAGGGGGGGATCCTGAGGATCCTGAGGAGATCAGGGTGGGATCCTGAGGGCAGCAGGGTGGGATCCTGAGGATCCTGAGGACAGCAGGGTGGGATCCTGAGAGCAGGATGGGATCCTGAGGATCCTGAGGGGAGCAGGGGGCGATCCTGAGGAGAGCAGGGTGGGATCCTGAGGGCAGGGTGGGATCCTGAGGGCAGGGTGGGATCCTGAGGATCCTGAGAGCAGCAGGGTGGGATCCTGAGGATCCTGAGGAGAGCAGGGTGGGATCCTGAGGGGGACAGGGCGGGATCCTGAGGATCCTGAGGGCGGCAGGGTGGGATCCTGAGGATCCTGAGGAGAGCAGGGTGGGATCCTGAGGGGAGCAGGGTGGGATCCTGAGGATCCTGAGGGGGACAGGGTGGGATCCTGAGGGCATCAGGGTGGGATCCTGAGGATCCTGAGGAGAGCAGGGTGGGATCCTGAGGATCCTGAGGGGGACAGGGTGGGATCCTGAGGGCATCAGGGTGGGATCCTGAGGGGGACAGGGTGGGATCCTGAGGATCCTGAGGAGAGCAGGGTGGGATCCTGAGGATCCTGAGGGCAGCAGGGTGGGATCCTGAGGATCCTGAGGAGAGCAGGGTGGGATCCTGAGGAGAGCAGGGTGGGATCCTGAGGGGGACAGGGTGGGATCCTGAGGATCCTGAGGAGAGCAGGGTGGGATCCTGAGGATCCTGAGGGCAGCAGGGTGGGATCCTGAGGATCCTGAGGGCAGCAGGGTGGGATCCTGAGGATCCTGAGGACAGCAGGGTGGGATCCTGAGAGCAGGATGGGATCCTGAGGATCCTGAGGGGAGCAGGGGGCGATCCTGAGGAGAGCAGGGTGGGATCCTGAGGGCAGGGTGGGATCCTGAGGGCAGGGTGGGATCCTGAGGATCCTGAGAGCAGCAGGGTGGGATCCTGAGGATCCTGAGGAGAGCAGGGTGGGATCCTGAGGGGGACAGGGCGGGATCCTGAGGATCCTGAGGGCGGCAGGGTGGGATCCTGAGGATCCTGAGGAGAGCAGGGTGGGATCCTGAGGGGAGCAGGGTGGGATCCTGAGGATCCTGAGGGGGACAGGGTGGGATCCTGAGGGCATCAGGGTGGGATCCTGAGGATCCTGAGGAGAGCAGGGTGGGATCCTGAGGATCCTGAGGGGGACAGGGTGGGATCCTGAGGGCATCAGGGTGGGATCCTGAGGGGGACAGGGTGGGATCCTGAGGATCCTGAGGAGAGCAGGGTGGGATCCTGAGGATCCTGAGGGCAGCAGGGTGGGATCCTGAGGATCCTGAGGAGAGCAGGGTGGGATCCTGAGGAGAGCAGGGTGGGATCCTGAGGGGGACAGGGTGGGATCCTGAGGATCCTGAGGAGAGCAGGGTGGGATCCTGAGGATCCTGAGGGCAGCAGGGTGGGATCCTGAGGATCCTGAGGGCAGCAGGGTGGGATCCTGAGGATCCTGAGGGGGACAGGGTGGGATCCTGAGGGCAGCAGGAAGGAGAAGCTGCCAGGGCAGCTCTGCTCCCTCGCAGCAGCTGCTCTGCAAAGCGGGGACAGGGCACGGAGAGGAGAGGCTGCACCCCTGGAACAGAAGCAGGGCAGGGGGAGCTGCAGCCGCACCCCCTCCCCAGCGCTCCGTGAGCTCAGAAATGCCCTCGGAGCCTGAGGAGCAGCATCTGTGCCGAGCTCCTCCCGAGCTGTCTAAGAACGCTGGCTGCAGGCTGGAATTCCTGCGGGATAACGAAATCCTCTGGCGAGCGGCCTTGGGGATGCATTTCTGTACCAGAAGAGAACAGCACAAGTGGAAATTTGAGCTGCGGCGCTTTTCCTGGCCAAGCTGCAGCTGGGATGGAAAATGAGGCTGGAAAAAATCCTGTGTCCTGTGCCGGGAAACGATGTCCTGAGCCCTGGGAGCGCTGCAGGGAATGCACTGGAACGGAACCAGGAAAGGAACTGGGAATTGAACTGGGAAAGGACCCGGAATGGAACTGGGATTTTGGGGGTCGGGATTTTGGGGGTCGGGATTTTGAGGGTCGGGATTTTTGGGGGTCGGGATTTTTGGGGGTCGGGATTTTGGGGATCGGGATTTTGGGGGTCGGGATTTTGGGGATTGGGATTTTGGGGGTCGGGATTTTGGGGATCGGGATTTTGGGGGTCGGGATTTTGGGGATCGGGATTTTGGGGGTCGGGATTTTGGGGATTGGGATTTTTGGGGGTCGGGATTTTGGGGGTCGGGGTCCCTGGGGTGCCTCAGCCCCGCTTTATCCTCAGCTTTATCCTTTTCTCCTCAGTTTTATTCCTTTATTCTCAGCTTTATCAACTTAATCATTTTTTCCTCAGGTTTATCCCTTTATCCTCAGTTTTATCATTTTAATTCTCAGTTTGAGCCTCAGTTTTATTCCTGTATCTTCAGTTTTATCTTTTTATCCTTGGTTTTATTTCTGTATCTTCAGTTTTATTCCTTTATCCTCACTTTTATCCCATTATTCTCACTTTTATCCTCACTTTTATCCCGTTATCCCCTGTTTTAACATCCATTTTCTCCTCTTCCCGCTCCATTTCCCATTCCCATGGAATTCCGGGCTGGTTTGGGGATTTTTAGGATCACGTTGATCACCGTGCCAGGGAGCTCCTGGATGGGGCATCCACGGATTCCCTGGGAAATCTCTGGGAAATCTTTGGATAATCTCTGGGAAATCCCTGGGAATTCCAGCCCCTGCTCCCACAGCCGGCAGGAATTCCTTCTCGATTCAGGAATTCCCATTTTCCCAATTCAGGAATTCCCATTTTCCCCATCCAGGAATTCCCATTTTTTTCGCCAATTCAGGAATTCCCATTTTCCCCGAGTCAGGAATTCCCATTTTTATCCCCAATTCAGGAATTCCCATTTTCCCCGATTCAGGAATTCCCATTTTTATCCCCAATTCAGGAATTCCCATTTTCCCTGATTCAGGAATTCCCATTTTCCCAATTCAGGAATTCCCATTTTCCCCGATTCAGGAATTCCCATTTTTTCCCCAATTCAGGAATTCCCATTTTCCCCATCCAGGAATTTACATTTTTTTCCCCAATTCAGGAATTCCCATTTTCCCCCAATTCAGGAATTCCCATTTTTTTCCCCAATTCAGGAATTCCCATTTTCCCCATCCAGGAATTCCCATTTTCCCCATCCAGGAATTCCCATTTTTTTTCCCAATTCAGGAATTCCCATTTTCCCCATCCAGGAATTCCCATTTTTTCCCCAGTTCAGGAATTCCCATTTTCCCCATCCAGGAATTCCCATTTTCCCCATCCAGGAATTCCCATTTTTTCCCCAATTCAGGAATTCCCATTTTCCCCATCCAGGAATTCCCATTTTTTCCCCGATTTCCCATCCCCTCGTGCTCCAGGCCCTCGTTCAGAGTCACCAGGGCAGGGCCGGGTGGGGAAAACGAGAAGAAAACTCCTGGATTTGGTTAAATCTGATTTAATAATTAACAATTACTGACCCCGCGGGAGGAGAGGAACAATTCCAGGTTTTAGCTCGGGGGCCTCGGTGGCCGAAGTGACCACATTGGCCGTGGTGGCCTCAGCAGGTACAGTGACCATGGAGGGCTTGGTGGCCACAGAGGCCGTGGTGGCTGCGGTGGCCTCACGGCTCAGGTGCTCTCTGTGGCCATGGTGGCCACACTGGTCACAGTGGTCAGAGTGACCCTGGCGGCCACCATGGCCACGGCAACTTTGGTGACTCAAGTGGCCAGAGTGGCCCAAATGACCCCGGTGGCATCAATGGCCACTGCCATGGCCACGGTGGCCAGGAGAAGCCCCCCGAGGTGGGGGGGGTGGCTGGGCCGGCTCCCACCTGGGGACACAAAGAGGGGGCCCAGGGGCCATGCAGGGGTCAGGGGGGGTCAGGGGGGTCAGAGGGGGTCAGAGGGGGTCAGGGGGGGTCAGAGGGGGCCACAGCGAGGTCCCTGTGCCCTGTCCCCAGCCCTGAGCGTCCCTGTTCCCCCACCCCAATGGGTGTCCCCTGTCCCGGGGGTCCCTGTCCCCATTCCCAGGGTCCCTGTCCCCACCTCAGGGAGTGTCCCCATCCCCAGGGGTCTGTGTCCCCAGCTCCGGGGTTCCCTGTCCCAAATCCCGGGCTGTGTCCCCTGTCCCAGGGGTCCCTGTCCCCCCACCACAGGGACCCCCACCCCAGGTTCCCTCTCCCCAGCCCAGGCCGTGTCCCTGGTGTCCCCAGGGGTCCCTGTCCCCAGCCCAGGGAGTGTCCCCGGTGTCCCCAGGGGTCCCCGTCCCCAGCCCAGGCCGTGTCCCCGCTGTCCCCACGCTGTCACCTCACAGCCACTCGCAGTTGGACGTGCGGAAGGTCCGTCTGGAGTTGAGGTGGATCCGCATTGTGTTCCCGTCCCGGGTGACTTTGGTGACCGTGAAGGTCTCGAAGGGCGGCACCAGCAGCTGCTGCTCGCTGGGGTTGTAGGAGAAGTTCTGGATGTCGGCTCCATGGCAGGTTTTCACCTGGAGCAAGGTGACATTCCCCTGAGCCTGGGCCACCTTCGCGCTCAGCGATGTCACCACGAAGTGACCAAAGCTGACGGTGAGGCCGGGCCGGGCGTCCAGCCAGACATCCCTGAAGCCCCGGAAGCCCCGGTGGCAGCGCCAGGGGTCCCACAGCCTCCGCAGGGCCTGGCTGAGCAGGAAATGCAGAGCTTTGGAGCGGAATCCATGGCGGTATTCCCGGCCGGAGCTGCCGGCGCGGCGCGTGGCCGCGTGGAACCCCGCGCTGGGCTCCTCCATGGTGAGGGCCAGGACAGCGATGGCCTGGGCCGGGCTCAGAGGGGACGGGCGGGGGTCTCGGGAGGGCTCTGGGGACCTGCGGCGGCACCACTCGGCCGTGGCCTGCTCCCAGAGCCGGGCCAGGTTCTGCTGGTGCCGGAGCTCGGCGTCGCTCCGCTTCTCCAGGATGGTCACGGTGTCACCGCAGCCCCGGTACCGATCATCCAACGCGGCCGGGAGCCAGCGCGGGGGCTCCACACCCACAGCACCGGCCACGGTGGCCACGGTGGCCACGGGCAGGGCCAGCAGGGCCAGCAGGGCCATGGGGGGCAGAGAGCACCAGGAGCAGTGAAGGACACTGGGGACAAAGGGACACTGTGTGACACAGGGGACAGGGAGAGGACACTGGGGGACACAGGGGGGACAGGGGGAGGACACTGAGGGACACTCAGGGGACACTGATGGGACACTGAGGGGCCCCAGGGGACACTGAGGGGACACTGAGGGGACACTGAGGGGACATGGGGACCCTCCTTGCTGAGGGTCTGGGCAGGGACAGTGAGCTCAGCCCGGGGAGGGGGGACAGCCCCAGCCAGGAGACCCCTGGGAGTGTCCTGGGAGCCTGACCCCAAATCCTGGGGTCACTCCTGGACACCCCAGTGACCCCCAGTGTCCCCCCCAGTGTCCCCCCCAGTGTCCCCAGTGATCCCAGTGTCCCCTCAGTGTCCCCTCAGTGTCCCCCAGTGATCCCCAGTATCCCCCCAGTGTCCTCTCACTGTCCCCCCAGTGTTCCCCAATGACCTCAGTATCCCCCCCAGTGTCCCTTCAGTGTCCCCCAGTGTCCTCTCAGTGTCCCTTCCAGTGTCCCCTCAGTGTCCCCCAGTGTCCCATTCAGAGCTCCCCAGTGTTCTCTAATGTCCCCCAGTGTCCCCCCAGTGTCCCCTGTTGGGAAGGTGGCATTAGAAAGAAATTATAAATATGAGTCTTTAGCCAGAAAGGCTCAGGAAGAAATAGAAATGAAAGCAGGGTTTGAATAATTCAAAGGAACCGGGCTGCTGTGCCAGAGCACGTTCTGTCCCCCAAGAAAACTGAGACCCCTCTCCCCAGCCTCATGAGGAAAGGGCTGAAGGACCCTGAGATCACTAAAAATACCCAAAAGCAGCGATTTCTATCGGTCACACACAAATGGGACTGGGTTAGTCCGCTGACAAAGATTGGTTAGTGAAGGAATGGAATGTTCAATGTACAGGCTGGGTAAGGAATTGGAAAAGAGACTTTTACTTTTCTCTCTTGGCTCTCAGCCCTCTCCGCTCTCCTCTCTCAGGCTCCTCACTCTCCCTTTTCACCGGCTCTCAATTATTTCAGTCACTCTCTTTCTTAACATCTCAAGTCCCGAGCTCCTGCATTCATATTTTATTCCCTTTTGTGTTGTTCTCTCCGAGCCTGCTCTGAGCTCCACCTGCGCTCCCCAGCAGAGCTCTGTCTGTCCCTGTGTCTGTCTGTCCCACAGCCTGGAATAAACTGCTGCCACCAACTCGGCTCTGGAGCTCTGTGCTGTGGCTCGGACCGTGCAGCCCGAAGGGTCTCCTACAGTCCCCAGTGTCCCCCCAGTGTCCTCCAGTATCCCCCCAGTGTTCCCCAGTGTCCCCTCCGTGTCCTCCAGTGTCGCTACAGTGTTCCCCCAGTGTCCCCCCCGGTGCCCTCCAGTGTCCCCAGTGTCCCCTCAGTGTCTCCCAGCGCCCCCCCGGTGTCCCTCCAGTGTCCCCCAGTGACCCCCAGTGCCCCCAAGTGTCCCCCAGTGTCCCTCCAGTCTCCCCCCCGGTGTTCCCCCGGTGCTCCCCCAGTGTCTCCCAGCGCACCCCCGGTGTCCCCTCAGTGCCCCCCAGTGTCCCCAGTGTCCCCCGGTGCCCCCCAGCCCCCGGTACCGAACCGGGCCGGGCTGAGCTCCCTGCAGAGCCGCAGGATCCCCACTCCGGATTTGGGATCAGCCGGGATCCAGCGGATCTCTGCCGCTCCCTCAGCTCAAGTAACCCGGCACAATTAAAAACGCTAATTGCGAGCGGCCCCTGCCCAATTCAGCCACAGCTTTTCCTGGGAATGATTCCCTGGCTCCCCCTCCTCCCCCCGGGAATCCTTTTGTGCTCCTGGAGAGCCCTAAAGGGGTCTGGGGTCCTTCTCACCGAGCCCTAAAGGGGTCTGGGGTCCTTCTCTTCTCACCGAGCCCTAAAGGGGTCTGGGGTCCTTCTCACCGAGCCCTAAAGGGGTCTGGGGTCCTTCTCTTCTCACCGAGCCCTAAAGGGGTCTGGGGTCCTTCTCACCGAGCCCTAAAGGGGTCTGGGGTCCTTCTCACCGAGCCCTAAAAGGGGTCTGGGGTCCTTCTCACCGAGCCCTAAAGGGGTCTGGGGTCCTTCTCACCGAGCCCTAAAGGGGTCTGGGGTCCTTCTCACCGAGCCCTAAAGGGCTCTGGGGTCCTTCTCACCGAGCCCTAAAGGGGTCTGGGGTCCTTCTCACCGAGCCCTTGGGGATCTTCGGCGTTTCCTGGGATGTTTCTTCACAGAGGCGCCGCCGGTTCCTGCTGTGACCCCACCAAACCCCTCTGAGGTTCCTTTATCGGGCTCCTCCCGCGGTTCCAGCCGGGTTTGATCCCCGCTCCTCCCCTGATGCTCTCCCGCTTCCAGCCGGGATTGGTTCTCTCCGCTCTCCTGTCTCAGGCTCCTCACTCTCCGTTTCCCGACTTCACTTCTCTTCTGCCACTCTCTTTCTCTGACAGTATCATATATTCAGGTCCTGTTTAATGTTTTACTCCCTTTTGTGTTCTCTCCGACCTTGCTCTGAGCTTTATCTGCTGGCTCCTAGCAGGGCTCTGTCTGTCTCTCACCCACAGCCTGCAATGAACTCCTGGCACCCAACTCGGCTCTGGAGCTCTGTGCTGTGGCTCGGACCGTGCAGCCCAAAGCGGCTCCTACAGTCCCCAGTGTCCCTTCAGTGTCCCTTCAGTGTCCCCAGTGTCCCCCAGTGTCCCCCAGTGTCCCCAGTGTCCCTCCAGTGTCCCCCAGTGTCCCCAGTGTCCCTTCAGTGTCCCCCAGTGTCCCCCAGTGTTGGGTTATATAAACAGCCTGTCCAGCTCCAGCACGGCGGTCACGCTCCAGCCGCTCGGTCCATATCCCACTGCATCAATGTGATGGATGGCAGAATCTGGCGATTTCTTGCAGGGAAACATTAACTTTTTATAGCCTGAGGTCACTGTGTTCCTCACATCTACACATGTCACACCTGGGTGCTACTGGCTAATTACCAAAGTAATTACTGTCCTAGCAGAGAGGGGGGGTTAGGGTTACTTCCCATAACATCCCGAAATGTTCCGCATCGCCAGGCCTTGAACTACAACAGGGGCAATAAGGGGAGTCAAGAGTCTTTGACAGCAGGGGATGGATGGATTGGTGTTGGTGTGCTGGAACAGAATTGGTTCATAGATTGTGTTGGTGTGCTGGAACAGAATTGGTTCATAGATTGTGTTTGGTGTGCTGGAACAGAATTGGTTCATAGATTGTGTTGGTGTGCTGGAACAGAATTGGTTCATAGATTGTGTTGGTGTGCTGGAACAGAATTGGTTAATGGATTGTGTTGGTGTGCTGGAACAGAATTGGTTAATGGATTGGTGTTGGTGTGCTGGAACAGAATTGGTTCATAGATTGTGTTGGTGTGCTGGAACAGAATTGGTTCATAGATTGTGTTGGTGTGCTGGAACAGAATTGGTTAATGGATTGTGTTGGTGTGCTGGAACAGAATTGGTTAATGGATTGTGTTGGTGTGCTGGAACAGAATTGGTTCATAGATTGTGTTGGTGTGCTGGAACAGAATTGGTTCATAGATTGTGTTGGTGTGCTGGAACAGAACTGGTTCATAGATTGTGTTGGTGTGCTGGAACAGAATTGGTTAATAGATTGTGTTGGTGTGCTGGAACAGAATTGGTTCATAGATTGTGTTGGTGTGCTGGAACAGAATTGGTTCATAGATTGTGTTGGTGTGCTGGAACAGAATTGTTTAATGGATTGTGTTGGTGTGCTGGAACAGAATTGGTTCATAGATTGTGTTGGTGTGCTGGAACAGAATTGGTTCATAGATTGTGTTGGTGTGCTGGAACAGAATTGGTTAATGGATTGTGTTGGTGTGCTGGAACAGAATTGGTTCATGGAGAGTGTGGAGAGATGTGGTTGAAGCAGGGAGCAGGAGTGAAGGTGCAGGACCAGGAGCACAGGATGGGGGCCTGTGAAGCTGCTGGGACTCAGCACTGGGCAGTGCCTGACCCCACCGGCCCCGGGCAGGGGCAGCAGCAGCTGCCGGCCCTTTGAGGCTGCGGGACACCCTGGCCGCCTGTGGTGCTGCCGGCCGTGCCCGCCGGGAGCACTGGAGCGAGGAGGAGCTGTTTGGACAATGTGGCAGGACAGGGACTGGCTCTGGTATTCGGTGTGTGCTAAACAGAGGGAGCACAAGGAGGAAAGGCGAAGGTGATGGCCTTTTTCAGGCCAAAGAGAGAAAGACCGCAAGGTCCAAGGGGTCCCCCGGGACAGAGGGGACGGGATCGGGCACAAGGAATTGCCGGAGGATTTCTCTCCCCAGCACGGGAGACCCAAGCCAAACAGCAGTTGGGAAAGGATCAGTGTGCTGCCTTCAGGGCATAAGACACTGAAAACGGCAATGGCTGCAAAAAAAAGCCAAAAACAGCTGGATTGGCGAAAGTGCAGAAGATAAGGGAAATAGATTGTTAAGAGTGTCAAAAGCTCTCATTAAATCCACCAACCTAGAGCCGTTGTCAACTTTTAAAGTGGGTCTGGATCGAGGAGAGGTGTGTGTCTTAGTAAAAACAAAGACCTCTCCATTCACCTTAATTTTTAGCCCCGAGGGGGAAAATTGTCTAAAGAATTTTTTTGATCGTTCAAAGGAGTTGTGAAAATTGTGGTTTCTTCTTTTGGCTCAAAAGTTTGAACACATCTTTCTCTGAAAGAATTGTAAAAATTGTAGTAAATTAATTAGAGGTTTAATTAATTTGTCTGCATGAAGTTTTGTGCAGAGCTGAATAGCTCCAGTTTGGAGGAGACCACATCCCTCTGCTTTTTGTATGTTTTGTTGTAAAAAGCCAGAATTGGCAAATCTCAGTTATGAAGCCAATGCGGCAAGTCATACCTTGTGGGGAAAACCCCCACCAGTCTGTGGTTTGTTGTGGCCTTAAAGCAAATTCTGTAGCTGCAACCTTGTGAAAATAGTGTCCTATGGAAGGCCTGGGTATTTGTCATGCACTTCCTCTGTGGAAGTTATGGGAAAACTTTAAAAGAAAGTATTTTGTTTCTTTCCTTAATAAAAGTTTGAAATATTAAAAGTTATAAAATGTTATAAATATTAGAGTTTCCTTAATAGAAGTTAATTTGTTACTCACCTCCCTATGCCTAAGATAGACTTGATGTAAAACTTGAGATAGAGAGTGGTTAGTTACTAAAAAATAAAGAAATGTAATGTAATTGGTTTAAAGCAGTGGCATTACTTGCTGCTGAACTAGATCATGTTTACACCAAGTCACTTATTTTGTTTGAGCAAACTTCACAAAAGAAAAATGTTAAGAGAGTTTGCTCCACGCTCAGAAGTTAAGTTGTTGCAGTATGAAAATAATTAACTGTTCTCAGGGAAACTGTGAGGAGAGGTTTATTAACCTGCAGAGGAAAAACGTTGGCTCATGAGAATTTAATCTCCCGCCTGTTAGAAGTGGTGAATTTGCCAAAAGAAGTAGCAATGACTCACATTAAAAGGCACCAGGCAGGGTGCTCAAAATAGGCAAAGAGAAGCAGACTGGTTGATGAAGAAGCGAAAAGCTGCATTGTTGCCAGAAGTTTCTAGGATATTTCCCTTGCTCCCAGTGGCTGTCCCCTTGCCAGAAAAGTTGTCTTTTCCACTGGAGGACCTTGAGATAGTTGTGGAGAGTGGGGCAGAGGGAAAAAGAGGTGGTTAGTTGGCAAGGGATGGTGAGCGGATGCTGAGGGTTCTGACATCGCAGTTGCTAAAGCAGCTTCATGGGGGAGGTGCCGAGGCTCCCCAGGGATAGCAGAAGCCTTCCTCAAAATGTGCTGCTGTGAGTCTTTTTGTTCTGGCAAAAGGAGCTGTTGATGGTTGTTTGATTTGTGCTGAGACAAATAACAAAGTTACAAAGAAACTGGCCAGGGGGGAAAGCCTTGGGCTGTACGTCCCTTCCAAAGATGCCAAGTGGATTTTACTGAGATGCCCCGAGTGGGGAGATTTAAATAGCTTTTAGTAATAGTTTTACACTCTTAACAATCTATTTCCCTTATCTTCTGGACTTTCGCCAATCCAGCTGTTTTTGGCTTTTTTTTGCAGCCATTGCCGTTTTCAGTGTCTTATGCCCTGAAGGCAGCACACTGATCCTTTCCCAGCCGCTGTTTGGCTTGGGTCTCCCGTGCTGGGGAGAGAAATCCTCCGGCAATTCCTTGTGCCCGATCCCGTCCCCTCTGTCCCGGGGGACCCCTTGGACCTTGCGGTCTTTCTCTCTTTGGCCTGAAAAAGGCCATCACCTTCGCCTTTCCTCCTTGTGCTCCCTCTGTTTAGCACACACCGAATACCAGAGCCAGTCCCTGTCCTGCCACATTGTCCAAACAGCTCCTCCTCGCTCCAGTGCTCCCGGCGGGCACGGCCGGCAGCACCACAGGCGGCCAGGGCATCCTGCAGCCTCAAAGGGCCGGCAGCTGCTGCTGCCCCTGCCCGGGGCCGGTGGGGTCAGGCACTGCCCAGTGCTGAGTCCCAGCAGCTTCACAGGCCCCCAGCCTGTGCTCCTGGTCCTGCACCTTCACTCCTGCTCCCTGCTTCAACCACATCTCTCCACACTCTCCATGAACCAATTCTGTTCCAGCACACCAACACAATCCATTAACCAATTCTGTTCCAGCACACCAACACAATCCATTAACCAATTCTGTTCCAGCACACCAACACAATCTATGAACCAATTCTGTTCCAGCACACCAACACAATCTATGAACCAATTCTGTTCCAGCACACCAACACAATCTATGAACCAATTCTGTTCCAGCACACCAACACAATCTATGAACCAATTCTGTTCCAGCACACCAACACAATCTATGAACCAATTCTGTTCCAGCACACCAACACAATCTATGAACCAATTCTGTTCCAGCACACCAACACAATCCATTAACCAATTCTGTTCCAGCACACCAACACAATCCATTAAACAATTCTGTTCCAGCACACCAACACAATCTATGAACCAATTCTGTTCCAGCACACCAACACAATCTATGAACCAATTCTGTTCCAGCACACCAACACAATCCATTAACCAATTCTGTTCCAGCACACCAACACAATCCATCCATCCCCTGCTGTCAAAGACTCTTGACTCCCCTTATTGCCCCTGTTGTAGTTCAAGGCCTGGCGATGCGGAACATTTCGGGATGTTATGGGAAGTAACCCTAACCCCCCTCTCTGCTAGGACAGTAATTACTTTGGTAATTAGCCAGTAGCACCCAGGTGTGACATGTGTAGATGTGAGGAACACAGTGACCTCAGGCTATAAAAAGTTAAAGTTTCCCTGCAAGAAATCGCCAGATTCTGCCATCCATCACATTGATGCAGTGGGATATGGACCGAGCGGCTGAGCGTGACCGCCGTGCTGGAGCTGGACAGGCTGTTTATATAACCCAACACTGGGGGACACTGGGGGGACACTGAAAGGACACTGGGGACACTGGGGGACACTGGAGGGACAATGGGGACACTGGGGGACACTGGAGGGACACTGGGGACACTGGGGGACACTGGAGGGACAATGGGGGGACACTGAAGGGACACTGAAGGGACACTGGGGACACTGGGGGGACACTGGGGGGACACTGGGGGACACTGGAGGGACACTGAAGGGACACTGGGGGACACTGGGGACTGTAGGAGCCGCTTTGGGCTGCACGGTCCGAGCCACAGCACAGAGCTGCAGAGCCGAGTTGGTGGCAGGAGTTCATTGCAGGCTGTGGGTGAGAGACAGACAGAGCCCTGCTAGGAGCCAGCAGATAAAGCTCAGAGCAGGCTCGGAGAGAACACAAAAGGGAATAAAATACGAACCAGGAGCTGAATATTTGAGACTGTCAGAGAGAGAGAGTGGCAGAAGAGAAGTGAAGCCGGGGAAAACGGAGAGTGAGGAGCCTGAGAGAGGAGAGCGGAGAGAACCAATCCGGCTGGAAAGGGGAGAGCATCGGGGGAGGAGCGGGGATCAAACCCGGCTCGAAGATTCGGAGGAGCCCAGCTGGAACCGCACGGGGTACGGGAGCGATAAGGGAGGATCGGGGGATCAATCCCGGCTGGAACCGGGGCAGGATCGGGGATCAAACCCGGCTGGAACCGCGGGAGGAGCCGATAAAGGAACCTCAGAGGGGTTTTGGTGGGGTCACAACAGGAACCGGCGGCGCGTCTGGGAAGAAACATCCCAGGAAACGGTGAAGATCCCCAAGGACTCGGTGAGAAGGCCCCCAGACCCCTTTAGGGCTCGGTGAGAAGGACCCCAGACCCCTTTAGGGCTCGGTGAGAAGGACCCCAGACCCCTTTAGGGCTCGGTGAGAAGGACCCCAGACCCCTTTAGGGCTCGGTGAGAAGAGAAGGACCCCAGACCCCTTTAGGGCTCGGTGAGAAGGACCCCAGACCCCTTTAGGGCTCGGTGAGAAGAGAAGGACCCCAGACCCCTTTAGGGCTCGGTGAGAAGGACCCCAGACCCCTTTAGGGCTCGGTGAGAAGAGAAGGACCCCAGACCCCTTTAGGGCTCGGTGAGAAGGACCCCAGACCCCTTTAGGGCTCTCCAGGAGCACAAAAGGATTCCCGGGGGGAGGAGGGGGAGCCAGGGAATCATTCCCAGGAAAAGCTGTGGCTGAATTGGGCAGGGGCCGCTCGCAATTAGCGTTTTTAATTGTGCCGGGTTAATTGAGCTGAGGGAGCGGCAGAGATCCGCTGGATCCCGGCTGATCCCAAATCCGGAGTGTGGATCCTGCGGCTCTGCAGGGAGCTCAGCCCGGCCCGGTTCGGTACCGGGGGCTGGGGGGCACCGGGGGGACACTGGGGGGTACTGAAGGGACACTGGGGAGCACGGGGGGGCACTGGGGACACTGGGGGACACTGAAGGGACACTGGGGGGACACTGGGGAGCACGGGGGGGCACTGGGGACACTGGGGGGCACTGAAGGGACACTGGGGACACTGGGGACACTGAAGGGACACTGGGGACACTGGGGACTGTAGGAGCCGCTTTGGGCTGCACGGTCCGAGCCACAGCACAGAGCTCCAGAGCCGAGTTGGTGGCAGGAGTTCATTGCAGGCTGTGGGTGAGAGACAGACAGAGCCCTGCTAGGAGCCAGCAGATAAAGCTCAGAGCAGGCTCGGAGAGAACACAAAAGGGAATAAAATATGAACCAGGAGCTGAATATTTGACACTGTCAGAGAGAGAGAGAGTGGCAGAAGAGAAGTGAAGCCGGGGAAAACGGAGAGTGAGGAGCCTGAGAGAGGAGAGCGGAGAGAACCAATCCGGCTGGAAAGGGGAGAGCATCGGGGGAGGAGCGGGGATCAAACCCGGCTCGAAGATTCGGAGGAGCCCAGCTGGAGCCGCACGGGGTACGGGAGCGATAAGGGAGGATCGGGGGATCAATCCCGGCTGGAACCGGGGCAGGATCGGGGGATCAATCCCGGCTGGAACCGGGGCAGGATCGGGGATCAAACCCGGCTGGAACCGCGGGAGGAGCCGATAAAGGAACCTCAGAGGGGTTTGGTGGGGTCACAACAGGAACCGGCGGCGCCTCTGGGAAGAAACATCCCAGGAAACGCTGAAGGTCCCCAAGGACTCGGTGAGAAGGACCCCAGACCCCTTTAGGGCTCGGTGAGAAGGACCCCAGACCCTTTTAGGGCTCGGTGAGAAGGACCCCAGACCCCTTTAGGGCTCGGTGAGAAGGACCCCAGACCCCTTTAGGGCTCGGTGAGAAGGACCCCAGACCCCGTTAGGGCTCGGTGAGAAGGACCCCAGACCCCGTTAGGGCTCGGTGAGAAGGACCCCAGACCCCTTTAGGGCTCGGTGAGAAGGACCCCAGACCCCTTTAGGGCTCGGTGAGAAGGACCCCAGACCCCTTTAGGGCTCGGTGAGAAGGACCCCAGACCGCTTTAGGGCTCGGTGAGAAGGACCCCAGACCCCTTTAGGGCTCGGTGAGAAGGACCCCAGACCCCTTTAGGGCTCGGTGAGAAGGACCCCAGACCCTTTTAGGGCTCTCCAGGAGCACAAAAGGATTCCCGGGGGGAGGAGGGGGAGCCAGGGAATCGTTCCCAGGAAAAGCTGTGGCTGAATTGGGCAGGGGCCGCTCGCAATTAGCGTTTTTAATTGTGCCGGGTTAATTGAGCTGCGGGAGCGGCAGAGATCCGCTGGATCCCGGCTGATCCCAAATCCGGAGTGTGGATCCTGCGGCTCTGCAGGGAGCTCAGCCCGGCCCGGTTCGGTACCGGGGGCTGGGGGGCACCGGGGGGACACTGGGGGACACTGAGGGACACTGGGGGGACACTGGGGAGCACGGGGGGGCACTGGGGACACTGGGGACACTGAAGGGACACTGAAGGGACACTGAAGGGACACTGAAGGGACACTGAAGGGACACTGAAGGGACACTGGGGACTGTAGGAGCCGCTTTGGGCTGCACGGTCCGAGCCACAGCACAGAGCTCCAGAGCCGAGTTGGTGGCAGGAGTTCATTGCAGGCTGTGGGTGAGAGACAGACAGAGCCCTGCTAGGAGCCAGCAGATAAAGCTCAGAGCAGGCTCGGAGAGAACACAAAAGGGAATAAAATACGAACCAGGAGCTGAATATTTGAGACTGTCAGAGAGAGAGAGTGGCAGAAGAGAAGTGAAGCCGGGGAAACGGAGAGTGAGGAGCCTGAGAGAGGAGAGCGGAGAGAACCAATCCGGCTGGAAAGGGGAGAGCATCGGGGGAGGAGCGGGGATCAAACCCGGCTGGAACCGCGGGAGGAGCCGATAAAGGAACCGCAGAGGGGTTTGGTGGGGTCACAGCAGGAACCGGCGGCGCCTCTGTGAAGAAACATCCCAGGAAACGCCGAAAATCCCCAAGGGCTCGGTGAGAAGGACCCCAGACCCCTTTAGGGCTCGGTGAGAAGGACCCCAGACCCCTTTAGGGCTCGGTGAGAAGAGGACCCCAGACCCCTTTAGGGCTCGGTGAGAAGGACCCCAGACCCCTTTAGGGCTCGGTGAGAAGGACCCCAGACCCCTTTAGGGCTCGGTGAGAAGGACCCCAGACCCCTTTAGGGCTCGGTGAGAAGGACCCCAGACCCCTTTAGAGCTCGGTGAGAAGGACCCCAGACCCCTTTAGGGCTCGGTGAGAAGGACCCCAGACCGCTTTAGGGCTCGGTGAGAAGAGGACCCCAGACCCCTTTAGGGCTCGGTGAGAAGGACCCCAGACCCCTTTAGGGCTCGGTGAGAAGGACCCCAGACCCCTTTAGGGCTCGGTGAGAAGGACCCCAGACCCCTTTAGGGCTCGGTGAGAAGGACCCCAGAGCCCTTTAGGGCTCGGTGAGAAGGACCCCAGACCCCTTTAGGGCTCTCCAGGAGCACAAAAGGATTCCCGGGGGGAGGAGGGGGAGCCAGGGAATCATTCCCAGGAAAAGCTGTGGCTGAATTGGGCAGGGGCCGCTCGCAATTAGCGTTTTTAATTGTGCCGGGTTAATTGAGCTGAGGGAGCGGCAGAGATCCGCTGGATCCCGGCTGATCCCAAATCCGGAGTGGGGATCCTGCGGCTCTGCAGGGAGCTCAGCCCGGCCCGGTTCGGTACCGGGGGCTGGGGGGCACCGGGGGGACACTGGGGACACTGGGGGGCACTGAGGGGACACTGGAAGGGACACTGGGGGGACACTGGGGAACACTGGGGGGATACTGGGGATCACTGGGGGACACGGGAAGGGACACTGGGGACATTGGGGGACACTGGGGGGGACACTGGGGTGTCCAGGAGTGACCCCAGGATTTGGGGTCAGGCTCCCAGGACACTCCCAGGGGTCTCCTGGCTGGGGCTGTCCCCCCTCCCCGGGCTGAGCTCACTGTCCCTGCCCAGCCCCTCAGCAAGGAGGGTCCCCATGTCCCCCCATGTCCTCAGTGTCCCCTGAGTGTCCCCTGAGTGTCCCCTCAGTGTCCCTCAGTGTCCCCTCCCTGTCCCCCTTTGTCCCCAGTGTCCTCTCCCTGTCCCCAGTGTCCCTCAGCATCCCCCTGTGTCCCTCAGTGTCCTCTCCCTGTCCCCCTTTGTCCCCAGTGTCCTCTCCCTGTCCTCAGTGTCCCATCAGTGTCCCCTCAGTGTCCCCTCCCTGTCCCCTGTGTCCCCTGTGTCACACAGTGTCCCTTTGTCCCCAGTGTCCTTCACTGCTCCCGGTGCTCTCTGCCCCCCATGGCCCTGCTGGCCCTGCTGGTCCTGCCCGTGGCCACCGTGGCCACCGTGGCCGGTGCTGTGGGTGTGGAGCCCCCGCGCTGGCTCCCGGCCGCGTTGGATGATCGGTACCGGGGCTGCGGTGACACCGTGACCATCCTGGAGAAGCGGAGCGACGCCGAGCTCCGGCACCAGCAGAACCTGGCCCGGCTCTGGGAGCAGGCCACGGCCGAGTGGTGCCGCCGCAGGTCCCCAGAGCCCTCCCGAGACCCCCGCCCGTCCCCTCTGAGCCCGGCCCAGGCCATCGCTGTCCTGGCCCTCACCATGGAGGAGCCCAGCGCGGGGTTCCACGCGGCCACACGCCGCGCCGGCAGCTCCGGCCGGGAATACCGCCATGGATTCCGCTCCAAAGCTCTGCATTTCCTGCTCAGCCAGGCCCTGCGGAGGCTGTGGGACCCCCGGCGCTGCCACCGGGGCTTCCGGGGCTTCGGGGATGTCTGGCTGGACGCCCGGCCCGGCCTCACCGTCAGCTTTGGTCACTTCGTGGTGACATCGCTGAGCGTGAAGGTGGCCCAGGCTCAGGGGAATGTCACCTTGCTCCAGGTGATCACCTGCCATGGAGCCGACATCCACAACTTCTCCTACAACCCCGGCGAGCAGCAGCTGCTGGTGCCGCCCTTCGAGACCTTCATGGTCACCAAAGTCACCCGGGACGGGAACACAACGCGGATCCACCTCAACTCCAGACGGACCTTCCGCACGTCCAACTGCGAGTGGCTGTGAGGTGACAGCGTGGGGACAGCGGGGAGAGGAATGATGAGCTTGTCTTTACAAACAAGCTGTGGGTCAGTTGATTAGATGCAGCTATCAGTGAGAGACACAGAAACAATGGGATGGATTCCAGTAGAAGATCAAAGAGGCACTGAAAGAACACTATGAATTCCATAAAAGTGAAGAAGGGATTATGCATTGGGGGTGGGGGGGAAGGTATCACCGCCGGTATCAGGCGTTCCGGGAAGCCTGTACCTCTCAAGTACCTCAGCCTGTGGGGAAAGAGAGAAGGGACAAGCGGCCGGGAATTAGGATAAAAAGGAGGCTGCGCCCTCCAAAAATTGGAGAGACCCCAGGGGAATGCCCCACGGCCTCTCCCTTTATTCGAATAAAGTAAAAGGACTCCTCTGTCTCCTTTTTGGACATAAACCTCTGGTGTTTGTGGTTCAATTTTCCTGACATTCATAACAAAAGAAAATAACAAAACTTAACTTTAAAAGAATACCGAAGTTATACAGTTTAACTTAAAAACTTTCAAGTCAACGCTAACATGGATTCACTATAAAAATTATAAAAATGTAACAAACACATTACAATTCCATGTTATCTAGCTTTGAAAATAATCTACAATAACTGCAAATGTTACCAAAAACACTCATTCACAACAAAAATTTGCCTAATATATGCTCAGATTAGCTAAGATTCTAAAGTGCAGCTTCTCCAAAAAAAAGCCACAACACAGTGTTGTTATTTAGCTTTTGGAACACTTTTCAGGAACATCAAGTCCAATTTTTAAACTAAAATCCAAAATCCAAATTGGTATATATGCAGTTATATGTGTTTTATATAACAAAAAATTCACATTGAAATTTTCTTTTTCAAATTGTCAAAAAACCCAGCAAATGGGTAATATATGATTAACATAACTCTGAGATTACTGAAACAAAACAAGAATCTTTTAAGTTTCTTGGGATACAGAAACACAACATTTAAACTTTTTAATCTATCTTTAAAGGAACTTCATTCAATAGAAACTTATTTTTAAATTTCAATTTTGATTAAAACACTTTGCTCATTTACAAACAATACAATTTGCAAAACTTCTAATTTTTGAATTGTCTAATTAAAACTCTCTCTTTTTTATCCTTCTTCAAAATGTCCAGCTTTTTGTTGTTCTTTTTTTTTGTTGTTTTATTGCTTTGCTTTCCGCGGTTTCATTGAAGTCGCTGTTACTCGTTTCACCGGTGGTTGGCGCGGTGACAGCGTTCTGCCGCGTGTGTTTTCCTGAACCCGGCCGTGCTGGGCCAGTTTTAAATCTTAATTTAAATTTTATAGCCTGGGGTCACTGTGTTACTCACATCTACACATGTCACACCTGGGTGCTACTGGCTAATTACCAAAGTAATTACTGTCCTAGCAGAGAGGGGGGTTAGCTAACTTTCCGTAACATCCCGAAATCTTCCGCATCGCCAGGCCTTGAACTACAACATATTCCCCTCTCTCTATGAATAATTAATTTCCTAAAATATAAGGTATTGAAAATGGATAATATAAAATTGAGTCTAAAGATTAACACGAGTAAAATCATCACAACTGGTCTAATCAGGATAGACACTAGGGTGGTTAGCCACGGAGATTGATCGAACCAGGATTGGAACCAGTTTTGCTGGGCTTCTCTCTCTGCTTTTCGTTGAGACAGCCTATCTCGTAGCTCTGCCACGGCGTCTCTCACTACTCCGGCGTGGTCCGCGTAGAAACAGCATTCTTCGTTCAGGGCGATGCAGAGGCCTCCTTGCCGCACGAATAGAAGGTCGAGACCTCGCCTGTTCCGCAAAACAACTTCAGAGAGTGAGGAGACTGACTTTTCTAGAAAGGATATGGATTTTTCAATTCTCTGTAGATCTTCATTTACAGTCATCAGTAGCTAAAGCAGTCTCTGTTGTCGGGTCACGATGGCAGAGACACCTGTGGCAGCACCAGTTGCTTTCAGGTTAAGCAGCATCGCTATGGTTACACCTGTCACCACTTCTCTTTTCTGAAGTCAGGTGAGTTTCTCCACTTGCAGGCTCCACTCTTCATCCAGGTGCTATAGGACTCTGGGGATGATAACAGCTAATACACAAAAGTCAGCAGAGGAGTTAAAGCTTGGGTGTAAATGCAAGGGCTAGTCTATTAGATCATGGGTTTTCAGCTCATACCACAAGGTTGGGGCTCACCGCTTCGGGTGTTATGACTATAAACAGCACAATTACTGTAAGCAGTTTACCATGTAAATGACATCATGCTTACAAACTCACAGCTAAAACTTTTAGCGTTAAATGAACTTTCAAAGATACTTACACTACCTCTTAAAGGAAAATACTTATATTTTATACTAACATGACAATTACTACACAGGCTAAACACTTCATCTTAAACTATTTATTATCTAACTACTTTTAACATACATGTTCTGGTATGTATGTAGTCTAAGCGTGAAAGCAATTGGCTAAAAGGATAAACACACAATTACAATTTGCTTTGTATATAGTTAAATGGAGTCTCTACACCTCCCAAATCTTCTACAGAATTTCTCCAGCACGATTCAGTCTTGGAACGTTCACTGCTCCCGTGATGTCAGCTGGCAGCTGATCGGTTGTCTCGGTTCTAGAAGACAGGTGTCTGCTGGGGAGAGCAGGAGCCTCCCTTGGGATGAAAGATTGTAGACCCCCCCTCCCACCGAATTATTGTAATTTTGAGATCAAGGGGCTTTCAGGCAGAGATCTGGGGATAGGAATAACAGTTCTTTACTGGTATAACCAGGCAAACAAACAACAATAACTACAGCAATAACAAGAACACAGAACCAGGGACCCCGGGACAGCTTTCTCGGCTGAGATGGGCAGGGATGGAGGAGAGGTTTTGTTTTCACAAACCCCTCGGGCAGTCAGTCCCGGTGCTCCTGCAGGGCTCCAAGGAAACAGTCGGCTGGGACAGCAGGGATGAGCTGAGATCCTGGGCTGGTGGAACAGCAGGGATGAGCTGAGATCCCGGGATGGTGGAACAGCAGGGATGAGCTGAGATCCCGGGATGGTGACTGAGCTGGATCAGCAGGGATGAGATGAGATCCTGGGCTGGTGGAACAGCAGGGATGAGCTGAGATCCTGGGCTGGTGGATGAGGTGGAACAGCAGGGATGAGCTGAGATCCTGGGCTGGTGGATGAGGTGTTTCAGCAGCTCTGTGGCGGTGCCTGGCACTGCCACACGTCCCAGCAGGACAGGGGGTGTGAGGCCGCCAACAAAGAGGGGAGAAGGAGAAGAAGCAGCAGCTCCATCTGGGTGATGGCGAAATTCCCTTCTCTCCACCGCAGCAGCTCCACGACCCAGCACACAAACGTCCTTCCCCAAAGCCCAGGAAAAGCCACCTAAAAAACTGTCCCCACCCTCCTTTTTCTGCCCCCTTCCCCCCCACCCTGGGCCCGGCCACTCTTTGTCCTTTGTGAGCACCCCTAAGTACCGGTAGTGAGGTTGTCCCAGCACATAATGGGTAAAAATTCCCTGGTCAGGCCAGAACACAAAATAAAACAAAAAAAAAGAACACCTAACCCTCAACAGGCCAATATTGTGGAGCAACAATACTTGAGTCTGCCCCAGTATCCAAAAGTCATTCTAATTGGTGGGATTCTCCGTTATAATTGAGAACAACTGTTCGCTTGGGCCGAGTGTTTAAGTCCAGGGTAAGTAATGTAAGTCCTCCTGTAGAACCAAATCCACCCGTACCCTGTGATTGATTTTTCAATGGTGTCAATTGATGGGTAAATTGTGGCAGTGGCACCAATTGTGCAATTCGCTGTCCTTTATCAATTCTGGCTGGTGGTGCCAGTGTGTATGCCACGATATATATTTCACCAGAATAGTCCACATCAATTACTCCAGGTGAAATGAACAGTCCCATTAAACTAGCAGATGAACATCCCAACACAATTGCACCCATAGCTTTTCCATTTATTATCACTGGTCCAATAATTCCCGTGGGAATCTTGTAGGGCTGTGATGTCAATAAATCCACAGTCACTGAGGCTGCCAGCTCCAGGCTGAGGCTCCCTGCTGTGGCAGGCTGGAGGGAAGTTGCACTGATAATGCAGCAGCTGCTATTTGTGTCCTGGCACGGTGGCTCCTCGCGTTGGGTTTTCTTTTCCCTGATCTCCGGCGGCAAATAAAATCAGTGTGGGAATTAGACCGGCAGTGATTGCACCAAACAGATGTTACAGTGCATTTCTGCCAAATATATCCGAGGTTGCCACGGCCAAAACATTTGAGTCAGGAAGCTGGAATCCTGCCATTGTTAGTTGTAGCTCCTTTTAGGGGTGTAAGAGCTGCTAAAACCTGACTCCAAGTAGATGCAACTAGCTTTTCTAACCCTTGTCCTAGTTCTTTAATTGCCTGGACTAACATTGCCTGTGAGCCCACCGGTATATTAGACATCCTCTCTAATGCCTCTTCAATAGTCCAGTTAGCATTTAGGGAACTTAAAACTGACCTGGTTGTTGGATTACAATTCTGTAATGCACATTGTTTTAATAATGCTCCCTTCATGTATTCAGGAACACCTGCCCTCTCTATAGCTGTAGCTGCTTTATCACTAAATGCTCCAAATGGTTCATCTCACCCTTGTTTAATACCCATATAAGATGGAATACCTCCTGGCTCCTTAATCCGATCAAATGCAGCTCATGCTAACCGCGTTCCTTCTCTCAACCTATCTGGTCCCAAAATAGCTTGTGCTTCCACTTGACTATATGCTCCAAAGCCCATAAATTCTTCCAAAGTCAGCCCATACAATGGATCACCTGCCTGTCTCTGCACATTTACACTTTCTTGACAATAAGCTTGCCAGTGTGCATTAAACAGCAACTGCTGATGCTGACTAAGAATCAATTTCATAATACTCCTGCAATCTGCAGGCAACAAAATCTGTGTAGCCCACAAATAATCAATCATCTGTCTAACCGGTTCACTGGTCACTCCAAACTGACTGACTGTAGATCGCAACTGTGATAACCATTTCCAATCTAAAGCTGTAATTTGAGCTTGCATTCCTCCCCCTTGCATTGGTGCAAAGGTTACAGGACATGCTACTTGCAATACAGCGTCTGCTAATTCCTGATCTCCCTCTTGCAAAATATTCCGTGCCAACGTAGTCCATGTCTCCCTTCTCTCTCGTGCAATAGCCTCACTTAATTCACTCCCTACACCAGGAACAGGTTTATTTCCCACAGGGGAGGATGGTAACGGTGCTGAAGGCTCCATTCCAGAATCAAGGTTAGTAGGTGAAGGAATTTGAGATGGCACAAAAGGATTAGCAGCTGCAGCAGGATTCAGTGACTGCGTGGGGGGAGTCAAAATTACTGTATTCGTGGTGGGTGGCAATGGGCACTCATTAATTCCCTCTAATAATCTATTTTTTGACGTAGCTGCAGATGCCTTTGTGGCAGCTGCCTGTTCAGCCTGATACTGCAAGAGAGCATTATGAACTGTCTGCCAGAGTTTTCCCAATTTTTCAGCAGTTTTATCATCATTAAAAACAGCTTCCCACAATTTATCTCCAAATTTTCGCCACTCACTTAATTCATGGACTGTATGGGGATTCTGAAAACAACCCTGAGCATACCCATAAGCAAGAAGTCCAGGAAGCTCCTTGCGCAAATCAAAGTCTTTAACCTGTCGCTTTTCTATAAAGCAGGTAAATAAATCATCTGCTGCTTGCCTTTCCATCTTACCATCAGCGCTGTTGCAGCCCCTACAAGGTGTCGGCAGCACGTTATGGCCAGGACTCTCCTCTGAGGTCACCTGGGGCGCGGCACCGTTGCTGTGTAATCAGGACTCTCCTGCAAGGTTGCATGGAATGCAGCGCAGCTGTTGCTTTTTCGCCGTCCTTGCTGCAAAGGACCCGTCCCCTGTCGCCGACTCCCATGGCCGACTCCTGTTGGGGAAGGTGAAACAGGGAAACCTTATGAATGTGATGGTTTAACAAAAGATTCTGAAAATACGAAGGCTAGAATCAAAGTAGAAATGAAAGCCTGCTTTGAGTCCTAGGATACTGAGTACTGGTTAACCAAAGAACAATAGCTTAGCCAGCTAGAGGAGAATCCCTGTTGATAAAACAATGTCCTTCTGCTGATAGAGAATGCAAAGGTCAAGAAGCAAGGAAAGAACTTGTAAGGTTTTGTAGAATCTAAAATGCAACACTGTATGTTAATATAGGGAAGCGCATAGGCTGGATGTAAACTCTTTAGTGGGTGTGTCTCATGGTGATTGGTTACTAAGAATTAGAATATTCACTATGGGAAAGCATATAATCGATTGTAACAAGAACTTCGCTCTCTTTACTCTTAACTCCTTTCTCTTCTCCCTTACCCCTGACCCCTTACCTCTCACCCCTTAGCCCTTCCCTCTTACCCCTTTACCCCTCTCCCCCACTCCTAACTCTCAGCCCCCTCTCCCTGCTCCTACCCCCCTAATCTTCCCTGCTCTCTCTCTCTGCTTTTTCCCTCTTTCCCTCTGTGTCTCTCTTACTCCCTCCCTCCCCCTTCCAACCTCACCTCCCCTGCTCTACCTGTGCTCTCTGCCCTCCCCCGGACCACGTGGATGCCGAGGCTGGTGGCGGACACGGCTCTCCCCTCCTTTTACTCTTATAATAAATTGTTTATACCTGAACAGCTTGACCCCGGAGAAGTCTCTCACCGCGAGCGAGAATTTATACACTCCAATAGACTCCGATTCCTTTTCAGCGTCCCAAAAGTTCCAAAGGTCCCAAAGGTTCTGAGGGTTCCAAATGTTCCAAGTGTCCCAAATGTTATAAATTTGTATTGTGATATTGGCTTTCGCAGATGAATCTTATATGTTAAATACTTTTAGCTATGTATGTACTTCTTACTAACAAGTCTTAAGCTTAAAAGAATTTCCTAGGTACAAAGCAAGGAAACCCCAGAGAGCAAGGACAGTGGGGCCCAAGCTGTTATCAGGAGAACAACAGAGCCCAAACTGTTATCAGCGGAAGATGTGAAGCCCAGCTGCCCTCAGGGGAAGGATGATGGGGGCTCGGACTCTTATCAACAAATGACCATTTGCAGGAAAAAGGAAACCAAACTCCAAAATAATGCTCATCAGCAAGAATAATGATGACCAGCAAAAATAGTGCTGACCAGCAGAAAATTAAGTTGTGCAAAAGCATGATCCAAGAAGGCAGAACCAGGGAGGGGACATGTATGAATATTCATTAACCCCTCACAGCAAGGATGGGATAAAAAGGGGTATTCCCAGATACCAGGGGTGTTCCTGGCAACCCACCAGGGCACCCGGCCGTTTTAACCCTTTGCTTTATTTCTTTTGTCTCCTAATTGTCTTTTTATTTATAATAAATTCTTTTTATAATTTATTAAGTGAATCTCGTTTTTAAGACAAAGGTCCCTAGTGTTATAAACGTAAGAGCAAAATAAGGTTAATAGAAAAAGCAATTTATTATAAAACAATTTCAATCATAAGCAGCGAGAGAAAAAACCGCAATAAATAAATCAGCGCAGCGCCGGGTGGACAGGGGTCTGCACCCAGAGGTACAGATTTTCCCAAATCCACGAAGGAGGGATTGCAGTCCGGGGTTTTTAGAAGGATTTTCGTATCCTGAGGCAAAACCTGGAGTGGGCACAGTCCAACAAAGATTCTAAATGTGCGGTGGAATAGATTTCCCGGATCCGTGGAGCTGAGTCAAGAGTCAACTGGGCAGAGTCCTTTCACATGCGAATGGTTCTGGTGCCTTCTGATTGCATCTTCTGGGTGGACTCCCGGGGTGGAGTGTCCAGGTCGGGTGCGAAGCCAATGGATATCTCAGCCTGGCCACTCTCATTGTCTGGCTTGATTGCCCGTGTCCTGCTCTTTATCTCGGGCTGATAAGCGTCACCGTGGATCGTTACCGCCTGACTGGGGAAGGAATCTTTAGATCATACTGCATTTTATACCTTTACATTATTATAAATATAACATATATTTCTTTATTCTCCTTCACGAATTTTTATCCAATGCCACAATTATCACAGTGGCCTCGCACCCCCTGTCCTGCCGGGACGTGTGGCAGTGCCAGGCACCGCTGTGGAGCTGCTGATCCACCTTATCCAGCAGCCCAGGATCTCAGCTCATCCCTGCTGATCCACCAGCCCAGGATCTCAGTGTCGTGGTTTTAAATCAGTAATTAACAAAAAGGGGAAAAAATTACTTATTTCTTGTTGTGAGACATGGATTAAAACAAGAGCAAAACAGGCATAAAACTTAAAAGGAATAAAGAAAGTTTATTGACAAACTACAATAATAAGAACACCAGAATAAACTTCCAGAAAAAAACTTTTTCATTTCTTACTGCCCACCATTCTTTTGTTCACATGACAACAGAGACAAAAACTTTGGAATTTTGGTGTTTCAAACAATCCCAATTCTTGCTAGAGTCTTTTCATCAGTCTTTGTAGAGAAACAGAAGTCTCTTTCTGCAAATTTGTGGAGTTTCTCACAAGAAAACTATTTCTGCTATAGTCTTCTATTGCCCTGATGTCAGCTGCCCTGAAATGTGACATCAGAGTTTACTCCTCCCATTTCACCTCACTCTGAGGTGTGTATGGGCCATGTGTCTGGGGATGGCATTTTAAGGATGAGTGATTCAAAAGCAAAAGTCTTCTTCATCTGTTTCTGTGAGCTTCACCAGAAAACAGTTTTTTTTCTCATTGCCTCTCAAGGCTTCAAATCTCCCAGCACTTCACTATACCATAATTCCTCTACTTTTTACTCAAATTTACACTTTGAACACTCTATTCCTCCCCATACTCCATCATGAATTAAAAGAGTTCTTTCCAGGACTTCATTGTCCATCCCCATAGTTTTAACAGAAAGATATTTCAGCTTAATTAATGCATCTTCTTAATTCTCTGCCTTTCCTGAAGCTTCTTTTCTTTCCTGTCACTGGTAGTTTATAAAGTCTCTTTTCATGTTGATCACTCTCCTTTTCTCTCTCGGGATAAAAAGATTAATCCACAAGTCTCCCCTGGATAATGAAAGAGTTCAAATCTTGCCCAAGCTTTTGTAGATGGTTCTGTGGCCTCGGCCGGTGCAGGAGCTGGAGCCATCTGCGATAGAGAGTTTCACAGCCAGGAAACAAAGAGAACCACAGAGCCCTGGTTTTACGCTTTAAAGTGGGGTTCACAAGTTGATCTCCCTTTTCAATGGCTAAAACTGCTGTCAGTTCTCAGCAATGACCGATAATTGGTCAGGAGAAAAGACTCCAGGCAGTCCCCAGCAACTTTAACTTCCTTCAAGGTAAAGAAACCCCGTGACACAAGTATGGAAGTGTGGCTCGAATAACGCCGGAGGAGAAGAGAGAAATAAGAAAATGGCAGCAAAGATATTCTCCCCATGTTCCAGCAAAACGAGATCCACGACCCACAGGAGATAATTCCTTCTGCTCGCCTGCTAAGTGGCTGAAGCCCTGGATATTGAAGCAGAAACCCGAAGTCGCTGGCGGTGGAGACGACGACTTGCCCCAATAATTGACCTCCCAAGACAACTCATAGGAAGAGATAATCTGGGCACAGCATCTCCAATCAACTGTCCAGAGCCGGTTGCTGAATTGCTAGAAAGGAAGCGCAGAGAAATTCTTCAGCCAAATTGTGGCTGTAATAGTTGGCTGCCATCTTATGGATATTGTGGGAATTTGTGGGCGCGGAGGAGCCCGAAGAGCTCCCGGCTCTGCCCTGGAGAGGAGACACTTCACTGTAAGAGAGACACAACGTGGCGCTGCCAGGGCTCTGTGAGTTAGTTTTGTTCAACTGTTGTGTTTCATGGCTGTTCCCCACTGCTGTCCCACCCCGACACAGGTACCTCGGGCTTCCCCCCGCCCCTCTCCTCTCCTCTCCTCTCCTAGAAATACCCCGGGTTTTGCCCTGTTCGGGAGATTTGCTGTTGCTGGCTCCCTTTGCCAAAGCTCTGCCTGAAGAAAGGCCTGTGTGTCGTTCTAATTAGGAACGGCGGGAAGAACGACAAGGACTCTCAAAGGAGTCAGAACAGAAGGATTTTCCTTAGTTTATTGCTCCAGGCCTGTTTTATAGACAGATACGTGGAAAGTACAGAAAGGAAACTCTTCTTGGTTAGTAAACTGCTACATCACCATCATTGGTCAGTGGGGCTCACCACCCCCTGACTTTCTCCTGCAAGGAAAACAAGGAATACAAAACAACACCTGCAAGGCTGTTTTGTGTCCCTGAAGATTGTTTTAATTCTTTCTCCTGATTTTCCCAGGCTACTTTCTCAGGCAAGCCTGAGGAGCTGTGTGGCCTGTAACTTGTACAGGCACTCTGGTTCAGATTTAGCATCCATAGCCTGTGCCTCGCTGGAACGCTGGACCAGCTTTCTCATCCCTGCTTCCCGTGTCGCCTGCCCGCCGCCGCTGAGCTGGAATCATCACTCGACTGCTGCTGAGCTGAGCTGGAATCATCACTCGACTGCTGCTGAGCCGAGCTGGAATCATCACTCGACTGCTGCTGAGCCGAGCTGGAATCATCACTCGACTGCTGCTGAGCTGAGCTGGAATCATCGCTCGACTGCTGCTGAGCCGAGCTGGAATCATCACTCGACTGCTGCTGAGCTGAGCTGGAATCATCACTCGACTGCTCCAAGCTGCTCACGCGCTTCGGCCCAGCCCTTCTCAGCGCTGTGTCTCTGGAGAAGTCGCCGTGCTCCGGGCTTTCCATCGCCGTGGCACTATACCAGTTAAAAATCAATTAAATCATAAACATTGTTAATAACATATGTAATATAAAACTACTATTAATTACTAAAACACTGCTCCAGCATCCCATAGTTAACAAACAAACAGAAACAAAAACAAAAAGTCAGTGAAGGATTGGATAATCACCTCTGGAAATGATTGCCCAAGCCCACTTCAAGATTGATCCAGCTGTCGTATTAATAGGGTCGAATTGCTGAGTCAAAAAGTGACTCAAATACTGATTTGGGACAGAAAACATCTGGATCTGCTGGCAAACATTCCATCCAGGTAAAGTCAAGGCTTGGCCAGGGCCTGGCTTTAAACTGGAAAGATGCCTCTTAACTCATTTCTAGAACAAGATTTTCAATAGCAGCAGCTACGAGATGCTTACAGCACAGCAAAGTGTTGGAATGCATTTGTACAAAGCAAATAATCAGAAACCTTAAGAGCCAGACTAATTAAACCATGCAGCCGTTGGTTTAATCTGAAGCTTCCACCGTGGCAGCTGATCCTCAGCAATGGTACATCTTAAAATTCTGGAAACACTGAAAAATAAGAAAGTTGTAACAAACAAAACCTGCAGAGATTGCAACAACTCAATAGAACTCCCAAAGCCACAAGCAGGTGTTCGTCGGTGTTTTGTCACAGCCCTTTCAGTTGTAGTTATCTTCATTTTTCTAAGAAGAATAACTGTACTTTGTGGTTTAGACCAGTGTTTCCAATAAAACATAAAACAATTTAAATTAAACAATATTTAAACTTAACAAGAATTATTTACAAAGAAAGGAAATAATAAAACTTAACTTTAAAAGAATATCCAAGTTATACAACTTAACTTAAAAACATTCAAGCTTAAACATCGTAAGATTTGACAATTTTTATTTCTATTAACACTTTTTTAACAAATTTTAACAAATCTTTTCTATAAATAACATTAATTGAAAGGGTTTTTCTAGAAGTTGTAAATCACACCATATTTTAACTTTAGGTTTTAAAACTAATTCTTGCAAGGTAACTTCTGTTAATATTCACTTTGAACATTTTTTTTTAAAAAAAGGGGCTTTTTAAACTTTTAAAGAATCACAATTAATTTCTTTAGTAAAACTCTAAAAACTACAACTGCATAAACTCATAATTACTTAAAACACAAAATTAATTCCAGAAGGGTATATAAACACATTTTTAAAAACCCAATAAATCATGACTTTGTAACAAACTGGGCATTATCCCAGTGTTTATTCCTGGAGACGGAGCGGGAACGTGAACCGCCCGCTCCGCTGCCACAGCTCTGCTCCCATCCCCTTCACATTCTTTCCAAACTTCCGCAGAGAGGAAAAGCGGAGAGAGAGGAAAAAAACCTCACAAAGTTAACTTTAACAGATGAACTGGACACAGCTCTGGACACTGAACTGGACACTGAACTGGGCAGAACTGGGCACTGAACTGGACACTGAACTGGACACTGAACTGGGCACTGAACTGGGCAGAACTGGACACTGAACTGGGCAGAACTGGGCACTGAACTGGGCACTGAACTGGACACTGAACTGGGCACTGAACTGGGCACTGAACTGCACTGAACTGGACACTGAACTGGGCACTGAACTGGGCAGAACTAGGCAGAACTGGACACTGAACTGGACAAAACTGGACACTGAACTGGACACTTCACTGGACAGAACTGGACACTGAACTGCACTGAACTGGACACTGAAGTGGGCACTGAACTGGACTGAACTGGGCAGAACTGGACACTGAACTGGACACTGAACTGGACACTGAACTGGACACTGAACTGGACACTGAACTGGGCAGAACTGGACACTGAACTGGACAGAACTGGACACTGGACTGGACAGAACTGGACACTGGACTGGACACTGAAATGGGCACTGAACTGGGCAGAACTGGACACTGAACTGGACACTGGACTGGGCAGAACTGGACACTGAACTGGACTGAACTGGGCACTGAACTGGACACAGAACTGGACAGAACTGGACACTGGACTGGACACTGGACTGGACAGAACTGGACACTGAACTGGACCGAACTGGACACTGAACTGGACACTGGACTGGACAGAACTGGACAGAACTGGACAGAACTGGGCGGAACCGGACACTGAACTGGACACAGAACTGGGCACAGAACTGGACACTGAACTGGGCAGAACTGGACTGAACTGGACACTGAACTGAACAGAACTGGACAGAACTGGACAGAACTGGACACTGGACTGGACAGAACTGGACACTGGACTGGACACTGAACTGGACACTGAAATGGGCACTGAACTGGGCAGAACTGGACACTGGACTGGGCAGAACTGGACACTGAACTGGACTGAACTGGGCACTGAACTGGACACAGAACTGGACTGAACTGGACAGAACTGGACACTGAACTGGACAGAACTGGACACTGAACTGGACCGAACTGGACACTGAACTGGACACTGGACTGGACAGAACTGGACAGAACTGGACAGAACTGGGCGGAACCGGACACTGAACTGGACACAGAACTGGGCACAGAACTGGACAGAACTGGACACTGAACTGGGCAGAACTGGACTGAACTGGACACTGAACTGGACACTGAACTGGACACTGAACTGGACTGAACTGGACACTGAACTGGACTGAACTGGGCAGAACTGGACACGACAAAAAGGGAAACGAGGAACAAAACAAACCCAAAACAAGCCCGGAGCAGCCCCACACCGAGGTTCAAACACAAAACTCCAACGAGAGCCCGAAAATGAACCAGAAACCCCAAACTGAGGGGAAAATCCGGGTTTGGATGTGGCAGAAATGATTTGTTATATTCGATATAATGTGTAATATACAGTGTATAATATATACTGTGCATTATATGTGATATACAATATGCAATATACCATATACAATATACGATATACAATATACAATATACCATATATGATATACAATATACGATGTACCATATACAATATATGATATACAATATACAATATACAATGTACAATATACAATATACAATATATGATATATGATATACAATATACAATATACAATGTACAATATATGATATACAATATACTATGTACAATATACTATATATGATATACAATATACAATATACAACATTCAATGTATGATATGCAATGTACGATATACAATATACGATATACAATATAAAATATACGATATTCAATGTATGATATACAATGTACAATATACAATGTACAATATTCAATGAACGATATACAATATACAATACAATATACGATATACGATATACAATATACAATGTACAATATACCATGTACAATACACAATAATTGATATCATATATAATAAATAAATAATAAATAATACATAAATATTCACATCCAGGTGTGAAAAACAAGGACTCAAAACAAAGAGAAGTTTTCAGTTGGGATAAAGTTTCCAGATTTTTCTCTGGGCCTTTCCCGAGCTCCGAGCATGAGGAGCAGAAATGGGAAAATAAAGATGGAAAAGCTGAGGAAGGCGGCTCGGAAACCTGGAGAACAAGGAAGGGAACCTGATATAAACTTGATATAAACTGGATATAAACTATATAACTTGATATGAAGTGGATATAAACTTGATATAAACTATATAAACTTGATATAAATGTTACATAAATTTTATATCAACTTGATATAAATTTGATATAAACTTGATATAAACTTGACATGAACTTGATATAAAATTTATATAAGCTTGATATAAACTGGATATAAACTGGATACAAACGATACAAACTATATAAACTTGATATAAACTGGATATAAACTGGATAAAACTATATAAACTTGATATAAACTTGATATCAACGATATAAACTGTCTATAAACTTTCTATAAACTTGATATCAAGTTCTCCAACCGCAGCAGGGCTTTGGGAGGAGCTGTGGAACGCAGGAGGAGCAGCTGCTGCCCAAAGGAGAATTTCCAGGCAAGGTCACCCATGGGAGAACTCGCTGGGATTCACCTCCAGATCCCTTTTTGGGAGCTGACCTGGACAGGTCACCCATGGGAGAACTCACTGGGATCCACCCCCAGATCTCTTTTTGGGAGCTCTCCTGGACAGGATTCCCAGGGAGACCTCGCTGGGATCCAGCCCCAGATCCCTTTCTGGGAGCTCTCCTGGACAGGATGCCAGGGAGAGGTGGAGCCGGGGAATGATTTCCAGGAAAAGCTGTTGTGAGTTAGGCGGGAGCCCCATTGCAATGAATATTTCTGGTTGTGCTGGATCAATTCCCCGCAGCAGCGACCCCTGAGCTGAGGAAACGGCAGAGATCCGCTGGATCCCGGCTGATCCCAAATCCAGAGTGGGGATCCTGCGGCTCTGCAGGGAGCTCAGCCCGGCCTGATTCGGTACCGGGGGCTGGGGGACACCGGGGGGGACACTGGGGACACTGGGGTGTGCTGTGGATTGGGGTCCTGGGGGGCACCGGGGGTCACTGGGGACACTGGGGGAACTGGGGACACTGGGGGGTCACTGGGGGACACTGGGGGACACTGGGGGGTCACTGGGGGACACTGGGGGACACTGGCAGACACTGGGGGTCACTGGGGTGTCCAGGAGTGACCCCAGGATTTGGGGTCAGGCTCCCAGGACACTCCCAGGGGTCTCCTGGCCGGGGCTGCCCCCCCTCCCCGGGCTGAGCTCACTGTCCCTGCCCAGCCCCTCAGCAAGGAGGGTCCCCATGTCCCCCCATGTCCCCAGTGTCCCCTGGGGCCCCTCAATGTCCCCTCAGTGTCCCCTCAGTGTCCCCTTTGTCCCCAGTGTCCCCCAGCGCTCCCGGTGCTCTCTGCCCCCCATGTCCCCCCTGGCTGTCACCATGGCCGTGCTGGCCGTGACCGCGGTCACCACCGAGGTGCAGGAGGTGTCCCTGGACATGGCCGAGGACTCGTTTGATGACCAGTACCGGGGCTGCCGGGACACCATCACCGCGGCCCTGCGGAACCTCAGCAATGCCGAGTTCCAGAGGAACCCACACCTGGCGCAGGTGTGGGCCAAGGCCACGGCCACCTGGTGGGAGTGGGGATCCCCCAAGAGCCACCTGTCCCCAGAACAGGCCATCGCCATCATGGCCTACACCAGGAATGAGCTGTACGAGGAGTTCAACGTGGCCACGCGCCAGGCTGGCAGCTCAGCGCTGGGGTACCACCGCGAGTTCCACTACAAAACTCTGCATTTCCTGCTGACCGATGCCCTGGCCGCGCTCCGGGAGCCGCGGTGCCGCTGCGTGTTCCGCGGCGTGAAAGGGCGCAGGTTCCTCGCCCGGCCAGGACAGAGCGTTCGCTTTGGTCACTTCGCGTCCGCGTCGCTGTGCCAGGGAGTGGCGCAGGGATTCGGGATGGACACGGTGTTCCAGGTGAACACCTGCCACGGCGCCGACATCCAGAGCTTCTCCGACTACGAGGGCGAGCAGGAGGTGCTGGTGCCGCCCTTCGAGACCTTCCAGGTCACCGAAGTCACCCGGGACGGGGAAACAACGTGGATCTACCTCAACTCCAGCGGGACCTTCAGCAAGTACAACTGCGAGTGGCTGCGAGGTGACAGCGTGGGGACACCGGGGACACGGCCTGGGCTGGGGACAGGGACCCCTGGGGACAGCGGGGACACGGCTGGTGAAGGGGACAGGGACCCCTGGGGACACCGGGGACAAGGCCTGGGCTGGGGAGAGGGACCCCTGGGGACGTGGCCTGGGGTGGGGACAGGGACCCCCGGGGATGGGGACAGGGACCCCCGGGACTGGGGACACTCCCTGTGGTGGGGGGACAGGGACCCCTGGGACAGGGGACACCCATTGGGGTCGGGGGACAGGGACCCCCGGGATTGGGGACAAGGCACAGGGACCTCGCTGTGGCCCCCTCTGACCCCCACACCCCCAGACCCCCCCTGACCCCCCCTGACCCCCCCTGACCCCTGCATGGCCCCTGGGCCCCCTCTTTGTGTCCCCAGGTGGGAGCCTGCCCAGCCACCCCGCCCACCTCGGGGGGCTTCTCCTGGCCACCGTGGCCATGGCAGTGGCCAGCGGAACCCTCTGAGCCACCAGGCCACCAAGGTCACCGAGGTCTTGGGGGTCACTGTGGCCACCCTGAGCACAAAGGCCACCAGGACCCCCAAAAACCATCCCTGACACCGTAATCCACAAGAACAGGAAAAAGGGTCGCACTGCAAGATGAGATAAGGAGCTGGAATACACAAACGAGATGCAAAGACAAAGGCAGCACAGGATAAAGGAAATTCCTGGACCCTAAGGCGGAGGGAACGGATTTGAAGTCCCAAAGGCGGCCAAAGGACTGCAAGGGGCAAAGGGCTAATTGTGATATGCAGTGAGGACAGGCAGGGTTAGGAAATTCATATGTATTAGGTGTAAACCTGCTCTGTAAAGGATAAAAAGGGAAACCCGAATCAAAAAGGTGTGCATGCTTTTTGGAGGAGATATCCCCACGCACCTCAGCGCTGAATAAATTCATACCTGCTCTTATAACTACTCTGTGAGTTATAGGGTTCCTTTTATTCCGCAAATCATTTTGGCGAGCCAGGCAGCAGATCTCTGTCTGGCTGCGGGAGCGGCCGAGGAAGGGAGTCCCTGGCGCGCCCCCAGGACTTTCCGGGAGGGACCCCGAGCCTCGGTTCGCTCATCGCAGGGAGAGAAAACAACCTGCCAACCTGCAGATAAAGGTATGAATTAAATATCAAGGAAGGGGCTGCTGATAAGCCATGTGGGGATGTCTGATGCACAGCACAGTCCCGGTGGGCTTGCAAGCACCCGGCCAGGAGGGGCCGGGGACAGAGGGAAAGGGATCGATCCTGGCCGATAGCGCGGCCGATGAGGGGGGTTCTCGCTGAGCTGATAGAGCAGCACACTAGCGACTCTGGGGGCGAGTCGAGCGAACCCTTGTTTTGTGTGAATGCTAAATCCAGACACGTTGAGTCACCGAGCGTGTTTGGTGTGTGAATGAGCGAGTGAGACGCACCAGAGGTGCGGAGCGAGTGTGGAGCTCTATCCGCGGTTCCGACCTCGGGCGACTGAGGCGGCCGGAGAAAAGCGAAGCGACTGGAGTCAGTATGGAGCAAACCCAGGTGTAAATGAGGAGTGTTGTGCTTGAGTGTGAAATGGTTAATATTTGTTTTAACCGTGGGTAAACGCTGTTATTGTTGCTTTAATAACCATCAGGGCATTTGCTCCACGTGCAAAGTGAAAACTCTGAGGTTTGTGTGTGAAAAGTCACATTGGGTGCACACAAATTGCAATTGTGTGTGTGAGGAAAAGTTTAGGTGGAAACGGGACAGGACAAGAAAGGGAAACAATGAGCACAGGACAAAGTAAAGAAATCCCTAAAGCGAATCCGCTAGGTTGTGTTCTTGCACATTGGAAAAATATTGCTGGACGTGGAGGAACGGAGAACAAGAATGATTTAATCAAATCCTGTAAGGACTGGTGGCCGCTATATAAATTGGATGAGGGAGCGAAGTGGCCACCAAGTGGAACTTTGGACTATAACACGTTATTGCAGCTCGTGCTCTTTCTCAGGAGGGAAGGGAAGTGGGCAGAGGTAACATATGCTGATATGTTTTTCTCCCTTGGAAATCACCCCGAATGGCAGAGGGACTGTGGGATCAGGGCTCCCTCTGACCCTCTGGCCCTGGAGAAGGAGAATAAGACTAAGAGGGGGAGGCTCCAGCGGTGTTGTTCAGCCTGTAGCACAGGGCAAAGGTGCACAAAATCAGATAAAGTTTACCAGACTGTGGCCCAGGAACAAGATCTGGCAGAGGATCTGCTTAAGCCTCCCCACATAAGACCAGAAAGGGAGGAGGATGAGGATGTGGACTCAGGGGACACAAACACCTCTCCGGTTGCACACCGCACTAGACAACAAACACACATATTACAGGCACCGCTGCAAGAGGCAGTGGCACCAGAGGGAGGAGTGGTATTGGTTAAAGTTCCCTTCTCCACAATCGATTTGGAGGCATGGGAAAAGGTTGCTAAAAATTACCACAATGATCCAATTAACACAGCTAAACGTCTGCGATATATCATAAAACAACACAATCCAGACTGGAGTGATACGCAATTATTATTGGATGCACTGACCGAGACAGAAAAACAATTAATGATAAAAACGGCAGGGGATCTGGCAGAAGATTATTATAAAACCCAACAATTGGATGTGAAAGATTATTTCCCACTCCAAAACCCACAGTGGGATCCAAACAGATTAACAGAATTGGAAAAACTGGAAATGTATCAGGAGTGGATCGCAAAGGGGATGGAAAGAGCCATCCCCAAAACTATAAATTGGTCAGCCTTGTTTGCAATCTGACAGGGACCTCTGAGTCACCATCCGAATTCCTCGAGAAATTAAGAGATGCCGTGCGCCGTCACACATCACTGGAGCCTGGGTCTGAAGCAGGGATACAGCAGTTAGTTAATTTATTCCTGGGGCAGTCTATGAGTGACATAAGGCGTAAACTCCAAAAGCTTCGGGGGGCAGATGGGAGGAACTTGGAGACTTTGTTGGATGAGGCGTGGAGAGTTTTTAGTAACCGGGAAGAAGGATATAAACAAGGAATGAGGAAGTTTGTAGCTGTTGTAAGAGAGGGAGAGAGAAGAAAACGTGGACAGGGATCACATAGACAAGGCCCGTCCCGACTGGGCAGAGACCAGTGTGCCATCTGTAAGAAATATGGGCACTGGAAAAATCAGTGCCCAGAGCGGAGACGGGGTGGCTTCCAGGAAAAGGGAGACCGGGAAAAAGGGAAAATGATTGCATATGAAGATTGAAGAGGACTGGTAGATCTCACCCCAGAAGATCCACTGGTTATAAAATTGAAACTGGGGAAAAAAGGGAAAGAGGTGGAATTTCTGGTTGACACGGGGGCAACATATTCAGCCTTGAATAAGACTTTGGCACCTGTGGGGAAGGATTATGTTACAGTAATAGGAGCAACTGGACAACCTGAAAAAGCACATTTTTGCAAGCTATTAAAGTATAAGCTTGGAAAGCAATGGGGAATTCATAAATTCCTGTATCTGCCCAAATCCCCGAGACATCTGTTGGGTAGAGACTTGTTAGAACAATTACAAGTAACTATTAAATTTAAAAATGGAGAGGTTATTCTGGAGGTAAATGATGAACAGTACATAGAGGCATTGAGTTTAATGCTGACAGCTGTCCACACAGAGGGAGAAATTAGTGAAGAAATAATAAATCAAGTATTTCCTGGAGTGTGGGCCTCCGATGTACCAGGGAGAGCGAAAAATGCACTCCCAATATTAATCAAACTCAAGGAAGGAAGACAAGCAGTTAGAATTAAACAGTATCCCCTGAAATGAGAAGATAGGGAAGGAATTAGTCCCATAATTGAAGACTTTTTGCAGTTAGGCTTGTTAAAAGAGTGCCCATCTGTGTTCAATACTCCCATTTTGCCAGTCCGGAAACCTGATGGGTCGTACCGGATAGTACAAGATCTAAGGGCTGTTAACAAAATAACTGAGGATCTCTATCCTGTAGTCACAAATCCATACACTCTACTAACGTGCCTGACACCTGAGCTAACTCGGTTTACTGTTTTAGACTTGAAAGATGCCTTCTTTTGCCTCCCTATCCATGAGGACAGCCAGAAAATTTTTGCATTTGAATGGGAAAACCCCAAAGGTGGGCGCAAATCCCAGCTCACCTGGACTGCGTTGCCTCAAGGATTTAAAAACTCTCCTGCTCTGTTTGGAGAGCAACTTGCCAAGGATCTGGAGTCCTGGGAGGCTCCCCCAGAAGAAGGAAAGATATTACAGTACGTGGATGACATCCTCATAGCCACCCGGACAAAAGAGGCATGCATAGCCTGGACTGTAAGCCTGCTAAACTTTCTGGGACTTCAGGGATACAGGGTATCAAAGAAAAAGGCCCAGGTAGTGAAGCCAAAAGTAATTTATCTGGGTTATGAGATCAGTGCTGGACAGCGGACTCTAGGGCAAGATCGCAAAGAAGCGACATGCCAAACCCCAAAACCTCAAACAGTGAAGGAGCTGAGAACGTTCTTAGGGATGACAGGATGGTGCAGACTATGGATACACAGCTACGGGTTGCTTGTGAAACCTCTGTATGCACTCATTGCAAGCGGGAACAGAGAACTCCAGTGGACAAAAGAGGCTACACAAGCCTTCCACCAGCTGAAGAATGCCCTAATGTCAGCTCCAGCGCTGGGACTCCCGGATGTAAGTAAACTGTTCTTCCTGTTTTCCCATGAGAAGCAAGGAATTGCCCTGGGAATACTGGCCCAGGACTCGGGTCCGTACCGAAGAGCAGTTGCTTACTTCTCCAAACAACTAGATGCAACAGCCAAGGGATGGCCAGGATGCCTTAGAGCTGTTGCTGCAGTGGTGCTGAATATTCAGGAAGCACACAAATTCACCCTGAGCCAGAAAATGACTGTATTGGTGTCTCACACAGTGTCTGCAGTCCTGGAAGTAAAGGGCAGGCACTGGCTTTCCCCACAAAGGTTCCTGAAATACCAAGCCATCATGGTAGAACAAGATGATGTAGAAATAGTTGTAACTAACATTGTCAATCCAGCTTCTTTTCTCAGTGGGAATCAAGGGGAGCCGGTGCACCACGACTGCCTGGAGACCATCGAAGCTTCCAACTCCAGCTGCCCAGACCTGAAAGACACCCCACTGGATGATGCAGAAACCTGGTTCACCGATGGGAGCAGCTACATCATCAGTGGAAAGCGACACGCCGAGTATGCAGTTACCACCTGCAGAGAGGTAATAGAATCTGGACCCCTGCCAACAGATACCTCTGCACAAAAGGCAGAGATCATCGCTCTAACCCGTGCCCTGGAGATTGCAAAGGGAAGGAAGATAAACATCTATACAGACTCGAGATACAGACTGGAGATTGCAAAGAGAAGGAAAATAAACATCTATACAGACTCGAGACGTGCATTTGGAGTTGTACATGCACATGGGGCCATCTGGAAAGGAAGAGGACTGTTAAACTCACAAAGAAAAAGCATCAAACACGCACAGGAGATATTGCAGCTACTGGAAGCAGTCCAGCTACCTGAGCAGGTAGCAATTATGCACATTAAAGCACACCAGAAGGTGAGCTCAGAATTGGAGGAAGGGAACGAGCTGGCGGACAGAGAGGCAAAAGAAGCAGCAAAAGGTGAGATAACAATTGAGGGAGCCTTAATTCCTGATGGACAAATCTCCCTTGAAGGTAAGCCGGTATATACTAGAAAAGATAGAAAACTAATCCAAGATCAAGGGGGAAAATATAACCAAGAGGGATGGGCTATTACTGCAGAAGGGACAATAGTCATCCCTTCTCATTTGTTATGGTCACTAGTAAGAGAAGAGCACCAGAAAACACACTGGGGAATAGATCCCCTGTATAGCTATCTAATTGGAAAGATTACCGCCAGAAATTTATACTCTACTGTCATTCAGGTAACTCGGCAGTGTGACATTTGCCTCCAGACTAAACCTAAGAATACCCCCAAACCAAAACTCGGTCAAATTGGAAAAGGCCATGGGCCTGGACAACAATGGCAAATTGACTTCTCAAAACTCCCAAGAAAAGGGGGGTATCGATATTTGCTGGTTTTAACAGATTCCTTTTCAGGGTGGCCAGAGGCTTTTCCCACCAGGACTGCCAAAGCCCGGGAGGTAACCAGGGTATTGTTACAAGAGGTAATACCACACTTCGGGGTTCCAGCCACAATATCTTCAGACAGGGGAGCACATTTTATCTCAAAGATAGTACAACAAATCAGTCGACATCTGGGGATAGATTGGGAACTCCACACCCCTTATCGCCCCCAGTCAAGTGGCCAAGTACAAAAAATGAATCATTTAATTAAACAGCAAATCGTTAGGCTGGGACAAGAAGCTAATTTACCTCGGCCCCAATCTCTCCCACCGGCATCGATGCGGATCCGAACCAAGCCCAGAGCCAAAGGAAAACTCAGTCCCTTTGAAATGCTTTATGGGAGACCATATGGTGTGCAAAAGGGATTGTCTACCCAAGTGGGGGAGGAGAGGCTGACTGCCTATATGATAGCCCTGGGCAAACAGCTCAGAGCAATTGAGAAACGTGGCTGGAACCTGGAGCAGAGGGCTGGATGGGCCAGTGCATGACATACAGCCTGGAGATTGTGTGTATGTTAAATCTCTCACAGAAAAAACTTCAGAACCACAGTGGGAAGGTGTTGAAAGACCCCCGAGCAATTCACCAGTCTTCACAGAAGTAATCGTGAACGCCGTTTATTTTTATCTTTAGCACACCTTTTATAGGGTTCTACAGGGTCTGCAGGCAGAGCAAGCTACTATTGGCTAACACACACAGTTTACATTTTTTCTCTTACACACAGGGATATTGTTTTGCTTTACTTTCTCTTCTGCATGAAGGTTTCAAGGACTTTAGCCCTTAATATTACGACTTATTTCAAAGGCTGGTTTGTGCATACAGGCCTTTACTAATATATAAAATATAGCAACAATTCCCCCTTTCTCTTTTTGCACAAACCAGGCTTTGGATAAGATAACACACAACTTAGACTGTCATCCCATTAACACCATAAGTAAAGTCTGTCCCCCTTCTAGCACAAGAGACCTCAACCATCCAGTGATGCCCCAGCTGGCGAACAAACTTCTATTGGGATCACTCTTCTTTCAGGGCATGTAACCCATCCTGTAGCTGATGTAGTTGCTTATGGATGGAAGCTGAATGCTCAGTAAGATTCAAGCAGCACATGCCTTCAAGCTCCTCACAACCATGTCCTTGTGCTAAGAGCAAAAGTCAATTGCAACTTGATTTCATAATACTGAATGACATACACTACTCACATCGGCTGAAAGCTCACTTAACATTGTGGATGTTAAATTCAATTCTTCCTTAGTCTAGCAAGCGAGCCTTTTTAGAGTGGCCAGGCCTTAATTCATTCAGGCTTCACTTTGCCTGTTTGATGTTCTTCATTTTGCTAGCTACATTCAACAATTGATGTAAGCTTGGGTGGAACAAAGTGAGTTTCCCAAGATAACAGGGTCTTCTATGTGGACTAGCAGGAATCTCATTCCATGCTCTATCCTCACAGATTAGGAATATGGAACTAGGTAATCACTTTGGTAATCGTCCTGTGAGATTGCACCACAAATAAAGGCTTTACTTTCAATGGTAGTAACGAGATCAGCCATAGGGCTGACTGCAGCTCAGTGCCGCATTACTTTGTTGGAATGGCTTTTGTCGGGGGTTCAAACATTATCCATCCACCTGAGGTATTGGTGGAACTTAACAAATCTAATTCTTCTGAGGGCTTTATGATAACATTGAGAACTTTGGTAATTTTGCTTGCCAACAGGCTTCAAGTTGTCTTAATGTGAAGCCAACAGTGCGACTGCACTCTTGCAACATTGCCAATCGATTCAGTTGAGTCTCATCACTGATCAAACCTTTAAATGCTGGAGGATCCCATTTGGGACTCCTATGAGACAGGTGCAAAAAAGATCTCCAGGTGTGGCTAAGCTTAGACACATTGACCTTTGGCCAGTTCAATGTGCCAGAGTGACCCACATGTTCTGTCGCTTTTGGATGTTAATCAGCAGACAGTTGGTCACGACTATACACATCACAATTACCATAAGCAGTTTACCATGTAAATGACACCATATTTGCAAACTCACAGCTAAAGCTTCAATCGTTAAATGAACTTTCAAAGATGCTTACACTAGCTCTTGAAGGGAGAATACTTATACTTTATACTAACATAGCAATTACTACACAGGCTAGACACTTTATCTTAAACTATCATCTAACTACCTTTAACACACGTGCTCTGGTATATATGTAGTCTAAGCGTGAAAGCAATTTGCTGAAAGGGTAAACACACAACTACAATTTGCTTATATACAGTTAGATGGAGTCTCTACACTTCTTAGATCTTCTGCAGAATTTCTCCAGCACAATTCAGTCCCGGAACGTTCACTGCTCCCGTGATGTCAGCTGGCAGCTGGTCAGCGACTGAGGGCTTTGATGTTCAAGTTGTTCTTCACATCCTTCTAAATCTCAAAACAAAGGATACCTGAAAAATTGGTAGAGACACAACATCATAATAACAACATAAAAGTTCTGTTGGTAAGCTGTCTGTATAGTGTTCAGACACAACTGTGTCCTGACAGGTCCACTTCTGATCCATGTCTGGAGTACCACGGCTGTGTGATGACATCTCTGTTCACTGGAACCACTCTAGAACCGCTCCAGAACCGTTCCCCGCTCTAGAACCGCTCTAGAACTGCTCTAGAACCATTCCCCGCTCTAGAACCGCTCTAGAACCGCTCCCCGCTCCAGAACCGCTCTAGAACCGTTCCCCGCTCTAGAACCGCTCCAGAACCGCTCCAGAACCGTTCCCCGCTCTAGAACCGCTCCAGAACCGCTCTAGAACCGTTCCCCGCTCTAGAACCGCTCTAGAACCGCTCTAGAACCGCTCCCCGCTCCAGAACTGCTCTAGAACCGCTCTAGAACCGCTCTAGAACCGTTCCCCGCTCTAGAACCGCTCTAGAACCGTTCCCCGCTCTGGAACCGCTCCAGAAGGACCCCCATTTTCTTAAAAAAAATAAAAATGAGATGTACTTCTGTTATAAACATCAACATTAACACAAAACCATATACACAATTAATAAGAACTTATACCAATTAAAAATCAATTAAATCATAAACATTATTAATAAGACATGTAATATAAAACTACTATTAATTACTAAAACACTGCACTAGCATCCCATAGTTAGCAAACAAACAGAAACAAAAAAATCAGTGAAGGATTGGATAATCATCTCTGGAAATGATTCTCCAAGCCCACTTCAAAATTGATCCAGCTGTCATATTAATAGTGTCAAATTGTTGAGTCAAAAAGTGACTCAAATACTGTTTTGGTACAGAAAACCTCTGGATCTGCTGGCAAACATTCCATCCAGGTAAAGTCAAGGCTTGGCCAGGGCCTGGCTTTAAACTGGAAAGATGCCTCTTAACTCATTTCTAAAACAAGGTTCTCAATAGTAGCAGCTATGAGATGCTTACAGCATAGCAAACTGTTAAAATACATTTGTAAACCTAACAATAATTATTTATGACAAAAGGAAATAACAACCTTAAAAGAATATCTAAGTTATAAAACTTAACTTAAAAACATTCAAGCCTAAACATTATAAAACTTGACTATCCTTAATTCTATTAACACTTAATCTATATTAAATAAAAACTTAATCTTATTCTGTTACTACAAAAAGCAACTAAAAGTTTGATATATACCTTTTAAACACAATATAACAATAACATGGATCCACTATAGAAATTATAAAACTGTAACAAAGACATCAAAATTCTACGTCACCTAGTTTTGAGAATAACCCACAATAACTACAAATGTTACTAAAAATACTTATTCATAACAGGAATTTACCTAATATATGCTTAAATTGGTTAGGATTTTAAAGTGGCAGTTTTTCTAGAGAAAAACCACAACAACATGGGATTTGGCAGGTTGCCATTTAGCTTTTGCAGCACTTTTCAAAAACATCAAGTCCAATTGTTAAACTAAAATCCAAAATCCAAATTGGTATATATGCAGTTATATGTGTTTTATATAACAAAAGAACTCACATTAAAATTACCTTATTAAAATTGTGGAAAAAACAAGCAAATAGATAATACATGCTCTAACTTAACTTTGTCTTGTACAGTAAAGTTCTCTTAACTAATTATTTTTTAAGCCACAAATCTCTTCTGTAGATAACACTAATTGGAAGAAGGTTTTCCTAAAAGCTGTAAATCACACCATATATTAACCTTGGGTTCTAAGACCAATTATTGCAAGGCAACTTCTCTTAAACACTTTTTCTCCTTTTTTTTTTTTTTTTTTTTTTTTTTTTAACTTTCAAAGAATCACAATAACTTCTCTAGTAAAATCCTAAAATCTGTAATTGCATGAACTCATAATTACTTCAAACACAAAATTAACTCTACAATGGTATATAAAAACATTTTGAAAACCCAATAAATCATGACTTTTTAACAAACTGGGTATCATCCTGCTGCTTTTTCTTAGAGAGGGAGTGGGGGGGTGAGCTGCCCACTCTGCTGCCGCTGCAGCTCTGCTCTTATCTTCCTTCACATTCTCTGCATACTGCCACAGAGAGGAAAAACGGAGAGAAAGAAAAAAAAAACCTCACAAAGTTAACTTTAACAAATGCAGTTTTTTCTCTCAATCTCTCTTGTTGTTCGCCGATAGAGGAAAAAGGGCACGATTTTAAAAAAGCAGGCGATGTTACAGAAAAGTCTCTCACGGCCAGGTGGTAACAGCGGTGATCATTGCAGTTTATCAGCGTGGCCTTGGAACTTTTCTTGCGCTGCTTCTACCCCCAGGGTGCCTTTGCTCTCTGCGCCCACCTCGCTCCCCCATGTCCCCCTGGTTCGGGTGGAAACCAGTGAAAATTTGGCTTCTTTTCTTCCAGGGTGGTAAAGATGGAACTTAAATAAGATTGTAATGCTAAAAGTGACTCCAAAAATGAAGCAAATAGTTCCGGATGTATCACATCCTGCCATAACTGAACAGATTCTGTTCGTTGTTTCAGCGTTTGCTGTGGAACTTTTTTTTTCTCATTATTTTCTTCTCTTTGACTCTCCCTCCCTCTCTCCATGGGCAGCATAGATAGGAGAGCTTGCCCAGCAGTGGGAGGTAAAGGCATCTGCCGCTGTGACGCAGGTAGAATTACGGGGCTCACAGCCTCAGCATATCTCACTTTTCTGTTTTTTAAGGTATTAATTACAATCTGCCAAGTTTGACCGAGAGACACAGTGTCCTTGCTCTTTTCCGTAATTGCCGTTTCCCATATCAGAGCCGATATATCAGTCCGTTCTTGCACCGCAAAAAGCAGTGTGAGCACTGCAAATGCTGATAACAATTAGCCCATATAATGAGCATATCCAGGTCCTTTTCCTGGGCTGCTTCGCCTCGTTTAACGAGGATGCAGAGAAGCAGTTTATCTGCCGCCGCAAATCCACCATGCTGACGGCAACCCGCAAGGCGGAAGGTCGCGATCCCTCTCACACGCACTTGCCTTTGGGCCCCCCCCAGCAGCCTGAATTACCACGTCCAACCGCTCCGCGTCTCACCGCGCTCAGGCTGCCGATCCGGTGCCGATCCAAGCCCGCGACGTCTAACGCCCAGATCCACTCCGCTGACTCCAAGGCCCCTCTGCCCGCAGGGGTGTCCCTGTTCGGGCGCCAGATGTTGAAAGACCCCCGAGCTGTTCACCAGTCTTCACAGAAGTAATCGTGAACGCCGCTTATTTCTATCTTTAGCACACCTTTTATAGGGTTCTCCAGGGTCTGCAGGCAGAGCAAGCTACTATTGGCTAACACACACAGTTTACATTTTTTCTCTTACACACAGGGATATTGTTTTGCTTTACTTTCTCTTCTGCATGAAGGTTTCAAGGACTTTAGCCCTTAATATTACGACTTATTTCAAAGGCTGGTTTGTGCATACAGGCCTTTACTAATATATAAAATATAGCAACAGGAAGGGACGTTCCAGGTGATCCTCACCACCTTCACTGCAGTTAAGATCAAGGAACAGAGCGCCTGGATTCACCATTCTCGGGTGAAGAAAGCTCCAGAAGCCCCTTGGAAAGTAACGCTGGGTGACAATGAACTGAAACTAAAACTTACCAGAGCAAAATGAGTACATTGCAGTTGGGAGCATTCCATGATTTACCTTGCAAGAACCTGGTCAATAAAGTCAGTCTGTTTGTTTTACTTGTAACCACAAGTGTAATTCAAGAATTGGAAAGCACCTCTAGGCAGAAAAATGCTGAATGGCCTTGGTCCCAAGCTTTCATTCAATCCACTGGATTCATGGGAAAACACTCTGATATAAGAGATTTAAAACTGATATAAGAGATTTAAATCTATCAACTGTAGTTATGCATGAAAACCAGATATATAAAAAGCGAGAATGGCAAAAACAAAGGTTATGGACCCTTCAAGGGACTATCGGAGAAGTAATCAGGGTAGGATGCTGGATGATTAATGGGACTAATTATGAAAAGACAGTCCAAATTAGTGTTTCAGCTTCTCCTACGAGCAAGCATCAGGAAGTTTGTGACCGTTTAAGTAAATTGGATTGTTGGTATAATTTTACATTAGTACAAACAGTGGATGTGGTCTGCCTCTGGGATCATGGGGACAAAGGGCTAACATTCAAATTTAGAATGAAAGCCGTGCCTATTGCAACGACCAAATGAACTGTAACCCAAGCTCAGACCACACCATCTAAAGTTAAACCTGAGATTGAACCTAAAATTGATGAAGTTGGTCCATATGTAATAAGGAATACAGGACAGCAACAGCTGTTATTTAATCCAGAGTGGTCTCTCAATGCAAACTAACATCTCTGAGATTCAGCCAGCCTGCTCCTCTGTCCTAAAGACATCATCTGAGGGCTGGGCAACACGCTCACACAAAAGCAGATACACTTCAGGAGCAGAATGAGAAGAGACTCAACTGGAATATTAGGAACAGGGTTAGGAGTATTAAATGGAATTGATTCAGAAGTATTAATGAATAAATTAGCTGCTGCAACAAGTGATTTGACGAAACTAAAACAATCCTCTTTATTAGCACTAGGAACTAAGCAATGAGAAATTTCCAAAATATTACCGAGGTGGAAAGAGGCTGGGGACCAAGACCACAAGCTGATAATAAAAGCACTAAATTTAGTCCAAAATAATGTGTCATTAGCCCTCAACTGCAGACAGGCACAATTATGGATTCAATCAATAGTTGCTTCAGTAATAAGAGAAGGAAGTGAAGGAGCTTTTCCGATTGAAATTAGGAAAATTGTCTGGGACAATGCAAATAATTTAGAAAGAAAACTTCAGTCTTGGTGGACTCTGGTCAATTTTACTTATGACCCTACCACCGAAATAGCTACTGCCTTTGTGCTGACTATACATAATGCCACAATTTACAATATCCACCCTATTATTGCCTATCCTATTAAAATATCCCATTATTGGATATTTACAACATCCACCCTATTATTGCCTATCCTATTAAAATATCCTATTATTGGATATTTACAATATCCACCCTATTATTGCCTATCCTATTAAAATATCCCATTATTGGATATTTACAATATCCACCCTATTATTGCCTATCCTATTAAAATATCCCATTATTGGATATTTACAATATCCACCCTATTATTGCCTATCCTATTAAAATATCCCATTATTGGATATTTACAATATCCACCCTATTATTGTCTATCCTATTAAAATATCCCATTATTGGATATTTACAATATCCACCCCTATTATTGCCTATCCTATTAAAATATCCCATTATTGGATATTTACAATATCCACCCTATTAGGACTGAATCATGAAGGGGCAGATCTCTACCCCTCGGAGCGCAGAGCATGGGCCTGGATGATGAATGGGGGGTGGCAAACTGTGAATTTGGAATCTTGTGTTACCCGGGAACAACAAGGGTTGATCTGTGAGGCTAACACCATTGATGCACAGGACAAATGTTTGGACACTGAGCAAAGCATCTGCCACTTTGGGATTCATCCTGATACCAGTCAGAAGCGTGTGCTTGTATACATTGGCCGAGGCTGTGTGTGTCTGTCCTAGTTTAGGGCAAATTAGGGAGGAAAACTCCAAATGGGGATTTCCCCAGGGAAATGCCCCCTCCCCACCAACTGGTCCCGGAATGGAAAAAAAACCAAATATTCCTTGGAGAGAAGTGGAAAAAGCTGCTTATTTAACAGAAATTGAATAATATTAAATAATAAAACCTCTCGCTGTTGGATGGGATGGCAAGTCTAGGAAGAAAAGTCCTTTCCATGTGGTGTAGCTCGGCTCACTCAGGTTCTTATCACCTTTTGGTGCTGGAAAGTGCCGAGGCCCAGGCCCCGGTGGGCCACAGGTGTGAGCTCCTGGGGTTTGGCTGGGTGTTCAGTCCAGAGCAGGATTGCACAGATCCAAGGAAAGGAGAAAACAAAGGTGCAGGGAACTCCTCTGCCTCAGCTAGCTAAAACTAACTAAAAGCCAGAGAGAAGCTCTGTCCCGCTGTCTGTCCGTGCTGCAGACACCACAGTCCAGGAGCGGGATGTGGGGAGTGATGTTTTTCCTTTAACACAAACTGCAGCTTCTTCTTCCCCCTCTCTTGCTCTCAGAGCCAGTCCTAAAGGTGCAGAACTTAATATATAACATAATATATAACATATACCATATAACATATATATATAATATATAACATAAACCAGACGACTGGGGATACCAGGATCATAAAGTCACCCCAGGACACGGGGGAAGAGAACCAGGGGAACGGAACCGGGGGAACGGAACCGGGGAATGGAACCGGGGAACAGAACCGGGGGAACGGAACCGGGGAACAGAACCAGGGAACAGAACCGGGGAACGGAACCGGGGAACAGAACCGGGGAACGGAACCGGGGAACAGAACCGGGGGACGGAACCGGGGGAACGGAACTGGGGGAACAGAAGCGGGGAACGGAACCAGGGAACAGAACCGGGGAACAGAACCGGGGAACAGAACCGGGGGAACAGAACCGGGGAACAGAACCGGGGGAACAGAACCGGGGAACAGAACCGGGGGAACAGAACTGGGGAACAGAACCGGGGGAACAGAACCGGGGGAACGGAACCGGGGAACGGAACCAGTGGAACAGAACCGGGAACGGAACGGGGAACGGAACCGGGGAACGGAACCAGGGAACGGAACCGGGGGAACAGAACCGGGGGAACAGAACCGGGGAACAGAACCGGGGAACAGAACCGGGGAACGGAACCGGGGGAACAGAACCGGGGAACAGAACCGGGGAACAGAAGCGGAGCTGCAGCCGCGCCCCCTCCCCAGCGCTCCGTGAGCTCAGAAACGCCCTCGGAGCCCTCAGAGCAGAAGCTGAGGGTGAGAGACGCCTCGGGGTGGATGGTCTGAGACACGGCAGGGGATAGACAGGTCTGTGTAAGTGTATGTAAAATGAAATGAAATGAAATGAAATGAAATATAAAATAAAATATAAAATAAAATATAAAATAAAATAAAATATGAAATAAAATAAAATAAGGTAAAATAAAATAAAATAAAATATAAAATAAAATAAAATATAAAATAAAATATAAAATAAAATAAAATATAAAATAAAATAAAATGAAGTAAAATAAAATATAAAATATTAAATAAAATAAAATATGAAATAAAATAAAATGTGAAATAAAATAAAATAAAATAAAATAAAATAAAATAAAATAAAATAAAATAAAATAAAATATTAGAAAAAAATTAAAAAATAAAATAAAATAAATAAAATAAAATAATTAATTAAAATAAAATAAAATAAAATAAAATAAAATAAATAAAATAAAATAATTAATTAAAATAAAATAAAATAAAATAAAATAAAATAAAATATAAAATAAAATAAAATAAAATAAAAAATAAAATAAATAAAATAAAATAAAATAATAAAATAAAATAAAATAAAATAAAATAAAGTAAAATAAAATAAAATGAAGTAAAATAAAATATAAAATAAAATAAAATAAAATAAAATATTAGAAAAAAATAAAATAAAATAAAAAATAAAATAAATAAAATAAAATAATAAATTAAAATAAAATAAAATAAAATAAAAATAAAATTAAAAAATTAAAATAAAATAAAATAAAATAAAATAAAATAAAATAAAATAAAATAAAATAAAATAAAATAAAATAAAATAAAATAAAATAAAATAATAAAATAGAATAAAATAAAATAAAATATCTATAACACCTCAATAGTCGAGTTGGGTGTTAGAAGTTTGTTTCAGGAGAGAGAGAGAGAGCCCTGCTAGGAGCCAGCAGAGCTCAAAGCAGGCTCAGAGAGAACAACACAAAAGGGAATAAAATCTGAATCCATGAGCTCAGGACTTCAAATTGCTCAGAAAGAGAGGAACAGAAGTGAGAGCTGGGAAAAAAGAGTTAAAGAAAAGCAGGAAAGAGCAGGAAAAAGAGCAGCAGGAAGGTAGAAAATGTGAAGAGGGAGAAGAAGAGAAGGGAAAACAAGAGAACCAAGAGAGCGAATTCCCTTTTACAAATTCTCTTTTACAAATTCCCTTTTACAATTTCTCTTTTACAAATTCCCTTTTACAATTTCCCTTTTACAATTGTTTATATAATCCATACATTAAATATTCCTTCACTAACCAATCTTTCTAAGTGTTCTAACACAGTAAAATTTGTGTGTGACCGATAGAAATCGCTGCTTTCGCATGGTTTTAATTATCTCAGATAATTAATAAGATTTAATTAATCTCTTAATTATTTAGACGAGTTTTATTGGGGGACAGAACGTGTTCTGCCACACCAAACCGGTTTATTTGAATTATTCAAACCCTGCTTTCATTTCCATTTCTTCCTCAGCCTTATCTGGCTGAGGAGTCGTATTTATAATTCTTTTATGATTTTATCTTCCCAGCCCCTGTGCCGAGCTCCTCCCGAGCTCACCAGGAGCGTTTCCAGGAATTCCTGCGGGATAACGAAATCCTCCTTTAATGCGCGGCCTTGGGGATGCATTTCCTGCAGAACAACCCAAGCGGAAATTTCAGCTTCCAGAGAGCTCCTGGCCCGAGCTGCAGCTGGGATGGAAAACGAGGCTGGAAAAAATCCTCTGTCCTGTGCCAGGAAATGATGTCCTGAGCCCTGGGAGCGCTGCAGGGAATGCACTGGGAACGCTGCAGGAAATGCACCAGGAGTGCTGCAGGGAATGCACCGGGAGTGCTGCAGGGAATGCACCGGGAGCAACGCAGGAAATGCACCAGGAGTGCTGCAGGGAATGCATGGGGAGCGCTGCAGGAAATGGACCAACAGCAGCTGCAGGAAATGCACCGGGAGCGCTGCAGGAAATGCACCGGGAGCAAGGCGGGGAATGCACCGGGAGCGCTGCAGGGAATGCACGGGGAGCTCAGAGGGAAATGCACCGGCAGCGCTGTGGGAAATGCATCAGCAGCACTGCAGGGAATGCGCCGGCAGCGCTGCAGGAAATGCACTGGCAGTGCTGCAGGAAATACACCAGGGGCTCGGCAGGGAATGCACTGGCAGTGCTGCAGGAAATGCACCAGGAACAATGCAGGAAATGCACCGGGAGCAATGCAGGAAATGCACCGGCAGCGCTGCAGGAAATACACCAGGGGCTCAGCAGGGAATGCACCGGCAGCGCTGCAGGAAATGCACCAGGAGCAATGCAGGGAATGCACAGACAGCAATGCAGGAAATGCACTGGCTGTACTGCAGGAAATGCACCAGGAGCAATGCAGGAAATGCACTGGCAGCGCTGCAGGGAATGCACCAGGAGCAATGCAGGAAATGCACAGACAGCAATGCCGGAAATGCACCGGCAGCGCTGCTCTCCTGTGCAGCCCGTTAGATCCGGCCGGGTCAGCCTGCAGTGATTCTCACCGTGCTCGCGTCGGTTCCCGGTTGTTTTTCTCCGTCTGCTTTGAGCACCGAGCGAGCGGCAGAGGCAGCGAAACCTTGGCTTGCTCCTGCTTCCATTGCAAACCTTTTATTTCAAACCTGCTTTTATTTAATTTCAAATCTTTTATTTCAAACCTGCTTTTATTTCATTTCAAACCCGCTTTTATTTCATTTCAAACCCACTTTTATTTGAATCCCGCTTTTATTTCATTTCAAACCCACTTTTATTTAAATCCCGCTTTTGCTTTCATTTCCAACCTGCTTTTGCTTCCATTTTAAACCCACTTTTGCTTTTATTTGAATCCTGTTTTTGCTCTTATTTCAAACCTGCTCTTGCTCTTATTTCAAACCCGCTTTTGCTTTCATTTCAAACCCATTTTTGCTTTTATTTGAATCCCAGTTTTGCTCGTTTCAAACCTGCTCTTGCTTTCATTTCCAACCCATTTTCGCTCTTATTTCAAACCCGCTTTTGCTTTCATTTGACTCCCGCTTTTGCTTTTATTTCCAACCCGTTTTTGCCGCTGCCTTTGCCGGTGCCACTTTAAACCCCTCCAAGCTGCTCTGGGAGCTCTCCAGGAGTGGGATCAGTGCAGGAGAGCAGGGATCAGCGCAGGAGAGCAGGGATCAGTGCAGGGATCAGTGCAGGGATCAGCGCAGGAGAGCAGGGATCAGTGCAGGGATCAGTGCAGGGATCAGTGCAGGGATCAGTGCAGGAGAGCGGGGATCAGTGCAGGGATCAGTGCAGGGATCAGCGCAGGAGAGCAGGGATCAGTGCAGGGATCAGCGCAGGGATCAGTGCAGGGATCAGTGCAGGGATCAGTGCAGGGATCAGTGCAGGGATCAGTGCAGGGATCAGCGCAGGAGAGCAGGGATCAGTGCAGGGATCAGCGCAGGGATCAGCGCAGGGATCAGCGCAGGGATCAGTGCAGGGATCAGCGCAGGGATCAGTGCAGGGATCAGTGCAGGGATCAGCGCAGGGATCAGTGCAGGGATCAGTGCAGGGATCAGCGCAGGGATCAGTGCAGGGATCAGTGCAGGGATCAGCGCAGGGATCAGTGCAGGGATCAGTGCAGGGATCAGTGCAGGGATCAGTGCAGGGATCAGCGCAGGAGAGCAGGGATCAGCGCAGGGATCAGTGCAGGGATCAGTGCAGGGATCAGTGCAGGGATCAGCGCAGGGATCAGTGCAGGGATCAGAGCAGGGATCAGTGCAGGGATCAGCGCAGGGATCAGCGCAGGAGAGCAGGGATCATTGCAGGGATCAGTGCAGGGATCAGTGCAAGGATCAGTGCAGGGATCAGCGCAGGGATCAGTGCAGGGATCAGTGCAGGGATCAGCGCAGGGATCAGTGCAGGGATCAGCGCAGGGATCAGTGCAGGGATCAGTGCAGGGATCAGTGCAGGGATCAGTGCAGGAGAGCAGGGATCAGTGCAGGGATCAGTGCAGGGATCAGTGCAGGGATCAGTGCAGAGATCAGCGCAGGGATCAGCGCAGGGATCAGCGCAGGGATCAGTGCAGGGATCAGTGCAGGGATCAGTGCAGGAGAGCAGGAATCGCCTCTCCAGGGAGAACAGGGAGATGGAAACTCTGCCCAGCTCCAGGGAGCGAGTCGGGAGCTGCCAGGATGGACCGGGAATCGAGGAATCGCGGAATTTGTGTTGGATGGAAAAGGCTCCGAGCCCAGCGCTGCTCGTGGCACTGCCGAGGCCGTGAACACGAAGCCATCACCGACCCCCGGGCACTCCGGCCACAGCTGGACAGCCCTTTCCAGAAAGGAATAATTTCCCAATTTCCCAATTCCCCAATTTCCCAATATCCCAAATTCCTAATTTCCCAAATTCCCAATTTCCCAATTTCCCAAATTCCCAATTTCCCAATTCCCCAATTTCCCAAATTCCCAATATCCCAAATTCCCAATTTCCCAATATCCAAATTTTCCAAATTCCCTAATTCCCAATTTCCCAAATTCCCAAATTCCCAATTTCCCAATTTCCCAAATTCCCAATTTAAACCTCCCCTGAGGCCGTTCCCTCCTCCCCTGTCCCCTGGGAGCACCCCCTGACCCGGCCGTGCCACTGCGGTGTCCCCAGGCTGTCCTTGGGGACACTTGGGGACACTCAGTGACACTCTGGGACATGGGGACACGCTGGGACACTCAGGGGGACACTCTGGGACACTCGGGGACACTCTGGGACACGCTGGGACACTCGGACATGCTGGGACACTCTGGGACACTCTGGGACACTTGGGGACACTCTGGGACACGCTGGGGACACTTGGGGACACTCTGGGACACGCTGGGACACTCAGGGGACACTTGGGGGACACTTGGGGACACGCTGGGACACTCTGGGAACACTCTGGGACACTCTGGGACACTCTGGGACACTCTGGGACACGCTGGGGACACTGGGGACACTCTGGGACACTCGGGGGACACGCTGAGACACTTGGGGACACTCTGGGACACTCGGGGACACGCTGAGACACTTGGGGACACTCTGGGACACTCGGGGACACGCTGAGACACTTGGGGACACTCTGGGACACGCTGGGACACTCCGGAACACTCTGGGACACTCTGGGACACTCTGGGACACTTGGGGACACTCTGGGACACTCTGGGACACTCTGGGACACTTGGGGACACTTGGGGACACTCTGGGACATGGGGACACTCTGGGACACTCAGGGACACGCTGGGACACTCTGGGACACGCTGGGACACTCTGGGACACTCTGGGACACTCGGGGGACACTTGGGGACACTTGGGGACACTCTGGGACACGCTGGGACACTTGGGGACACTCGGGGGACACTCAGGGGACACTTGGGGACACTCAGGGGACACTCTGGGACACTTGGGGACACGCTGGGACACTTGGGGACACTCTGGGACACTCTGGGACATGGGGACACTCTGGGACACTCTGGGACACTCTGGGACACTTGGGGACACTCAGGGGACACTCTGGGACACGCTGGGACACTTGGGGACACTCTGGGACACGCTGGGACACTCTGGGACACTTGGGGACACTCTGGGACACTCTGGGACACTCGGGGGACACTCAGGGGACACCTGGGGACACTTGGGGACACTCTGGGACACTCTGGGACACTTGGGGACACTCTGGGACATGGGGACACTCTTGGACACTCAGGGACACGCTGGGACACTCTGGGACACTTGGGGACACTTGGGGACACTTGGGGACACTTGAGGACACTTGGGGACACTCTGGGACACTTGGGGACACTTGGGGACACTCTGGGGACACTCTCGGACACTCTGGGACACGCTGGGACATGGGGACACTCTGGGACACTCTGGGACACTTGGGGACACTCTGGGACACTCTCGGACACTCTGGGACACGCTGGGACACTCTGGGACACTTGGGGACACTCTGGGACACTTGGGGACACTCTGGGACACTTGGGGACACTCTGGGACACTCGGGGGACACTCTGGGACACTCTGGGACACGCTGGGACACTCTGGGACACTCTGGGACACTCTGGGACACTCTGGGACACGCTGGGACACGCTGGGACACTGGGGGACACTTGGGGACACTTGGGGACACTCTGGGACACTTGGGGACACTCTGGGACACTCAGGGGGACACTTGGGGACACTCTGGGACACTCTGGGACACTCTGGGGACACTCAGGGGACACCTGGGGACACTTGGGGACACTCAGGGGACACTTGGGGACACTTGGGGACACTCGGGGCCACTCTGGGACACTCTGGGACACTCGGAGGACACTTGGGGACACTCTGGGACACTCTGGGACACTCTGGGACACTCGGGGGACACTTGGGGACACTCTGGGACACGCTGGGACACTCTGGGACACTCGGGGGATACTTGGGGACACTCTGGGACACTCTGGGACACTGTGGGACACTCTGGGACACGCTGGGACATGGGGACACTCTGGGACACTCGGGGACACTTGGGGACACTCTGGGACACTCTGGGACACTCTGGGACACTCTGGGACACTCTGGGACACGCTGGGACACGCTGGGACACTTGGGGACACTTGGGGACACTCTGGGACACTTGGGGACACTCTGGGACACTTGGGGACACTCTGGGACATACTGAGACACTCTGGGACACTCTGGGATACTCGGGGGACACTTGGGGACACTTGGGGACACTCTGGGACACTTGGGGACACTCTGGGACACTTGGGGACACTCTGGGACATACTGAGACACTCTGGGACACTCTGGGATACTCGGGGGACACTTGGGGACACTTGGGGACACTCTGGGACACTTGGGGACACTCTGGGACACTTGGGGACACTCTGGGACATACTGAGACACTCTGGGACACTCTGGGATACTCGGGGGACACTTGGGGACACTCTGGGACACGCTGGGACACTCTGGGACACTCTGGGACACGCCGGGACACTCGGGGGACACTTGGGGACACTTGGGGACACTCTGGGACACTCTGGGACACTCGGGGGACACTTGGGGACACGCTGGGACACTCTGGGACACGCTGGGACACTCTGGGGACACCTGGGGACACTTGGGGACACCTGGGGACACTCAGGGGACACCTGGGGACACTCGGGGGACACCTGGGGACACTCGGGGGACACTTGGGGACACTTGGGGACAGAGCCGAGGCCGCGGGAGATGAACCAGACGATTTATTCACAGCAGGGCGGGGATGGGGAGGGGTCTGGGGGAGGGGACGGGAGGGGACAGGAGGGGACAGGCGGGGACAGGAGGGGACAGGAGGGGACAGTGGCCTGGGGGGGTCCGGGAGTGGCTCCGGGAGAGGAGCGAGGCTCAGAGCAGGGGGGTCTGGGGGTGCTCGGGGGCTTTGGGGACACTCGGGGACTCTGGGGACACTCGGGGACAGTGGCTCCAGGGCTCTGGGGACACTCGGGGACTCTGGGGACACTCGGGGACTCTGGGGACACTCGGGGACAGTGGCTTGGGGGACAGTGGCTCCAGGTGGCTCTGGGGACACTCGGGGACAGTGGCTCCAGGGCTCTGGGGACACACGGGGACAGTGGCTTGGGGTGGCTCTGGGGACACTTGGGGACTCTGGGGACACTCGGGGACAGTGGCTTGGGGGACAGTGGCTCCAGGGCTCTGGGGACACTCGGGGACAGTGGCTCCAGGTGGCTCTGGGGACACTCGGGGACTCTGGGGACACTCGGGGACAGTGGCTTGGGGGACAGTGGCTCCAGGGCTCTGGGGACACTTGGGGACAGTGGCTCCAGGGCTCTGGGGACACTCGGGGACAGTGGCTTGGGGGACAGTGGCTCCAGGTGGCTCTGGGGACACTCGGGGACAGTGGCTCCAGGGCTCTGGGGACACTCGGGGACTCTGGGGACACACGGGGACAGTGGCTTGGGGGACAGTGGCTCCAGGACTCCGGGGACACTCGGGGACAGTGGCTCCAGGACTCCGGGGACACTCGGGGACAGTGGCTCCAGGGCTCTGGGGACACTCGGGGACTCTGGGGACACTCGGGGACAGTGGCTTGGGGGACAGTGGCTCCGGGTGGCTCTGGGGACACTCGGGGACAGTGGCTCAGGGTGGCTCTGGGGACACTTGGGGACTCTGGGGACACTCGGGGACAGTGGCTCCAGGGCTCTGGGGACACTTGGGGACTCCGGGGACACTCGGGGACAGTGGCTTGGGGGACAGTGGCTCCAGGGCTCTGGGGACACACGGGCACAGTGGCTCGGGGTGGCTCTGGGGACACTCGGGGACTCTGGGGACACACGGGGACAGTGGCTCCAGAGCTCTGGGGACACTTGGGGACTCTGGGGACACACGGGGACAGTGGCTCGGGGGGGTCTGCAGTGCCACCACCGCCCCCGCCTGCGCTGCCCGAGCGGGGACAGGGAGGGGACAGGAAATGGGGAGGGGGCTCCAAAGTGCTTCCAGTCCGCGTTCAACGCAAGGGGGGGAACCGAGATCACGGTGGGGAGGAACGGGGGGGACCCCGCGGGGCAGGAACCGCCGGGGAACGCGATGGGAGAACAAAACCGGCCACGGGGAGGGGTCCCGAGAGGGAGGGGAGGGTCCCGAGCGGGAGGGGAGGGGTCCCGAGCGGGAGAGGAGGGGTCCCGAGCGGGATGGGAGGGGTCCCGAGCGGGAGGGGAGCGGTCCCGAGCGGGAGGGGAGGGGTCCCGAGCGGGAGGGGAGGGGTCCCGAGCGGGAGGGGAGGGGTCCCGAGCGGGGAGGGGGTCCCGGGGTCACTCCTTGGCCCTGCCGATGATGGCGAGGATGTAGAGGAAGATGTTGATGATGTCGGTGTAGAGGTTGAGCGCGGCGAAGATGTATTCCTCGGGGCTCAGCGCCAGCTGCTTGTTCCCCAGGATCAGCTGCGTGTCCACGGCCAGGAACTGCGCGATGGAGCCGCGGTTGGGGGGGGCGCCGGGAGCTGCCCCCCGCCCCAAAACGGCCGGGTGCCCACCCTGCACCCCCCCCGGCTCGGGGACACCCACCCTGCACCCCCCCTGCACCCCCCAGCCCACGGACACTCCCCTGCACCCCCCCTGCACCCCCCAACCCAGGGACACCCACCCGGCCCTGGGGACACCCCCCTGCACCCCCCCTGCACCCCCCCAACCCAGGGACACCCCCCTGCACCCACCCTGCACCCCCTTACCCAGGGACACCGCCCCCGCACCCCCCGAGCCCAGGGACACCCCCCCTGCCCAGGGACACCCCCCCGGCTCGGGGACACCCACCCTGAACCCCCCCAGCCCTGGGGACACCCCCCCTGCACCCCCCAACCCACGGATACCCCCCTGCACCCCCAGGGACACCCCCCTGCACCCCCCAGCCCAGGGACACCCCCCCGGCTCGGGGACACCCCCCTGCACCCCCCCTGCACCCCCCCTGCACCCCCCAACCCAGGGACACCCCCCCTGCACCCCCCAGCCCAGGGACACCCCCCTGCTGTGTGTGCCCACCCAGCTGGAGCACCCCGGGGTGCTGGGGGCACTGCCCCACTGACCCCAACCCCCAAACCCCTAACCCTAATCTGGGGACCCCAACCCCAACCTGGGGACCCCAGCACTGCTCCCCTAAACCCCAACCCCAACCCCAACCTGGGGACCCTGGAACTGACCCCCTAATCCCAACCCCACCCCAAATCTGGGGACCCCAACCCCAATCCCAACCTGGGGACCCCAACTCCAACCTGGGGACCCCAGCACTGCCCCCGTAAACCCCAACCCCAATCTGGGGACCCTGGAACTGTCCCCCTAATCCCAAAACCAACCCCAATCCCAAATCTGGGGACCCCAGCACTGCCCCCCAGAATCCCCTGGGGACCCTGAACAGCACCTGGGGACCCTGGAACTGCCCCCCAGAATCCCCTGGGGACCCCAGAACTGCCCCTGGGGACCCCAGCTCTACCCCCCAAAGCACCTGGGGACCCGGGAACTGCCCCCCCAGCCCCTGGGGACCCTGGAACTGCCCCTGGGGACCCCAGAACTGCCCCCAGCCCCCCAGAGCCCCCCGACTGACGCAGGTGAAGAGCAGGGCCCCCAGCCCAGCCCCAGGGGACCCCAGCCCAGCCCCCCAGAGCCCCCCAGAGCCCCCCAGAGCCCCCCGACTGACGCAGGTGAAGAGCAGGGCCCCCAGCCCAGCCCCCCAGAGCCCCCAGAGCCCCCCCAGCCCCCCAGAGCCCCCCAGAGCCCCCCGACTGACGCAGGTGAAGAGCAGGACCCCCAGCCCAGCCCCCCAGAGCCCCCCAGAGCCCCCCAGAGCCCCGACTGATGCAGGTGAAGAGCAGGGCCCCCAGCCCCCCATGGGACCCCAGAACTGCCCCCCCAGAACCCCAGGGAACCCCAACAATGCTCCCCCAGCCCCCCAGAGCCCCCCCAGCCCCCCGACTGACGCAGGTGAAGAGCAGGACCCCCCAGAACCCCAGGGGACCCCAGCACTGCCCCTGGGGACCCCAGCAGTGCCCCCCAGAACCCCTGGGGACCCCAGCAGCCCCCCATGGGACCCCAGCCCAGCCCCCCAGAGCCCCCCAGCCCCCCAGAGCCCCCCGACTGACGCAGGTGAAGAGCAGGGCCCCCAGCCCAACCCCCTGGGGACCCCTGCCCAGCCCCCCAGAGCCCCCCAGAGCCCCCCAGAGCCCCCAGAGCCCCCCGACTGACGCAGGTGAAGAGCAGGACCCCCAGCCCAGCCCCCCAGAGCCCCCCGGAGCCCCCCGACTGACGCAGGTGAAGAGCAGGGCCCCCAGCAGTGCCCCCCAGAGCCCCCCAGAGCCCCCAGAGCCCCCCAGAGCCCCCCGACTGACGCAGGTGAAGAGCAGGACCCCCAGCCCAGCCCCCCAGAGCCCCCCAGAGCCCCCAGAGCCCCCCAGAGCCCTCCAGAGCCCCCCAGAGCCCCCCAGAGCCCCCCAGAGCCCCCCAGAGCCCCCCGACTGACGCAGGTGAAGAGCAGATCCCCCAGCCCAGCCCCCCAGAGCCCCCCAGAGCCCCCCAGAGCCCCCCGGAGCCCCCCAGAGCCCCCCAGAGCCCCGACTGATGCAGGTGAAGAGCAGGACCCCCAGCCCAGCCCCCCAGAGCCCCCCAGCCCCCCGACTGACGCAGGTGAAGAGCAGGACCCCCCAGAACCCCAGGGGACCCCAGCCCAGCCCCCCAGAGCCCCCCAGAGCCCCCCAGCGCCCCCCGACTGACGCAGGTGAAGAGCAGGGCCCCCAGCCCAGCCCCCCAGAGCCCCCCAGAGCCCCCCAGAGCCCCCAGAGCCCCCCAGAGCCCCCCAGCCCCCCGACTGACGCAGGTGAAGAGCAGGACCCCCAGCCCAGCCCCCCAGAGCCCCCCAGAGCCCCCCCAGAGCCCCCCAGAGCCCCCCGACTGACGCAGGTGAAGAGCAGGACCCCCAGCCCAGCCCCCCAGAGCCTCCCAGAGCCCCCCAGAGCCCCCCGACTGACGCAGGTGAAGAGCAGGTGACCCCAGCCCAGCCCCCCAGAGCCCCCCAGAGCCCCCCCGAGCCCCCCAGAGCCCCCCAGCCCCCCGACTGACGCAGGTGAAGAGCAGGACCCCCAGCCCAGCCCCCCAGAGCCCCCCAGAGCCCCCCCAGAGCCCCCCAGAGCCCCCCGACTGACGCAGGTGAAGAGCAGGACCCCCCAGCCCAGCCCCCCAGAGCCCCCCAGAGCCCCCCAGAGCCCTCCAGAGCCCCCCAGCCCAGCCCCCCAGAGCCCCCCAGAGCCCCCCGACTGACGCAGGTGAAGAGCAGGGCCCCCAGCCCAGCCCCAGGTGACCCCAGCCCCCCATGGGACCCCAGCCCAGCCCCCCAGAGCCCCCCAGAGCCCCCCGGAGCCCCCCGACTGACGCAGGTGAAGAGCAGGACCCCCAGCCCAGCCCCAGGGGACCCCAGCCCAGCCCCCCAGAGCCCCCCAGCCCCCCGACTGACGCAGGTGAAGAGCAGGGCCCCCAGCCCAGCCCCCCAGAGCCCCCCAGAGCCCCCCAGAGCCCCCCAGCCCCCCGACTGACGCAGGTGAAGAGCAGGACCCCCAGCAGAGCCCCCCAGAGCCCCCCAGAGCCCCCCAGAGCCCCCCGACTGACGCAGGTGAAGAGCAGGGCCCCCAGCCCAGCCCCAGGGGACCCCAGCCCAGCCCCCCAGAGCCCCCCAGCCCCCCGACTGACGCAGGTGAAGAGCAGGGCCCCCAGCCCCAGGTGACCCCAGCCCAGCCCCCCAGAATCCCCAGAGCCCCCCAGAGCCCCCCAGAGCCCCCCGACTGACGCAGGTGAAGAGCAGGGCCCCCAGCCCAGCCCCATGGGACCCCAGCCCAGCCCCCCAGAGCCCCCCAGAGCCCCCCGGAGCCCCCCAGAGCCCTCCAGAGCCCCCCAGAGCCCCCCAGAGCCCCCCAGAGCCCCCCGACTGACACAGGTGAAGAGCAGGGCCCCCAGCCCAGCCCCCCAGAGCCCCCCAGAGCCCCCCAGAGCCCCCCAGAGCCCCCCGAGTGACGCAGGTGAAGAGCAGGGCCCCCAGCCCCCCCGGGGACCCCAGCCCAGCCCCCCAGAGCCCCCCGGAGCCCCCCAGAGCCCCCAGAGCCCCCCAGAGCCCCCCGACTGACGCAGGTGAAGAGCAGGACCCCCAGCCCAGCCCCGCAGAGCCCCCCAGAGCCCCCCAGAGCCCCCCAGAGCCCCCCAGAGCCCCCCAGAGCCCCCCGACTGACGCAGGTGAAGAGCAGGACCCCCAGCCCAGCCCCCCAGAGCCCCCCGGAGCCCCCCAGAGCCCCCCGACTGATGCAGGTGAAGAGCAGGACCCCCAGCCCAGCCCCCCAGAGCCCCCCAGAGCCCCCCGGAGCCCCCCGACTGACGCAGGTGAAGAGCAGGGCCCCCAGCCCAGCCCCATGGGACCCCAGCCCAGCCCCCCAGAGCCCCCAGAGCCCCCCCAGCCCCCCAGAGCCCCCCAGAGCCCCCCGGAGCCCCCCAGCCCCCCGACTGACGCAGGTGAAGAGCAGGGCCCCCAGCGAGGCGTAGACGATGTCCACGATGCGGTTGCGGATGAAGATGCAGAGGATGGAGAAGAGGATGAGCACGACCAGGCACACGATGAGAACGCCCCGGCACGAGGTGAAATCGTACTTGGTCTGTGGGGAGGGGGATTGGGGGGGGTCAGAGCCCCGCGGGGAGACCCCAGACCCAGCAGGGACCTCAGGGGAGACCCCAGACCCAGCAGGGAGCTCGGGGAGACCCCAGAGACCCCAGACCCAGCAGGGAGCTCGGGGAGACCCCAGAGACCCCAGACCCAGCAGGGAGATCAGGGGAGACCCCAGACCCAGCAGGGAGCTCAGGGGAGACCCCAGACCCAGCAGGGAGATCAG
>CM063609.1:156121876-156181683 GCA_032357785.1 Periparus ater | reverse complement strand
TACATTGTATATTGTATATTGTGCATTGTATATCGTACATTGTATATTGTTACAGGGGACAGGGCACGGAGAGGAGAGGCTGCAGCCCTGGAACGGAACTGGGGAACGGAACCGGGGAACGGAACCGGGGAACAGAACCGGGGGAACGGAACCGGGGGACAGAACCGGGGAACAGAACCGGGGAACGGAACCGGGGGAACGGAACCGGGCAGGGGGAGCTGCTGCCGCACCCCTGGAACAGAACCGGGGGAACGGAACCGGGGAACAGAACCAGGGAGCGGAACCGGGGGAACAGAACCGGGGGAGCTGCAGACGCACCCCTGGAACAGAACCGGGGAACAGAACCGAGGAAACGGAACCGGGGAAACGGAACCGGGGAACAGAACCGGAGAACGGAACCGGGGAACAGAACCGGAGAACGGAACCGGGGAACGGAACCGGGGTACAGAACCGGGGAATGGAACCGGGGAACAGAACCGGGGGAACGGAACCGGGGGAACAGAACCGGGGGAACAGAACCAGGGGAACAGAACCAGGGAACGGAACCGGGGGAACGGAACCAGGGGAACGGAACCGGGGGAACAGAACCGGGGAACAGAACCAGGGGAACAGAACCGGGGAACAGAACCGGGGGAACGGAAGCAGGGGAACGGAACCAGGGGAACAGAACCGGGGAACAGAAGCGGAGCTGCAGCCGCGCCCCCTCCCCAGCGCTCCGTGAGCTCAGAAACGCCCTCGGAGCCCTCAGAGCAGAAGCTGAGGGTGAGAGACGCCTCAGGGTGGATGGTCTGAGACACGGCAGGGGATAGACAGGTCTGTGTAAGTGTATGTGAAATGAAATGAAATGAAATGAAATGAAATGAAATGAAATGAAATGAAATGAAATAAAATAAAATATAAAATAAAATAAAATAAGGTAAAATAAAATAAAATAAAATGAAGTAAAATAAAATATAAAATAAAATATAAAATAAAATAAAATAAAATAAAAAATAAAATAAATAAAATAAAATAATAAAATAAAATAAAATGTGAAATAAAATAAAATAAAATAAAATAAAATGAAGTAAAATAAAATATAAAATAAAATAAAATAAAATAGAATAAAATATTAGAAAAAAATAAAATAAAATAAAAAATAAAATAAATAAAATAAAATAATAAATTAAAATAAAATAAAATAAAAAATAAAATAAAATAAAATAAAATAAAATAAAATAAAATAAAATAAAATAAAATAAAATAAAATAAAATAAAATAAAATAAAATAAAATAAAATAAAATAAAATAAAATAATAAAATAGAATAAAATAAAATAAAAATAAAATATCTATAACACCTCAATAGTCGAGTTGGGTGTTAGAAGTTTATTTCAGGAGAGAGAGAGAGAGCCCTGCTAGGAGCCAGCAGAGCTCAAAGGAGGCTCAGAGAGAACAACACAAAAGGGAATAAAATCTGAATCCATGAGCTCAGGACTTCAAATTGCTCAGAAAGAGAAGAACAGAAGTGAGAGCTGGGAAAAAAGAGTTAAAGAAAAGCAGGAAAGAGCAGGAAAAAGAGCAGGAAAAAGAGCAGCAGGAGGGCAGAAAATGTGAAAAGGGAGAACAAGAGAAGGGAAAACAAGAGAACCAAGAGAGCGAATTCCCTTTTCCAATTTCTCTTTTACAATTTCTCTTTTACAAATTCCCTTTTACAATTTCTCTTTTACAAATTCCCTTTTACAATTTCCCTTTTACAATTGTTTATATAATCTATACATTGAATATTCCTTCACTGACCCATCTTTCTAAGTGTTCTAACACAGTAACATTTGTGTGTGACCGATAGAAATCGCTGCTTTTGCATGGTTTTAATTATCTCAGACAATTAATAAGATTTAATTAATCTCTTAATTATTTAGACTTTTTTTTCATAAGGCTGGGAAGAGCTGAGTTTTATTGGGGGACAGAATGTGTTCTGCCACACCAAACCGGTTTATTTGAATTATTCAAAACCTGCTTTCATTTCCATTTCTTCCTGAGCCTTATCTGGCTGAGGAGTCGTATTTATAATTCTTTTATGATTTTATCTTCCCAGCCCCTGTGCCGAGCTCCTCCCGAGCTCACCAGGAACGTTTCCAGGAATTCCTGCGGGATAACGAAATCCTCCTTTAATGAGCGGCCTTGGGGATGCATTTCTGTGCCTGCAGAGCAGCCCAAGCGGAAATTTCAGCTTCCAGAGAGCTCCTGGCCCGAGCTGCAGCCGGGATGGAAAACGAGGCTGGAAAAAATCCTCTGTCCTGTGCCAGGAAACGATGTCCTGAGCCCTGGGAGCGCTGCAGGGAATGCACCAGGAGTGCTGCAGGGAATGCACCGGGAGTGCTGCAGGGAATGCACTGGGAGCGCTGCAAGAAATGCCTCAGCAGCACTGCAGGGAATGCACCGGAAGCAATGCAGGAAATGCACCGGCAGCGCTGCAGGAAATGCACTGGCAGTGCTGCAGGAAATACACCAGGGGCTCGGCAGGGAATGCACCGGCAGCGCTGCAGGAAATGCACCAGGAGCAATGCAGGGAATGCACAGACAGCAATGCAGGAAATGCACCGGCAGCGCTGCTCTCCTGTGCAGCCCGTTAGCTCCGGCCGGGTCAGCCTGCAGTGATTCTCACCGTGCTCTCGTCGGTTCCCGGTTGTTTTTCTCCGTCTGCTTTGAGCACCGAGCGAGCGGCAGAGGCAGCGAAACCTCGAACCTCGGCCTGCTCCTGCTTCCATTGCAAACCTTTTATTTCAAATCTGCTTTTATTTCATTTCAAACCTTTTATTTCAAACCTGCTTTTATTTCATTTCAAACCCGCTTTTATTTGAATCCCGCTTTTGCTTTCATTTCCAACCTGCTTTTGCTTTTATTTGAATCCTGTTTTTGCTCTTATTTCAAACCTGCTCTTGCTCTTATTTCCAACCCTCTTTTGCTTCCATTTCAAACCCATTTTTGCTTTTATTTGAATCCCAGTTTTGCTCGTTTCAAACCTGCTCTTGCTTGCATTTCCAACCCATTTTCGCTCTTATTTCAAACCCGCTTTTGCTTTCATTTGACTCCCGCTTTTGCTTTTATTTCCAACCCGCTCTTGCTTCCATTTCCAACCCGTTTTTGCTGCTGCCTTTGCCGGTGCCACCTTTAAACCCCTCCAAGCTGCTCTGGGAGCTCTCCAGGAGTGGGATCAGCGCAGGAGAGCAGGGATCAGTGCAGGGATCAGTGCAGGGATCAGTGCAGGGATCAGTGCAGGGATCAGTGCAGGGATCAGTGCAGGGATCAGTGCAGGGATCAGTGCAGGGATCAGTGCAGGAGAGCAGGGATCAGTGCAGGGATCAGTGCAGGGATCAGTGCAGGGATCAGCGCAGGGATCAGTGCAGGGATCAGTGCAGGGATCAGTGCAGGGATCAGTGCAGGGATCAGTGCAGGGATCAGTGCAGGGATCAGCGCAGGAGAGCAGGGATCAGTGCAGGGATCAGTGCAGGGATCAGTGCAGGGATCATTGCAGGGATCAGTGCAGGGATCAGTGCAGGGATCAGTGCAGGGATCAGTGCAGGGATCAGTGCAGGGATCATTGCAGGAGAGCAGGGATCAGTGCAGGGATCAGTGCAGGGATCAGTGCAGGGATCAGTGCAGGGATCAGAGCAGGGATCAGTGCAGGGATCAGAGCAGGGATCAGTGCAGGGATCAGTGCAGGGATCAGTGCAGGGATCATTGCAGGGATCAGTGCAGGGATCAGCGCAGGGATCAGTGCAGGGATCAGTGCAGGGATCAGTGCAGGGATCAGTGCAGGGATCAGTGCAGGGATCATTGCAGGGATCAGTGCAGGGATCAGCGCAGGGATCAGTGCAGGGATCAGTGCAGGAAAGCAGGGATCAGTGCAGAGATCAGTGCAGGGATCAGTGCAGGGATCAGTGCAGGGATCAGTGCAGGGATCAGTGCAGGAGGGCGGGGATCGCCTCTCCAGGGAGAACAGGGAGATGGAAACTCTGCCCAGCGCCAGGGAGCGAGTCGGGAGCTGCCAGGATGGACCGGGAATCGAGGAATCGCGGAATTTGTGTTGGATGGAAAAGGCTCCGAGCCCAGCGCTGCTCGTGGCACTGCCGAGGCCGTGAACACGAAGCCATCACCGACCCCCGGGCACTCCGGCCACAGCTGGACAGCCCTTCCCAGAAAGGAATAATTTCCCAATTTCCCAATATCCCAATTTCCCAAATTCCCAATATCCCAAATTCCCAATTTCCCAATATCCCAATATCCCAAATTCCCAATATCCCAATATCCAAATTCCCCAATTTCCCAAATTCCCAAATTCCCAATATCCCAAATTCCCAATTTCCCAATTTCCCGATTTCAACCTCCCCCGAGGCCGTTCCCTCCTCCCCTGTCCCCTGGGAGCAGGACCCCCCTGACCCGGCCGTGCTGCTGGGGTGTCCCCAGGCTGTCCTTGGGGACACGGGACACGCTGGGACGGAGCCGGGGCCGCGGGAGATGAACCAGACGATTTATTCACAGCAGGACCGGGATGGGGAGGGGGCGGGAGGGGTCTGGGGGTGGGGACAGGCCTCTGCCCAATTCAGCCACAGCTTTTCCTGGGAACGATTCCCTGGCTCCCCCTCCTCTCCCGGGAATCCTTTTGTGCTCCTGCAGAGCCCTAAAAGGGTCTGGGGTCCTTCTCACCGAGCCCTAACGGGGTCTGGGGTCCTTCTCACCGAGCCCTAAAGGGGTCTGGGGTCCTTCTCACCGAGCCCTAAAAGGGGTCTGGGGTCCTTCTCACCGAGCCCTAAAAGGGGTCTGGGGTCCTTCTCACCGAGTCCTTGGGGATCTTCAGCGTTTCCTGGGATGTTTCTTCCCAGAGGCGCCGCCGGTTCCTGTTGTGACCCCACCAAAACCCCCCTGAGGTTCCTTCATCGGCTCCTCCCGCGGTTCCAGCCGGGTTTGATCCCCCGATCCTCTCTTATTGCTCCCGCCACCCCTGCGGGTCCTTTATCGGCTCCTCCCCCGGTTCCAGCCGGGATTGATCCCCGATCCTCCCCCGATCCTGTCCCGGTTCCAGCCGGGATCGATCCCCGATCCTCCCCCGATCCTCCCTTATCGCTCCCTCCACCGGCTCCGGGCCCCGGCAGCGCCCTCGCGGTACCGGGAGAGTTCCGTTCTCTCGGGAATTTGTCACCTTTGTGTGACACGAATGATCCAGTGCCGCCACCAGCCCTGCTGCCCTGCGGGAGATCCAGGAGATCCAGGAGATCCTGCAGATCCAGGAGATCCAGGAGATCCAGGAGATCCTGCAGCTCCAAGAGATCCAGGAGATCCAGGAGATCCAGGAGATCCTGCAGCTCCAGGTCTTTCCTGTTCAGAGGAGCCCAGAACTGGACACTGAACTGGACTGAACTGGGCAGAACTGGACTGAACTGGACACTGAACTGGACACTGAACTGGGCAGAACCGGACACGACAAAAAGGGAAACGAGGAACAAAAGAAACCCAAAACAAGCCCGGAGCAGCCCCACACCGAGGTTCAAACACAAAACTCCAACGAGAGCCCGAAAATGAACCCGAAACCCCAAACTGAGGGGAAAATCCAGGTTTGGATGTGGCAGAAATGATTTGTTATATTCGATATAATGTATAATATACAGTATATAATATATACTGTGCATTATATGCGATATACAATATGCAATATACCACATACAATATACAACGTACAAAATACCATATACGATATACAATATACGATATATGATATACAATGTACAATATACGATATACAATATATGATATACAATATAGAATATACAATGTATGATGTACAATATACAATGTACGATATACGATATGCAATACACAAATATACAATGTACGATATACAATGTACAATATACAATATACAATATACAATATACAATGTACAATATACAATATATGATATACAATATACAAAATACGATATACGATATACAATGTACAATGTACAATATACAATATATGATATACAATATACAATGTACAATATACTATATATGATATACAATATACAATATACGATATTCAATGTATGATATACAATGTACAATATACAATGTACAATATACGATATACGATATACAATGTACAATATACCATGTACAATACACAATAATTGATATCATATATAATAAATAAATAATAAATAATACATAAATATTCCCATCCAGGTGTGAAAAACAAGGACTCAAAACAAAGAGAAGTTTTCAGTTGGGATAAAGTTTCCAGATTTTTCTCTGGGCCTTTCCCGAGCTCCGAGCATGAGGAGCAGAAATGGGAAAATAAAGATGGAAAAGCTGAGGAAGGCGGCTCAGAAACCTGGAGAACAAGGAAGGGAACCTGATATAAACTTGATATAAACTGGATATAAACTATATAACTTGATATGAAGTGGATATAAACTTGATATAAACTATATAAACTTGATATAAACGTTACATAAATTTTATATCAACTTGATATAAATTTGATATAAACTTGATATAAACTTGACATGAACTTGATATAAAATTTATATAAGCTTGATATAAACTGGATATAAACTGGATACAAACGATACAAACGATATAAACTTGATATAAACTGGATATATACTGGATAAAACTATATAAACTTGATATAAACTTGATATCGATATAAACTGTCTATAAACTTTCTAAAAACTTGATATCAAGTTCTCCAACCGCAGCAGGGCTTTGGGAGGAGCTGTGGAACGCAGGAGGAGCAGCTGCTGCCCAAAGGAGAATTTCCAGGCAAGGTCACCCATGGGAGAACTCGCTGGGATTCACCTCCAGATCCCTTTTTGGGAGCTGACCTGGACAGGTCACCCATGGGAGAACTCACTGGGATCCATCTCCAGATCCCTTTTTGGGAGCTGACCTGGACAGGTCACCCATGGGAGAACTCACTGGGATCCATCTCCAGATCCCTTTTTGGGAGCTGACCTGGACAGGTCACCCATGGGAGAACTCACTGGGATCCATCTCCAGATCCCTTTTTGGGAGCTGACCTGGACAGGTCACCCATGGGAGAACTCACTGGGATCCATCTCCAGATCCCTTTTTGGGAGCTGACCTGGACAGGATTCCCAGGGAGACCTCACTGGGATCCACCCCCAGGTCCCTTTCTGGGAGCTCTCCTGGACAGGATTCCCAGGGAGACCTCGCTGGGATCCACCCCCAGGTCCCTTTCTGGGAGCTGTCCTGGACAGGATGCCAGGGAGAGGTGGAGCCAGGGAATGATTTCCAGGAAAAGCTGTTGTGAATTAGGTGGGAGCCCCATTGCAATGAATATTTCTGATTGTGCTGGATCAATTCCCCGCGGCAGCGACCCCTGAGCTGAGGGAGCGGCAGAGATCCGCTGGATCCCGGCTGATCCCAAATCCAGAGTGGGGATCCTGTGGCTCTGCAGGGAGCTCAGCCCGGCCCGATTCGGTACCGGGGGCTGGGGGACACCGGGGGGACACTGGGGACACTAGGGTGTGCTGTGGATTGGGGTCCTGGGGGGCAGCGGGGGGCTCTGGGAGACACTGGGGGGATACTGGGGGACATTGGGGAACACTGGGGGGACACTGGGGGACACTGGGGGGGACACTGGGGGTCACTGGGATCACTGGGGGACACTGGGGGGGACACTGGGGGTCACTGGGGTGTCCAGGAGTGACCCCAGGATTTGGGGTCAGGCTCCCAGGACACTCCCAGGGGTCTCCTGGCCGGGGCTGCCCCCCCTCCCCGGGCTGAGCTCACTGTCCCTGCCCAGCCCCTCAGCAAGGAGGGTCCCCATGTCCCCCCATGTCCCCAGTGTCCCCTCGGTGTCCCCTGTGTTCCTCAGTGTCCCCTTTGTCCCCAGTGTCCCCCAGTGCTCCCGGTGCTCTCTGCCCCCCATGTCCCCCCTGGCTGTCACCCTGGCCGTGCTGGCCGTGACCGCGGTCACCGCCGAGGTGCAGGAGGTGTCCCTGGACATGGCCGAGGACTCGTTTGATGACCAGTACCAGGGCTGCCGGGACACCATCACCGCTGCCCTGCGGAACCTCAGCAGCGCCGAGTTCCAGAGGAACCCGCACCTGGCGCAGGTGTGGGCCAAGGCCGCGGCCACCTGGCGGGAGTGGGGACCCCCCAAGAGCCACCTGTCCCCAGACCAGGCCATCGCCATCGTGGCCTACACCAGGAACGAGCTGTACGAGGAGTTCAACGCGGCCACGCGCCAGGCCGGCAGCTCGGCACCGTGGTACCACAACGAGTTCCACTACAAAACTCTGCATTTCCTGCTGACCGACGCCCTGGCCGCGCTCTGGGAGCCGCGGTGCCGCTGCGTGTTCCGCGGCGTGGACGGGTACAAGTTCCTCGCCCGGCCGGGACAGAGCGTTCGCTTCGGTCAGTTCGCGTCCACGTCGCTGTGCCAAGGAATGGCGCAAAAATTCGGGATGGACACGGTGTTCCAGGTGAACACCTGCCATGGAGCCGACATCCAGAACTTCTCCAACTACAAGAAGGAGAAGGAGGTGCTGGTGCCACCCTTCGAGACCTTCCAGGTCACCAAAGTCACCCAGGTCGGGGAAACAACGTGGATCTACCTCAACTCCAGCGGGACCTTCAGCAAGTACAACTGCGAGTGGCTGCGAGGTGACAGCGTGGGGACACCGGGGACACGGCCTGGGCTGGGGACAGGGACCCCTGGGGACATCGGGGACACGGCTGGTGAAGGGGACAGGGACCCCTGGGGACACCGGGGACACTCTCTGGAGTGGGGACAGGGACCCCCGGGGATGGGGACAGGGACCCCCGGGACTGGGGACACTCCCTGTGGTGGGGGGACAGGGACCCCTGGGACAGGGGACACCCACTGGGGTCGGGGGACAGGGACCCCCGGGATTGGGGACAAGGCACAGGGACCTCGCTGTGGCCCCCTCTGACCCCCACACCCCCAGACCCCCCCTGACCGCCCCCTGACCCCCGCATGGCCCCTGGGCCCCCTCTTTGTGTCCCCAGGTGGGAGCCTGCCCAGCCACCCCGCCCACCTCAGGGGGCTTCTCCTGGCCACCGTGGCCATGGCAGTGGCCAGCGGAACCCTCTGAGCCACCAGGCCACCAAGGTCACCAAGGTCTTGGGGGCCACTGTGGCCACCCTGAGCACAAAGGCCACCAGGACCCCCAAAAACCATCCCTGACACCGTAATCCACCAGAACAGAAAAAGGGTCGCACTGCAAGATGAGATAAGGAGCTGCAATACACAAACGAGATGCAAAGACAAAGGCAGCACAGGATAAAGGAAATTCCTCGACCCTAAGGCGGAGGGAACGGATTTGAGGTCCCAAAGGCGGCCAAAGGACTGCAAGGGGCACGGAGCTAATTGTGATATGCAGTGAGGACAGGCAGGGTTAGGAAATGAATGTGTGTTAGGTGTATGGTGTAAACCTGCTCTGTAAAGGATAAAAAGGGAAACCCCAATCAAAAAGGTGTGCGTGGTTTTTGGAGGAGATATCCCCGTGCACCTCAGCGCTGAATAAACTCAGACCTGATCCTGGAACTGCCCTGAGAGTTATAGGGTTCCTTTTATTCCGCAAATCATTTTGGCGAGCCAGGCAGCAGATCTCTGTCTGGCTGCGGGAGCGGCCGAGGAACGGAGTCCCTGGCGCGCCCCCAGGACTTTCCGGGAGGGACCCCGAGCCTCGGTTCGCTCATTGCAGGGAGAGAAAACAACCTGCCGGCCTGCAGATAAAGATATGAATTAAATATCAAGGAAGGGGCTGCTGATAAGCCATATGGGGATGTCTGATGCACAGCACAGTCCCGGTGGGCTTGCAAGCACCCGGCCAGGAGGGGCCGGGGACAGAGGGAAAGGGATCGATCCTGGCCGATAGCGCGGCTGATGAGGGGGGTTCTCGCTGAGCTGATAGAGCAGCCCGCTAGCAACTCTGGGGGTGAGTCGAGCGAACCCTTGTTTTGTGTGAATGCTAAGTCCGGACACGTTGAGTCACTGAGTGTGTTTGGTGTGTGAATGAGCGAGTGAGACGCACCAGAGGTGCGGAGTTGTTGGAGTCTGAGATACAGACTGTGTGCCCTTGTTTTTGGTGTTTAGTTCTGGGATTCGGGGAAACACTGAATTTCATGTGATGTGGAATTCATGTGCATGTTTTCATGGTGACACGTGAAAACAAATGTTGAGGTTGGATAGGAAAAATGTAAATGTGTAAATTAGGAAGTTTTTTAAATCACTGGGTGAATGGGTTGAGGTTTAAAGTTTAAAGTAGTTTAGAGAGTAGAAGACAAGATGGAGGATTTAGGGTGTTGTCCCTTATCCTTCTTCTTTCTTCTCCATGTTCTTTTCCTAAGGGTTTTTGGGTAGTAGTGAGTGATTGGGTAGAAAATGTCACAGTGCATCACACAGGTGTTGGGACATTGGGTCAGTAAAGAAAATAATTTAGTTGGCATCTGTTAATTGTGTAAATGGACATATAAAAGACCTTGAAGAAGATCTTTGTTAGCCATTTTACCCTCCTTTATCATAGTGCACATAGCTCCCTGTATCTCGTATTACCGATAAGAAAAAATAAACAACGAAGACCGAACGAGAGAAAAAACCTGCCTCCCTCTCATCAATCTTCAGTTCAAAGGGAAAAAGAACCCACATCTAAAAGTCCAGAAAAAGGACACGGAGCGAGTGTGGAGCTCCATCCGCGGTTCCGACCTCGGGCGACTGAGGCGGCCGGAGAAAAGCGAAGCGACTGGAGTCAGTGTGGAGCAAACCCAAGTGTAAATGAGGAGTGTTGTGCTTGAGTGTGAAATGGTTAATATTTGTTTTAACCGTGGGTAAACGCTGGTATTGTTGCTTTGATAACCATCAGGGCATTTGCTCCACGTGCAAAGTGAAAACTCTGAGGTTTGTGTGTGAAAAGTCACATTGGGTGCACACAAATTGCAATTGTGTGTGTGAGGAAAAGTTTAGGTGGAAACGGGACAGGACAAGAAAGGGAAACAATGAGCACAGGACAAAGTAAAGAAATCCCTAAAGCGAATCCGCTAGGTTGTGTTCTCGCACATTGGAAAAATATTGCTGGACGTGGAGGAACGGAGAACAAGAAGGATTTAATCAAATCCTGTAAGGACTGGTGGCCGCTATATAAATTGGATGAGGGAGCGAAGTGGCCACCAAGTGGAACTTTGGGCTACAAACCGCTATTGCAGCTCGTGCTCTTTCTCAGGAGGGAAGGGAAGTGGGCAGAGGTAACATATGCTGATATGTTTTTCTCCCTTGGAAATCACCCCGAATGGCAGAGGGACTGTGGGATCAGGGCTCCCTCTGACCCTCTGGCCCTGGAGAAGGAGAATAAGACTAAGAGGGGGAGGCTCCAGCGGTGTTGTTCAGCCTGTAGCACAGGGCAAAGGTGCACAAAATCAGATAAAGTTTACCAGACTGTGGCCCAAGAACAAGATCTGGCAGAGGATCTGCTTAAGCCTCCCCACATAGAACCAGAAAAGGAGGAGGATGAGGATGTGGACTCAGGGGACATAAACACCTCTCCGGCTGCACATCGCACTAGACAACAAACACACACATTACAGGCACCGCTGCGAGAGGCAGTGGCACCAGAGGGAGGAGTGGTATTGGTTAAAGTTCCCTTCTCCACAATCGATTTGGAGGCATGGGAGAAGGTTGCTAAAAATTACCACAATGATCCAGTTAACACAGCTAAACGTCTGCAATATATCATAAAACAACACAATCCAGACTGGAGTGATACGCAATTATTATTGGATGCACTGACCGAGACAGAAAAACAATTAATGATAAAAACGGCAGGGGATCTGGCAGAAGATTATTATAAAACCCAACAATTGGATGTGGAAGATTATTTCCCACTCCAAAACCCACAGTGGGATCCAAACAGATTAACAGAATTGGAAAAACTGGAAATGTATCAGGAGTGGATCGCAAAGGGGATGGAAAGAGCCATCCCCAAAACTATAAATTGGTCAGCCTTGTTTGCAATCAGACAGGGACCTCTGAGTCACCATCCGAATTCCTCGAGAAATTAAGAGATGCCATGCGCCGTCACACATCACTGGAGCCTGGGTCTGAAGTAGGGATACAGCAGCTAGTTAATTTATTCCTGGGGCAGTCTACGGGTGACATAAGGCGTAAACTCCAAAAGCTTCGGGGGGCAGATGGGAGGAACTTGGAGACTTTGTTGGATGAGGCATGGAGAGTTTTTAGTAACCGGGAAGAAGGATATAAACAAGGAATGAGGAAGTTTGTAGCTGTTGTAAGTGAGAGAGAGAGAGGAAAACGTGGACAGGGATCACATAGACAAGGCCCGTCCCGACTGGGCAGAGACCAGTGTGCCATCTGTAAGAAATACGGTCACTGGAAAAATCAGTGCCCAGAGCGGAGACGGGCTGGCTTCCAGGAAAAGGGAGACCGGGAAAAAGGGAAAATGATTGCGTATGGAGATTGAAGAGGACCAGTAGATCTCACCCCAGAAGATCCACTGGCTATAAAATTGAAACAGGGGAAAAAAGGGAAAGAGGTGGAATTTCTGGTTGACACGGGGGCAACATATTCAGCCTTGAATAAGACTTTGGCACCTGTGGGGAAGGATTATGTTACAGTAATAGGAGCAACTGGTCAACCTGAAAAAGCATATTTTTGCAAGCCATTAAAGTATAAGCTTGGAAAGCAATGGGGAATTCATAAATTCCTGTATCTGCCCAGATCCCCGAGACATCTGTTGGGTAGAGACTTGTTAGAACAATTACAAGTAAGTATTAAATTTAAAAATGGAGAGGTTATTCTGGAGGTAAATGATGAACATAGAGGCATTGAGTTTAATGTTGACAGCTGTCCACACAGAGGGAGAAATTAGTGAAGAAATAATAAATCAAGTATTTCCTGGAGTGTGGGCCTCCGATGTACCAGGGAGGGCGAAAAATGCACTCCCAATATTAATCAAACTCAAGGAAGGAAGACAAGCAGTTAGAATTAAACAGTATCCCCTGAAAAGAGAAGATAGGGAAGGAATTAGTCCCATAATTGAAGACTTTTTGCAGTTAGGCTTGTTAAAAGAGTGCCCATCTGAGTTCAATACTCCCATTTTGCCAGTCCGGAAACCTGATGGGTCATACCGGATAGTACAAGATCTAAGGGCTGTTAACAAAATAACTGAGGATCTCTATCCTGTAGTCACAAACCCATACACTCTACTAACGTGCCTGACACCTGAGCTAACTCGGTTTACTGTTTTAGACTTGAAAGATGCCTTCTTTTGCCTCCCTATCCATGAGGACAACCAGAAAATTTTTTGCATTTGAATGGGAAAACCCCAAAAGTGGGCACAAATCCCAGCTCACCTGGACTGTGTTGCCTCAAGGATTTAAAAACTCTCCTGCTCTGTTTGGAGAGCAACTTGCCAAGGATCTGGAATCCTGGGAGGCTCCCCCAGAAGAAGGAAAGATATTACAGTACGTGGATGACATCCTCATAGCCACCCGGACAAAAGAGGCATGCATAGCCTGGACTGTAAGCCTGCTAAACTTTCTGGGACTCCAGGGATACCGGGTATCAAAGAAAAAGGCCCAGGTAGTGAAGCCAAAAGTAATTTATCTGGGTTATGAGATCAGTGCTGGACAGCGGACTCTAGGGCAAGATCGCAAAGAAGCGATATGCCAAACCCCGAAACCTCAAACAGTGAAGGAGCTGCGAACGTTCTTAGGGATGACAGGATGGTGCAGACTATGGATACACAGCTACGGGTTGCTTGTGAAACCTCTGTATGCACTCATTACAAGTGGGAACAGAGAACTCCAGTGGACAAAAGAGGCCACACAAGCCTTCCACCAGCTGAAGAATGCCCTAATGTCAGCTCCAGCACTTGGACTCCCGGATGTAAGTAAACTGTTCTTCCTGTTTTCCCATGAGGAGCAAGGAATTGCCCTGGGAATACTGGCCCAGGACTCGGGTCCGTACCGAAGAGCAGTTGCTTACTTCTCCAAACAACTAGATGCAACAGCCAAGGGATGGCCTGGATGCCTTAGAGCTGTTGCTGCAGTGGTGCTGAATATTCAGGAAGCACACAAATTCACTCTGAGCCAGAAAATGACTGTATTGGTGTCTCACACAGTGTCTGCAGTCCTAGAAGTAAAGGGCAGGCACTGGCTTTCCCCACAAAGGTTCCTGAAATACCAAGCCATCATGGTAGAACAAGATGATGTAGAAATAGTTGTAACTAACATTATCAACCCAGCTTCTTTTCTCAGTGGGAATCAAAGGGAGCTGGTGCACCACGACTGCCTGGAGACCATCGAAGCTTCCAACTCCAGCCGCCCAGAGCTGAAAGACACCCCGCTGGATGATGCAGAAACCTGGTTCACTGATGAGAGCAGCTACATCATCAGTGGAAAGCGACATGCCGGGTATGCAGTTACCACCTGCAGAGAGGTAATAGAATCTGGACCCTTGCCAACAGATACCTCTGCACAAAAGGCAGAGATCATCGCTCTAACCCGTGCCCTGGAGATTGCAAAGGGAAGGAAAATAAACATCTATACAGACTCGAGATACAGACTGGAGATTGCAAAGAGAAGGAAAATAAACATCTATACAGACTCGAGATACAGACTGGAGATTGCAAAGAGAAGGAAAATAAACATCCATACAGACTCGAGATATGCATTTGGAGTTGTACATGCACATGGGGCCATCTGGAAAGGAAGAGGACTGTTAAACTCACAAAGAAAAAGCATCAAACACGCACAGGAGATATTGCGGCTACTGGAAGCAGTCCAGCTACCTGAGCAGGTAGCAATTATGCACATTAAGGCACACCAGAAGGTGAGCTCAGAATTGGAGGAAGGGAATGAGAGGCAAAAGAAGCAGCAAAAGGTGAGATAACAATTGAGGGAGCCTTAATTCCTGATGGACAAATCTCCCTTGAAGGTAAGCCGGTATATACTAGAAAAGATAGAAAACTAATTCAAGATCAAGGGGGAAAATATAACCAAGAGGGATGGGCTATTACTGCAGAAGGGACAATAGTCATCCCTTCTCATTTGTTATGGTCACTAGTAAGAGAAGAGCACCAGAAAACACGCTGGGGAATAGATCCCCTGTAGAGCTATCTAATTGAAAAAATTACTGCCAGAAATTTATACTCTACTAATTCAGGTAACTCGGCAGTGTGACATTTGCCTCCAGACTAAACCTAAGAATACCCCCAACCCAAAACTCGGTCAAATTGGAAAAGGCCACGGGCCTGGACAACAATGGCAAATTGACTTCTCAGAACTCCCAAGAAAAGGGGGGTATCGATATTTGCTGGTTTTAACAGACTCATTTTCAGGGTGGCCAGAGGCTTTTCCCACCAGGACTGCCAAAGCCTGGGAGGTAACCAGGGTATTGTTACAAGAGGTAATACCACGCTTCGGGGTTCCAGCCACAAAATCTTCAGATAGGGGGCCACATTTTATCTCAAAGATAGTACAACAAATCAGTCGACATCTGGGGATAGATTGGGAGCTCCATACCCCTTATCGCCCCCAGTCAAGTGGCCAAGTAGAAAAGATGAATCATTTAATTAAACAGCAAATTGTGAGGCTGGGACAAGAAGCTAATTTACCTCGGCCCCAATCTCTCCCACCGGCATCGATGCGGATCCGAACCAAGCCCAGAGCCAAAGAAAAACTCAGTCCCTTTGAAATACTTTATGGGAGACCATATGGTGTGCAAAAGGGATTGTCTACCCAAGTGGGGGAGGAGAGGCTGACTGCCTATATGATAGCCCTGGGCAAACAGCTCAGAGCAATTGAGAAACGTGTGGCTGGAACCCGGAGCAGAGGGCTGGATGGGCCAGTGCATGACATACAGCCTGGAGATTGTGTGTATGTTAAATCTCTTACAGAAAAAACTTCAGAACCACAGTGGGAAGGGACGTTCCAGGTGCTCCTCACCACCTTCACTGCAGTTAAGATCAAAGAACAGAGCGCCTGGATTCACCATTCTCGAGTGAAGAAAGCTCCAGAAGCCCCTCGGAAAGTAACACTGGGTGACAATGAACTGAAACTAAAACTTACCAGAGCAAAATGAGTACATTGCAGTTGGGAGCATTCCATGATTTAGCTTGCAAGAACCTGGTCAATAAAGTCAGTCTGTTTGTTTTACTTGTAACCACAAGTGTAATTCAAGAATTGGAAAGCACCTCTAGGCAGAAAAATGCTGAATGGCCTTGGTCCCAAGCTTTCATTCAATCCACTGGATTCACTGCTGCTGAGCTGAGCTGGAATCACTCGAGACCGCCTGAAGCCGCTCACGCGCGCTTTGGGCCAGCCTTTCTCAAGGCTGCCTCTAGAGAAGTCGCGGTGCTCCGAGCTTTCCGTCACCATGTGGTCACTGTGGTCACCATGGTCACTGTGGTTACTGAGGTCATCGAGACCACCATGGCCATGTGGTCACTGTGGTCACCATGGCCACTGTGGTCACCGTGGTCACTTTGGCCACCATGGCCATGTGGTTATTGAGGTCACCATGGCAACTGTGGTTACTGAGGTCATCGAGACCACCAGGGTCACTGTGGTCACCATGGTCACTTTGGCCACCATAGCCATGTGGTCACTGTGGTCACCATGGTCACTGTGGCCACCGTGGTCACTTCGGCCACTGAGGCCCCCGAGCTAAAACCTGGAATTGTTCCTCTCCTCCCGCGGGGTCAGTAATTGTTAATTATTAAATCAGATTTAACCAAATCCAGGAGTTTTCTTCTCGTTTTCCCCACCCGGCCCCGCCCTGGTGACTCTGAACGAGGGCCTGGAGCACGAGGGGATGGGAAATCGGGGAAAAAAATGGGAAAATGGGATAAAAGTGAGGATAAAAGTGAGGATCAAGGGATAAAACTGAGGATAAAACTGAGGATAAAGGAATAAAACCAAGGATAAAACTGAGAATAAAAATATAAAAATGAGAATAAAAAGATAAAACTGAGGATAAAGGAATAAAACCGAGAATGATAAAGGAATAAAAATGAGAATAGAAGGATAGACCTGAGGATAAAGCGGGGCTGAGGCACCCCAGGGACTCCAACCCCCAAAACCCCGACCCCAAAATCCCGACCCCAAAATCCCGACCCCCAAAATCCCGACCCCCAAAATCCTGACCCCCAAAATCCCAACCCCCAAAATCCCAAACCCCAAAATCCCGACCCCCAAAATCCCGAGAATCCCCCAGGAATTGGGAGCAGATCCCAAAAATCCTTTATTGGCAGTGGGGGGAGGGGATCGCGACGTTCCAGGGGGAGCCGGGGGATCCCCCCGGGGAATCTGGGGGAGCACAAAGAGATCTCCCGGGGCTGGGAACAGCGGGATCCCAACGGATCCCCGGGGATCCAAATGGATCCCAACGGATCCCTGGGGCGCTCAGGGGGCTCCTCTGTGTGAGTGGGCAGCTGGATCTGGGATCTGCACTGGGAGAACCAGAAACAGATCCTGGGATCTGGGATCTGCACTGGGATCCCTGGATCTGGGATCTACACTGGGAACAGAACCAATCAGATCCTGGGATCTGGGATCTACACTGGGAACAAAATCAGAATCTGATTCTGGGATCTGGGATCTGCACCGGGAACAAAGCCAGAATCAGATCCCGGGATCTGGGATCTGCACCCGGAGCAGAGCCTGAATCTGACCCCAGGATCTGGGATCTACACCGGGAACAGAACCAGAACCTGATCCCGGGATCTGGGATCTGCACCGGGAACAAAGCCAGAATCAGATCCTGGGATCTGGGATCCGCACTGGGAACAGAACTGAAATCAGATCCTGGGATCTGGGATCAGCACTGGGAACAGAGATGGAATCTGATCCCGGGATCTGGGATCTGCACTGGGAACAAAGCCGGAATCAGATCCCGGGATCTGGGATCAGCACTGGGAGCAGTCGGGGGCAGGTGGGATCCCCCTGATCCGGATCCCAAGGGAGGTGCAGGTGGGATCCCCCTGATCCGGATCCCACAGGAGATCCCCCTGCTCCGGAGCCCCCTTAGCATGAGAGAGGGATCCCTGCTCCAGAGCTCTGCTGGAATTCCCTTCCCGAGGGAGCTGCAGGTGGGATCCCCTGATCCCAGATCCCACAAGAGGGATCCCCCGGGTCCCCTGATCCCAGAGGAAGAGCAGGTGGGATCCCCTGATCCAGATCCCAGAGGAGGGATCCCCGACCCCAGATCCCACAAGAGGGATCCCCTGGGTCCCAGATCCCTCAGGAGCCGCAGGTGGGGATCCCCTGATCCGGATCCCAGATCCCACAGCTGGGATCCTCTGATCCCAGATCCCAGAGAAGCCACAGGTGGGGATCCCCAGATCCCACAGGAGGGATCCTCCAGATCCCATGGGAGCCACAGATGGGATCCCCTGATCCCAGATCCCACGGAGGGATTCCCCTGATCCCAGAGGAGCCGCAGGTGGGGATCCTCAGATCCCAGAGATGGGATCTCCTGACCCCAGATCCCACAGGAGGGATCCCCTGGCCCCAGATCCCACGGGATCCGCAGGTGGGATCTCCCAGATCCAGATCCCAGATCCCACAGGAGCCACAGGTCAGATCCCCTGACCCCAGATCCCACAGGAGGGATCCCCTGATCCAGATCCCAGAGGAGGAATCCCCAGATCCCACAGGAGGGATCCCCAGACCCCACAGGATCCCCAGACGGGATCCCCCAGCCCCAGGCGAGATCCCGGCGGGGAAAGCGGAGCCGGAGCGGGAGGAGAGCGAAGCCAAAACTCTTGAAACGCTCGGAGCGGGGGCGGGGCTGGGATTTGGGCTCCGGGATGGACGGAGGGAGCCGGGGGTGGGGGATGGGGATCGGGGGGGATCACTGGGGGATCACTGGGGGGATCACGGGGGATCAGTGCAGCCGAGGGCAGGAGCCATAAAGTGCAGCGAAGCTCCCCGGAGCTCCCGGCGGCTCCGGGGTTCCCGGGGGGCTCCAGGTCCAGGGGGGGCTGTGGGGACACCCCGGCACCGGGGGGAGGGGAGGGGACGCACGGGAGCGGCGGCACCGGGACACGGCGGCACCGGGACACGGCCGGGTCCCTTCCGGGGCTGTTCCCGGGGCTGTTCCCGGGTCCCTTCCCGGGGCTGTTCCCGGGTCCTTTCCGGGTCCTTTCCCGGTTCAATTCCCAGTTCCGTTCCCAGTTCCGTTCCCAGTTCCGTTCCGGGTCCTTTCCCGGTTCAATTCCCAGTTCCGTTCCCGGTTCCGTTCCCAGTTCCATTCCGGGTCCTTTCCCAGTTCAATTCCCAGTTCCATTCTCAGTTCCGTTCCCAGTTCCGTTCCCGGTTCCGTTCCGGGTCCTTTCCCGGTTTAATTCCCAGTTCCTTTCCTGGTTCCGTTCCGGTTCCTTTCCCGGTTCCATTCCCGGATCCAATCCCAGTTCCTTTCCCCATTCCGTTCCCGATTCTGTTCCCGGTTCCATTGCTGGTTTGGTTGCCAGTCCTGGTTCCATTCCCGGTTCTTTTCCCGGTTCCGTTCCCGCTCCCGGTTCCTTTCCCAGTCCCGGTGCCGTTCCCGGTTCTTTTCCCGGTTCCGTTCCCGTTCCCGGTGCCATTCCCGGTGCTGGTGCCGTTCCCGGTTCCGTTCCCGGTTCCGTTCCCAGTCCATTTCCAGTCCCATTGCTGGTTCCGTTCCCGGTGTCCGGGATCCCGTTGGGAATCTCACATGCACATCACCTGCAGCCTGCAGCCAGGGCCAGCGGGGTCACCTTCCTCTTCCTCATCTTCCTCACCTGTCCCTCACCTTCCTCTTCCTCACCTTCATCTTCTTCACCTTCCTCACCTTCATCTTCCTCACCTTCACCATCTTCTTTACCTGTCCCTCAGCTTCTTCTTCCTCATCTTTCCCTCACCTTCATCATCTTCCTCACCTGTCCCTCACCTTCATCTTCCTCATCTTCCTCACCTGTCCCTCACCTTCATCTTCTTCACCTTCCTCACCTGTCCCTCACCTTCATCTTCCTCACCTTCATCTTCCTCACCTTCCTCATCTTCCTCACCTGTCCCTCACCTTCATCTTCTTCACCTTCCTCACCTGTCCCTCACCTTCATCTTCCTCACCTTCATCTTCCTCACCTTCCTCATCTTCCTCACCTGTCCCTCATCTTCACCTTCCTCACCTTCATCTTTCTCATCCTCCTCACCTTCATCTTCCTCACCTTCCTTATCTTCCTCACCTGCTCCATCTTCCTCACCTTCCTCATCTTCATCTTCCTCACCTGTCCCTCACCTTCCTCTTCCTCACCTTCATCTTCCTCACCTGTTCCACCTTCCTCATCTTCCTCACCTCCCTCCCTGGTTCCACCTTCCTCACCTTCACCTTCCTCACCTTCACCTTCCTCACCTTCACCTTCCTCCCCTGCGCCACCTTCCTCACCTGTCCTTCACCTTCCTCACCTTCATCTTCCTCCCCTGCTCCACCTTCCTCACCTGTCCCTCACCTTCCTCTCCTCCCTCACCTGTGACCCCCACCCTGCCCACGCCCACCTGTCCCCCCGATGGCCCCGCCCCTTGTACCCCCCCTGTCCCCACCTGTCCCCAGTGGCCCCACCCCCTCTGTCCCCTCCTGTCCCCACCTGTCCCCCACCATGTCCCCCTGTCCCCCCCTGTCCCCAATGGCCCCGCCTCCCTGTGCCTCCTGTCCCCCTCGATGGCCCCGGTGTCCCCCCGCTGTCCCCACCTGTCCCCTGGGATGGCCCCTGTGTCCCCTGTCCCCTCCTATCCCCCCCTGTCCCCCCCGTGTCCCCCGGGATGGCCCCACTGTCCCCTGTCCCCCCTGTCCCCACCTGTCCCCAGGGATGTCCCCCGGGATGTCCCTGCCCCTGTCCCCACCTGTCCCCAGGGATGTCCCCGGTGTCCCCTGTCCCCTCCCCCTGTCCCACCCTGTCCCCTCCCCGTCCCCCCCGTCACCCTCGATGGCCTCAGTGTCCCCTGTCCCCACCTGTCCCCCAGGATGGCCCCACCCCCCTGTCCCCACCTGTCCCCACCGTCCCCCTGCCCCCACCTGTCCCCTGGGATGTCCCTGGGATGGCCCCAGTGTCCCCACCTGTCCCCAGGGATGTTCCCCTGTCCCCCCCCCGTCCCCACCTGTCCCCAGGGATGTCCCCGGTGTCCCCTGTCCCCTCCCCCTGTCCCCACCTGTCCCCCCCCGTGCCCACCTGTCCCCCTCGATGGCCCCTGTGCCCCCTGTTCCCTGCTGTCCCACCCTGTCCCCTCCCCGTCCCCCCTGTCACCCTCGATGGCCTCAGTGTCCCCTGTCCCCACCTGTCCCCCAGGATGGCCCCACCCCCCTGTCCCCACCTGTCCCCAGGGATGTCCCTGGGATGTCCCCACCTGTCCCCAGGGATGTCCCCAGGATGGCCCCGGTGTCCCCACCTGTCCCCAGGGATGTCCCCACCTGTCCCCAGGGATGTCCCCAGGGATGTTCCCCTGTCCCCAGGGATGGCCCCAGGGATGTCCCCACCTGTCCCCAGGGATGGCCCCGCCCCTGTCCCCACCTGTCCCCAGGGATGGCCCTGGGATGTCCCCAGGGATGTCCCCACCTGTCCCCAGGGATGTCCCCATGTCCCCAGGGATGTCCCCCTGTCCCCAGGGATGTCCCCCTGTCCCCACCTGTCCCCCGGGATGTCCCTGGGATGTCCCCACCTGTCCCCAGGGATGTCCCTGGTGTCCCCACCTGTCCCCAGGGATGTCCCCATGTCCCCACCTGTCCCCCAGGGATGTCCCCAGGGATGGCCCCGGTGTCCCCACCTGTCCCCAGGGATGTTCCCCTGTCCCCCCCATGTCCCCACCTGTCCCCAGGGATGGCCCCATGTCCACAGGGATGTCCCCCTGTCCCCACCTGTCCCCAGGGATGGCCCCAGGGATGTCCCCACCTGTCCCCAGGGATGGCCCCACCTGTCCCCAGGGATGTCCCCCCCTGTCCCCAGGGATGGCCCCACCTGTCCCCAGGGATGTCCCCCCCTGTCCCCAGGGATGTCCCCACCTGTCCCCAGGGATGTCCCCCCCTGTCCCCAGGGATGGCCCCACCTGTCCCCAGGGATGTCCCCACCTGTCCCCAGGGATGTCCCCACCTGTCCCCAGGGATGGCCCCAGGGATGGCCCCAGGGATGTCCCCACCTGTCCCCAGGGATGTCCCCACCTGTCCCCAGGGATGTCCCCACCTGTCCCCAGGGATGGCCCCACCTGTCCCCAGGGATGGCCCCTCCCTCGGTGTCACCGCTGTCACCGGTGCCGGTGTCCCCCTCCCCCAGGTCCATGTCCAGCTCGTTGCCGGTGTCCGGGCGCGTGTACGCGTAACCGCTGCGGGAACACCGGCAACACCGGGAACACCGGGAACACCGGCTCAGCACCGGGATCCCGGGAATGCCCCGGAACGGGGCCGGGAATTCCGGGAATGGGGCTGGAATTCTGGGAATGCCTCGGGAATGGGGCCGGGATTCCAGGGAAACCCTCAGGAATGGGGCTGGGATTCTGGGAATGGGGCCGGGATTCTGGGAATGGGGCTGGGATTCTGGGAATGCCTCGGGAATGGGGCAGCGATTCCGGGAATGGGGCCAGGAATTCCAGGGAAACCCTCGGGAATGGGGCCGGGATTCCGGGGAAACCCTCGGGAATGGGGCTGGGATTCTGGGAATGGGGCCGGGAATTCCAGGAATGGGGCTGGAATTCTGGGAATGCCTCGGAATGGGGCCGGGATCCTGAGAATGGGGCTGGAATTCAGGGAATGCCTCGGGAATGGGGCCGGGATTCCGGGGAAACCCTCGGGAATGGGGCTGGAATTCCGGGAATCCCCTCGGGAACGGGGCTGGGATTCTGGGAATGGGGCTGGGATTCTGGGAGTGGGGCTGGGGTTCCGGGAATGCCTCGGGAACGGGGCTGGAATTCCGGGGAAACCCTCGGGAACGGGGCTGGAATTCTGGGAATCCCCTCAGGAATGGGGCCGGAATTCCGGGAATTCCCTCGGGAATGGGGCCGGAATTCTGGGGAAACCCCTCAGAAATGGGGCTGGAATCCCAGGAATGTCTCAGGAATGGGGCCGGAATTCCAGGGAAACCCTCGGGAACGGGGCTGGAATTCCGGGAATCCCCTCGAAAACTGGGCAGGAATTCTGGGAATCCCCTTGGGAATGCCCCTGGAATTCCAGGAATCCCTGGGAATGCCCCTGGAATTCCAGGATTCCCGGGAACGCCCCCAGAATTCAGGGAATCCCTGGGAACACCCCCGGAATTCCAGGAATCCCTAGGAATGGGTTCAGAATTCCAGGAGTCTCTTGGGAATGCCCCTGGAATTCGAGGATTCCCGGGAACAGCCCCGGAATTCCGGGATTCCCTCCGGAACACCCCTGGAATTTCAGGAATCCCTAGGAATGGGTTCAGAATTCCAAGAATCCCTGGGGAATGGGGTCGGAATTCCGGGAATCACTCGGGAACGCCCCCGGAATTGCGGGATTTCCCGGGAACACCCCCGGAATTGCAGGAATCCCTTGGGAATGTCCCCGGAATTCCGGGATTCACCCGGAACACCCCTGGAATTCCGGGATTCCCTCGGGAATGGGGTCAGAATTCCAGGAATCCCTCGGGAATGCCCCCGGAATTTCAGGAATCCCTAGGAATGGGTTCAGAATTCCAAGAATCCCTGGGGAATGGGGTCGGAATTCCAGGAATCCCCTCGGGAACAACCTCAGAATTCCGGGATTCCCTCGGGAATGGGGTCAGAATTCCAGGAATCCCTTGGGAACGCCCCCGGAATTGCGGGATTTCCCGGGAACGCCCCCGGAATTGCGGGATTTCCCGGGAACGCCCCCGGAATTGCGGGATTTCCCAGGAATGCCCCCGGAATTGCGGGATTTCCCGGGATTTGCCGGCCCTCACCTGATGGAGCGGCAGGTGAAGAAGACGATCCGCTTGAGCCGCTTGTTGTAGAAGAAATAATTGAAGGACCAGAGGCTCCCGTCCTCTCCGAAGGGATCCGAGTCCAGGTCGGGATTGTAGCTGGGAAAAACAACCAGAAAAACAATGGGAAAAATGGGAAAAACAACCGGAAAAACAATGGGAAAAATGGGAAAAGTGGGAAAAACAACCAGAAAAACAACGGGAAAAATAGTGGGAAAAATGGGAATAACAACGGGAAAAATGGGAAAAACAACGGGAAAAACAATGGGAAAAATGGGAAAAACAATGGGAAAAACAACAGGAAAAATGGGAAAAACAATGGGAAAAACAACGGGAAAAACAACGGGAAAAAAGGGAATAACAACAGGAAAAACGGGAATAACAACGGGAAAAATGGGAAAAAATGGGGAAAATGGGAAAAATGAGAAAAACGGGAAAAATGGGAAAAGCGGGAAAAACAGGAAAAATGGGTAACATGGGAAAAGTGGGAAAAATAACGGGAAAAACAACGGGAAAAGCGGGAAAAAAGGGGGGAAATGGGAAAAACGGGAAAAATGGGAAAAACAACGGGAAAAACGGGAAAAACAATGGGAAAAGTGGGAAAAAATGGGGAAAATGGGAAAAATGGGAAAAATGAGAAAAATGGGAAAAATGGGAAAAGTGGGAAAAATGGGAAAAACAGGAAAAATGGGAAAAACAACGGGAAAAACAACGGGAAAAACGGGAAAAACAACGGGAAAAACGGGACAAATGGGAAAATTGGGAAAAATGGGAAAGGCGGGGAAAAATGAGAAAAATGGGAAAAACGGGAAAAATGAGAAAGGCTGGAATCCCCAGGAAAAGCTGGAATCTCTCAGGAAAAGCGGGAATTGCCTGGGAAAAGCTGGAATTCCTGGGAAAAGTCAAAATTGCCAGGAAAAGTGGGAATTCCCAGGAAAATCGAGAATCCCCTGGGAAGAGCGGGAATTCCCCAGGGAAAAGTGGGAATGCCCCGGGAAAGGCTGGAATCCCTGGGAGAAGCCAGAATTCCCAGGAAAATGGGGAATTCCAGGAAAAATTGGGAGTTCCCAGGAAAATCAGGAATCCCCTGGGAAAATTGGAAATTCCCAGGAAAATTGTGAATCCCTGGGGAAAATGGGGAATTCCCAGGAAAATCAGGAATTCCCTGGGAAAATTGGGAATTCCCAGAAAAACTGTGAATCCCCCCGGGAAAATCTGGAATTCCCAGGAAAATCAGGAATCCCCTAGGAAAATGGGGAATCCCCTGGGAAACCAGGAATTCCCAGGAAAACCTGGAATTCCCAGTAAAATCAGGAATCCCCTGGGAAAAGCCAGAATTCCCAGGAAAACCAGAATTCCCAGGAAAAGCGGGAATTCCCAGGAAAACCAGAATTCCCAGGAAAAGCGGGAATTCCCAGGAACAGCGGGAATCTCCCAGGAAAATTTGGAATTCCCATGAAAAGCAGGAATTCCTGGGAAAACGGGGAATTTCCCAGGAAAATCTGGAGTCCCCAGGAAAACTGGAATTCCCAGGAAAGTTGGGAATTCCCGGGAACAGCGGGAATGCCGGCGGTACCTGTAGATGTCACACTCGGCCAGGAATTCCCAGGAACAGCGGGAATCCCCCAAGAAAATCTGGAATTCCCAAGAAAAGCAGGAATTCCCGGGAAAATTTGGGATCCCCAGGAAAACCGGAATTCCCAGGAAAAGCGGGAATCTCCCGGGAACAGCGGGAACGCCGGCTGTACCTGTAGATGTCACACTCGGCCAGGCTGATCTCCTCGTCCACCGCGTCCCACAGCAGCGGCCGCAGAGCCTTGAAATCCTCGCGCACGGCCGAGAACAGGCTGCAGTTCACCGCGTTCACCACCTGAAACAACAGCCGGAAACAGCCGGAAACGGGAATCAGGGACACGGGAAACAACCGGGCTGCAGTTCACCGCGTTCACCACCTGAAACAACAGCCGGAAACAACAACCGGAAATCAGGGACACGGGAAACAACCGGGCTGCAGTTCACCGCGTTCACCACCTGCACCGGAAACAACAACCGGAAACAACCGGAAACGGGAGTGAGAGACACGGGAAACAACCGGGCTGCAGTTCACCACGTTCACCACCTGAAACAGCCGGAAACAACCGGAAACAACCGGAAATCAGGGAAACAACCGGGCTGCAGTTCACTGCGTTCACCTCCTGAAACAACAACCTGAAACAACTGGAAACAACTGGGAATGAGGGACACGGGAAACAACCAGGAATCATGGCATCCACCACCTGAAACAACAGCCGGAAACAACAACCGGCAATCAGGGGAAACAACCGGGCTGCAGTTCACCGCGTTCACCACCTGAAACAACAGCCGGAAACAACCGGAAACGGCAGTGAGACACACGGGAAACAACCAGGAATCACCGTGTTCACCACCTGAAACAACAGCCGGAAACAACAACCGGAAATCAGGGGAAACAACCGGGCTGCAGTTCACCGCGTTCACCACCTGAAACAACAGCCGGAAACAACCGGAAACAACCGGCAATCAGGGGAAACAACCGGGCTGCAGTTCACCGCGTTCACCACCTGAAACAACAGCCGGAAACAACCGGAAACAACCAGAAACGGGAATCAGGGACATGGGAAACAACCGGGCTGCAGTTCACCGCGTTCACCACCTGCACCAGAAACAACAACCGGAAACAACCGGAAACGGGAATGAGAGACACAGGAAACAACCGGGCTGCAGTTCACCACGTTCACCACCTGAAACAACAGCCGGAAACAACCGGAAACGGGAATCAGGGACATGGGAAACAACCGGGCTGCAGTTCACCGCGTTCACCACCTGCACCAGAAACAACAACCGGAAACAACCGGAAATCAGGGACACGGGAAACAACCGGGCTGCAGTTCACCGCGTTCACCACCTGAAACAACAGCCGGAAACAACCGGAAACGGGAATCAGGGACACGGGAAACAACCGGGCTGCAGTTCACCGCGTTCACCACCTGAAACAACAGCCGGAAACAACCGGAAACGGCAATGAGGGACACGGGAAACAACCAGGAATAATGGTGTTCACCACCTGCTCCGGGAAACAACAACCGGAAACAACCGGGAATGACGGAACAGGGAAACAACCGGGAATCACAGCGTTCACCACCTGCCCTGGGAAACAACAACCGGGAATGACGGTGTGAGGGATACGGGAAACAACCGGGAATCACGGAATGGGGAAAACAACCGGGAATCACGGTGTTCACCACCTGCTCCGGGAAACAACCGGAAACGGGAATGTGGGAATGTGGGAAACAACCGGGAATCACTGCGTTCACCACCTGTACTGGAAACAACAACTGGAAACAACCGGGAATGATGGAACGGAGGAAACAACCGGGAATGACGGAATGGGGGAAACAACCGGGAGCCACGGCGTTCACCACCTGCACTGGAAACAACCGGAAACAACCGGGAATGACGGAATAGGGAAACAACTGGGAATGACGGTGTTCACCACCTGCCCTGGGAAACAACAACCGGAAACAACCGGGAATGATGGAATGGTGGAAACAACCGGGAATGACCAAGGGAGTGACACGGGAAACAAGCGGGAATCGCGGTGTTCACCACCTGCCCCGGGAACTGGGAATGACGGAGTGAGGGAACGGAAACAGGAACGGGAATGACCCCAGAGTGACCCCACGGTGACCCCAGTCCATCCTGGTCCCTCCCAGTCCCTCCCAGTCCATCCCAGTCCATCCCGGTCCCTCCCAGTCCATCCCAGTCTGTACCCAGTCCATCCCAGTTCCCTCCAGTCCCTCCCAGTCCATCCCAGTCTGTACCCAGTTGAGGCTGGGCTTGCGGCTGAACTCGTGGCTCTCCCAGTCCACCCCAGTCCATTCCAGTCCCTCCCAGTCCATCCCAGTCTGTACCCAGTCCATCCCAGTTCCCTCCAGTCCCTCCCAGTCCCTCCCAGTCCATCCCAGTCCCTCCCAGTTGCTCCCAGTCCGTACCCAGTTGAGGCTGGGCTCGCAGCTGAACTCGTGGCTCTCCCAGTCCCTCCCAGTCCCTCCCAGTTGCTCCCAGTCCGTACCCAGTTCAGGCTGGGCTGGCGGCTGAACTCGTGTCCCTCCCAGTCCCTCCCAGTTGCTCCCAGTCCGTACCCAGTTGAGGCTGGGCTCGCGGCTGAACTCGTGGCTCTCCCAGTCCCTCCCAGTCCATCCCAGTCCCTCCCAGTCCGTACCCAGTCCAGGCTGGGCTCGCGGCTGAACTCGTGGCTCTCCCAGTCCCTCCCAGTCCATTCCAGTCCCTCCCAGTCCGTACCCAGTTGAGGCTGGGCTCGCGGCTGAACTCATAAAACTCCCAGTCCCTCCCAGTTGCTCCCAGTCCGTACCCAGTTGAGGCTGGGCTCGCGGCTGAACTCGTGGCTCTCCCAGTCCACCCCAGTCCATTCCAGTCCCTCCCAGTCCATCCCAGTCTGTACCCAGTCCATCCCAGTTCCCTCCAGTCCCTCCCAGTCCATCCCAGTCCGTACCCAGTTGAGGCTGGGCTCGCGGCTGAACTCATGAAACTCCCAGTCCCTCCCAGTTCATCCCAGTCCCTCCCAGTTCCCTCCAGTCCATCCCAGTTGCTCCCAGTCCGTACCCAGTTGAGGCTGGGCTCGCGGCTGAACTCGTGGCTCTCCCAGTCCCTCCCAGTCCCTCCCAGTTCCCCCCAGTCCGTACCCAGTTGAGGCTGGGCTCGCGGCTGAACTCATGTCCCTCCCAGTCCCTCCCAGTCCCTCCCAGTTGCTCCCAGTCCGTACCCAGTTAAGGCTGGGCTCGCGGCTGAAGTCGTGGCTCTCCCAGTCCCTCCCAGTCCCTCCCAGTCCATCCCAGTCCGTACCCAGTTGAGGCTGGGCTCGCGGCTGAACTCGTGGCTCCCCCAGTCCCTCCCAGTCCATCCCAGTCCATCCCAGTCCGTACCCAGTTGAGGCTGGGCTCGCGGCTGAACTCGTGGCTCTTGGCGGCGCTGAAGTCGTAGTCGGGCCTGAAGGCCTCGTTCAGCGTCGCGATCAGGTAGAAAAGCGTCTTGCGGCTGCACGTGTGGCTGAGCGGGGCCCGGCCCAGTCTGCGGGGTAAACTGGTGTTACTGGTCTTACTGGTGTGTTACTGGTGTGTTACTGGTGTGGCTGAGCGGGGCCCGGCCCAGTCTGGGGGGTAAACTGGTGTTACTGGTGTCACTGGTGTGTTACTGGTGTGGCTGAGCGGGGCCCAGCCCAGTCTGGGGGGGTAAACTGGTGTTACTGGTGCGTTACTGGTGTGTTACTGGCGCATTACTGGTGTCACTGGTGTGTTACTGGTGTGTTACTGGTGTGTTACTGGTGTGTTACTGGTGTGGCTGAGGGGAGCCCAGCTCAGTCTGCAGGTTAAACTGGTGTTACTGGTGTGTTACTGGTGTGGCTGAGCGGGGCCCAGCCCAGTCTGGGGGGTAAACTGGTGTTACTGGTGTGTCACTGGTGTGTCACTGGTGTGTTACTGGTGTGTCACTGGTGTGTCACTGGTGTGTTACTGGTGTGTCACTGGTGTGTCACTGGTGTGTAACTGGTGTGTCACTGGTGTGTCACTGGTGTGTCACTGGTGTGTCACTGGTGTGTCACTGGTGTGTTACTGGTGTGTCACTGGTGTGTCACTGGTGTGTTACTGGTGTGTCACTGGTGTGTCACTGGTGTGTTACTGGTGTGGCTGAGGGGAGCATGGCCCAGTCTGGGAGGTAAACTGGTGTTACTGGTGTTACTGGTGTGTTACTGGTGTGTTACTGGTGTGGCTGAGAGGAGTGCGGCCCAGTCTGCGGGTTAAACTGGTGTTACTGGTGTGTCACTGGTGTGTTACTGGTGTGTTACTGGTGTGTTACTGGTGTGTCACTGGTGTGTCACTGATGTGTCACTGATGTGTCACTGGTGTGTTACTGGTGTGTTACTGGTGTCACTGGTGTGTTACTGGTGTGTCACTGGTGTGTCACTGGTGTGTCACTGGTGTGTCACTGGTGTGTTACTGGTGTGTCACTGGTGTGTTACTGGTGTTACTGGTGTGTTACTGGTGTGTTACTGGTGTGTCACTGGGGTCACTGGTGTGTCACTGGTGTGTCACTGGTGTGTCACTGGTGTCACTGGTGTGTTACTGGTGTGTTACTGGTGTGGCTGAGCAGGGCCCGGCCCAGTCTGGGGGGTAAACTGGTGTTACTGGTCTTACTGGTGTGTTACTGGTGTGTTACTGGTGTTACTGGTGTGTTACTGGTGTGGCTGAGCGGGGCCCGGCCCAGTCTGGGGGGTAAACTGCTGTCACTGGTGTGTCACTGGTGTGTTACTGGTGTGTCACTGGTGTGTCACTGGTGTGTTACTGGTGTGTCACTGGTGTGTTACTGGTGTGTCACTGGTGTGTCACTGGTGTCACTGGTGTCACTGGTGTGTCACTGGTGTCACTGGTGTGTTACTGGTGTGTCACTGGTGTGGCTGAGGGGACCCTTGCCCAGTCTCGGGGTTAAACAGATCCCATCCCATGGATCCCATCCCATTCCATGGATCCCGTGGATCCCATGGATCCCATCCCATCCCAGGGCTGATCCTGGGACAATTCCCCATTCCCGGTGCCGATCCCTCATTCCTGGTTCTGATCCCCCATTCCTGATCCCACATTCCTGATCCCCCATTCCCAATGCCCCATTCCTGGTGCCGATCCCTCATTCCCATTCTCAATCCCCCATTCCCATTCCCGATCCCACATTCCCATTCTCAATCCCCCATTCCCATTCCCGATCCCACATTCCCATTCCCAATCTCCCATTCCCATTCCCAATCTCCCATTCCCATTCCCGATCCCCCATTCCTGATGCCCCGTTCCCGGTGCCGATCCCCCATTCCCGATGTCATTCCCATTCCCGGTGCCGATCCCATATTCCCAATCCCCCATTCCTGGTACTGATCCCACATTCCCAGTGCCATTCCTGAACCCCCATTCCCGGTGCTGATCCCCCATTCCCAGTGCTGATCCCACATTCCCAGTGCCGATCCCCCATTCCTGATCCCCCATTCCCGTTGCCAATCCCACATTCCCGGTTCTGATTCCCCATTCCCGATCCCTCATTCCCGGTGCCAATCCCCCATTCCCATTCCCGATCCCCCCCCATTCCTGGTGCGGGTGCCGGTGCTGATCCCCCATTCCTGATCCCCCATTCCTGGTGCCAATGCTGATCCCCCATTCCTGATCCCCCATTCCCAATCCCATTCCCATTCCCAATGCCGATCCCCCATTCCCGATCCCCCATTCCCATTCCCGATCCCATTCCCATTCCTGGTGCCGATCCCCCATTCCCGATCCCCCATTCCTGGTGCCATTCCCATTCCCGATCCCCCATTCCCATTCCCGATCCCCCATTCCCATTCCCGATCCCATTCCCGATCCCATTTCCATTCCCGATCCCATTTCCATTCCCGATCCCCCATTCCCATTCCCGATCCCATTCCCGGTGCCGATCTCCCATTCCCAATCCCCCATTCCCGATCCCCCATTCCGGATCCCATTCCCGATCCCATTTCCATTCCCAATCCCATTTCCATTCCCGATCCGGTTCCCAATCCCCCATTCCCAATCCCCCATTCCCGGTGCTGATCCCCCATTCCCGATCCCCCATTCCCATTCCCGATGCCGATCCCCCATTCCCCATCCCCGGTGCTGATCCCCCATTCCCGATCCCGTTCCCATTCCCGATCCCGATCCCATTCCTGGTGCCGGTACCTGCCGGGGCTGAGGCCGGAGGTCTGGGGTGGGGACAGAGCCTCCAGCGCCTGCGGCCGCCCCTCGAGGCAGAACTGCTTGAAGAGCTGCTTGTCAATCCCGGCCAGCTTGCAGGAATAGCTCTCGATCCTGCCGGGATAAAGCACCGGAAAAACGGGAATCAGGAATAAACACCGGGAAAAAATGGGAATAAAGCACGGGAATCATGGGAATAAACCACGGGAAAAGCTGGAAATCAGGGAATAAACACCGGGAAAAAATGGGAATAAAGCACGGGAATGGGGGAAATAAACCACGGGAAAGGCTGGAAATCAGGGAATAAACCATGGGAAAAGCCGGGAATCAGGGAATAAACCATGGGAAAAAATGGGAATAAACCATGGGAATGGGGCGAATAAACCATGGGAAAAAATAGGAATAAAGCACGGGAATGGTGGGAATAAACCATGGGAAAAGCTGGGAATAAACCACAGGAAATGCTGCAAATAAACCACGAGAAATACTGGGAATAAACCACAGGAAAGGTGGGAGTCAGGGAATAAACCACGGGAAAAGATGGGAATGAACCACAGGAAAGGCTGGGAATAAACCACAGGAAAGCTAGGAATAAACCATGGGAAAAGCTGGGAATAAACCATGGGAAAACTGGGAATGGGGGGAATAAACCATGGGAAAAGCTGGGAATAAACCACGGGAAAGATGGGAATCAGGAAATAAACCACAGGAAAGCTGGGAATAAACCATGGGAAAAGCTAGGAATAAACCATGGGAAAACTGGAATGGGGGGAATAAACCATGGGAAAAACTGGGAATAAACCATGGGAAAAGCTCAGAATGGGGGGAATAAACCACAGGAAAGCTGGGAATAGCAGGAATAAACCATGGGCAAAACAGGGAATAAGCCATAGGAAAAACTGGGAATGAGCAATGGGAAAGGCTGGGAATGAACCACGGGAAATGCTGGGAATAGACCACGGGAAAGCTGGGAATGGTGGGAATAAACCACGGGAAAGCTAGGAATGGTGGGAATAAACCACGGGAAAAGCTGGGAATGGTGGGAATAAACCACGGGAAAGGCTGGGAATAAACCACGGGAAAAGCTGGGAATAAACCATGGGAAAGGCTGGGAATAAACCATGGAAAAAGCTGGAATAAACCATGGGAATAAACCACGGGAAAGGATGGCAATAAACCACAGGAAAGGCTAGGAATTAGGGAATAAAGCACAAGAAAGGCTGGGAATAAACCACAGGAAAAGCTGGGAATAAACCATGGGAAAAGATGGGAATAAACCATGGGAATGGTGGGAATCAGGGAATAAATCACGGGAAAGGCTGGGAATAAACCACGGAAAAAGATGGGAATAGGGGGAATAAACCATGGGAAAAGATGGGAATAAACCACGGGAAAAGCTGGGAATAAACCATGGGAAAGCTCAGAATCAGGCAATAAACCACAGGAAAAAATAGAAATAAACGATGGGAAAGCTGGAAATCAGGGAATAAACCGCAGGAAAGGCTGGGAATGAACCAGGGGAAAAGCTGGGAATGGCGTGAATTAACAATGGGAAAAGCGGTGAATAAACCACAGGAAAAACTGGGAATAAAGTATGTGAAAAGCTGGGAATAAACCACGGGAAAGACCGGGAATAAACCATGGGAAAGACTGGGAATGGTGGGAATAAACCACGGGAAAAGCTGGGAATGAACCATGAGAAAAAGCTGGGAATGGTGGGAATAAACCATGGGAAAACTGGGAATGGCGGGAATAAACCACGGGAAAAGCTGGGAATAAACCACAGGAAAAGCTGGGAATAAACCATGGGAACAAGCTGGGAATGGCGGGAATAAACCACGGGAAAAGCTGGGAATGGGGGGAATAAACCACAGGAAAAGCTGGGAATAAACCATGGGAAGGGCTTTTCCGGAACGTTCTCCGGGCACCGCAAGAATGAGGAATTAACAATGGATTAAAAATTAATTAAAACTGAATTGAAAATTAATTAAAACTGAATTAAAAATTAATTAAAACCAAATTAAAAACTAATTAGAAAGAAAGTAAAAACCAATTACAAACGAATTAAAAATTAATTAAAAGTGAATTAAAATCAAACGAAAACCAAATTAAACGCAAATTAAAAGCCAACAAAAAATGAATTAAGAATTAAAAATGAATTAAAAGTGGAACAATTAAAACCCAATTCAAGCCAAATTAAAACGCAATTAAGACCAAATTAAAACTGAATTAAAACTGAATTAAAACAGAATTAAACTCGAATTAAAAACTAATTAAAACCGAATTAAAACCTAATTAAAACAGCTCAGCACGGAGCCAAGGGGTGGAGGAGGCCGAACATACCCAGTTTGTGCCGGAATCGCGATAAAAACCGGGATTCTCAGGGCAGAATTCCCGGTTTCCTGGGCAGAATTCCCGGTTTCCCGGGCAGAATTCCCAGGTTTCCCAGGCACAATTCCCGGTTTCCCGAGGCAGAATTCCCGGGTTTCCCAGGACAGAATTCCCGGTTTCCCAGGACAGAATTCCTGGGTTTCTCAGGAGAGAATTCCCAGTTTTCCCAGGTTTCCAGAGCAGAATTCCCGGGCAGAATTCCAAGGTTTCTCAGGGAAAATTCCCAGGTTTCCTGGGCAGAATTCCCTGTTTTCTGGTCAGAATTCCCGGTTTCCCAGGACAGAATTCCCGGGTTTCCCAGGGCACAATTCCTGGGTTTCTCAAGACAGAATTCCCGGTTTCCCAGGGCAGAATTCCCAGGTTTCCTGAAGCAGAATTCCTGGTTTCCCGGGAAGAATTCCTGATTTTCCCACGGCAGAATTCCCGGGCAGAATTCCCACATTTCTCAGGACAAAATTCCCAGTTTCTCAGGGCAGAATTCCCAGGTTTCCCAGGGCAGAATTCCTGGGACAGAATTCCCGGTTTTCTGGTCAGACTTCCTGGTTTTCCCGGTCAGAATTCCCGGTTTTCCCGGTCAGAATTCCTGGTTTTCCCTCACCTGCCGATGATGTGGGCATCGCCCGTCTCCACGGTCAGCTGGGAGTTGATGGCTTCGAAGCTGGAATTCTCCAGCAGCTTCATCCTCCTGGAGCCAATTCCCGGCGATTCCCGGTGCCGATTCCCGGTGATCGATAATTCCCGGTGATTATTCCCGGCGATTATTCCCGGCGATTCCCGGTGCAGCAGCTGCTCGTGAGGAGGGAACGGGAGGAACGTGAGGGGAACCGGAACGGGGACAGGAAGGGAAACGGGAAAAGAGGGAAACGGGAAAAGAGGGAAAAAACGGAAACGGGAAAGGAAACGGGAGAGGAGAGGAAGAAGGAGCGGAAGAGGAAGAGAAACTTCAGGGAGAGCTGGCGGGAAAAGGGAGAAAGGGCGACAGGAGAGAGGAGAGAGGCAGAGAAAGACAAAGAGAAGGAAAAAGGGAAGGAAAAGAGGCAGAAAAACAGGAAAAGGAGCAGGAAAAGGAACAGGAAGAATCTCCCGCGTTCCCGGGCGGCGCCATAGGAAGCGCAGTCCCGGCGTGCCCCGCGCGCTGGACTACAGCTCCCGGCATGCCCCGCGCGGGGCCTGGCAGGGATCCATTGCCGGCCTACAGCTCCCGGCATGCCCCGCGCGGGCGGCCCGGCCCCGCCATTGCTGGACTGCTGCTCCCATCATGCCCCGCGGCCGCGCGCGGTGCCGGGCCGCGCCCGAGCGGCGCGGGGCACGCTGGGAACCGTAGTCCGCAAAGCATCAGGGCGCGCAGGGGAGGGGGCGGCGGGCCGAGCGGGCTTACCGGCGCGTCCTACTCCCTGTCGGTGTCTCCTCGCCGCGGCAGCGCCTTCAGGCTCGGGGCGCGTGTAAAGGGAGGAGTCTCCGGGGAAAGCTCGAGGAGGGCGCGTGTGCCGCGGCCGCCGTCCGCCGTCTGGCGCCGGCCCACCGGGCCTCCGCCCACCTCGACATGTCCCCGAGTGCTCGGGACGGCGGGAGCGGCTGAGCGAGATGCTGGGAATCCCCCGGAGCGAGCGGGCGAGCGGGCGACCTTCTCCTGCGGCACCGGACGGCAACAGCGACGGCACCGCCCCGCCCGCGCCCGCCCCGCCCGAGCGCCGCCCGCAGCCCGCCGTCCCATTGGACAGAACACCTGCCAATCACCGCCCCGCTCGCCGCTCATTGGTCGAGACCAACGTCAATCAGCGCAGAGCCCGCCGCCCCGCCCACCGCGGGGGCGCTCGGCGCTCTGATTGGCTGGCGCGGACAAAGACGGGGGGAGCGGCTGTCAATCACAGCGGGGCGGGGGCGTGGCCAGGGCGGAACGCTCCTCTCCCCGGAACTCCCGCGCTCGGGGCCGCGTTTCCCGGCGCTCCCCCGGAACCGGCCCCGTTCGCGGCCGGACCGAGCGGGAGGGGGAGACCGGAAGTGGCGGGGCCGCCATGGCGGCGCCCGGAGCGCCGGGCCCGGCTCCCGCTGCCCCCGGCACGGTGCTGATGGCGGTGCGGGCGGAGCTGGCCGAGCCCTGCCGCCTCCTGGCCGGTACCGCTGCCGGGGCCGCGCTCCGGCTGCAGCTCAGCGTGACACCGGGAAACGACGGCAGCCGCCGCTTCCGCCTGGGCCTGAGGGCGGCGGGGCCGGGGGGCGGCGCGGTGAGGGGAGGGGAGGGGAGGGGAGGGGAGGGGAGGGGAGGGGAGGGGGAGGGGAGGGGAGGGGGAGGGGCCCGAGGGGTCGCCCCGGGGGTCGCGGGGTGGGGGAGGGGAGAGGGCGGGGCCTCCCCGCGCGCGCCGGGGCCCCGGGAGTGTCCCCGGTGTCCCCTCAGGGATTGTCCCCATTGTCCCCTGCGATTTTCCCCTCAGGATTGTCCCCTCAGGGATTGTCCCCATTGTCCCCTGCGATTGTCCCCTCAGGGATTGTCTCCAGTGTCCCCGGGAATTGTCCCCGGGAATTGTCCCCGGTGTCCCCTCAGGGATTGTCCCCACGTGTCCCCCGAGAGTGTCCCCAGGAGTGTCACCGGTGTCCCCTCTGGTAATGTCCCCTCAGGGATTGTCCCCAGGGATTGTCCCCTCAGGAATTGTCCCTGGTGTCCCCTCAAGGATTGTCCCCGGAATTGTCCCCAGTGTCCCCTCAGGGATTGTCCCCGGTGTCCCCTCAGGGAATGTCCCCAGTGTCCCCAAGGATTGTCCCCTCTGGAGGGGCCCCGGTGCTGATCCCAGACAGGGACAGGGAGGGGACAGGGAGGGGACAGGGAGGGGACAGGGACAGGGGGACAGGGACAGGGACATGGGGACAGGGATAGGGACAGGGAGGGGACCCAGACACAGCCGCCAGGGACCCCCAAAGGTGACCAGGGACCCCCAGTGGGTCGGGAGGTGACCCGAGCCTGTGGTGACCTGAGCTTGTCCCCCTGTCCCTGTCCCCCTGTCCTTGTCCCTGTCCCCATATCCCTGTCCCCCTGTCCCGGTCCCCATGTCCCTGTCCCTGTCCCCCTGTCCCTGTCCCCATGTCCCTGTCCCTGTCCCCATATCCCTGTCCTCTGTCCCCGTCCGTGTCCCTATGTCCCTGTCCCTGTCTCATATCCCTGTCCCCATCCCTGCCCTTGTCCCTGTCCCCATGTCCCCCTGTCCCGGTCCCCTGTCCCCCTGTCCCTGTCCCCCTGTTCCTGTCCCTGTCCCCCTGTCCCCCTGTCCCCCGTCCCTGTCATTGTCCCACAGCCCCTGGCCGAGTGTGACCTGCGGGACGTTTCCTATCGCGTGTGCGGCCCCACGAGCCACGAGCTGCAGCTGCTGGCCCTGGGGACAGCGGGGGACAGCGGGGACAGGGACAGCAGGAGCCCCGGGGACAGCAGGGACACAGGGGACACAGGGGACAGAGGGGACAGCGGGGACGGTGGCACTGCGCTTCCCCGAGGAACGAGAGGCCCAGCAGTGGTGGACGGTGCTGAGCAGCTCCCTCAGAGAGGCCCGGAGAGGTGGGACAGGGACACGGGGACAGAGGGACAGGGGGACAGGGACAGGGGGACAGGGACAGGGGGACAGGGGGACATGGGGACATGGGGACAGGGACATGGGGACTTGGGGACTTGGGGACAGGGACATGGGGGGACAGGGCTGGGGACATGGGGACGCCGGGACATGGGGACATGGGCTGGGGACAGGGGGACACGGGGACTTGGGGACTTGGGGACAGGGACATGGGGATAGGGCTGGGGACATGGGGACAGGGACATGGGGACATGGGGACACCAGGACATGGGGACAGGAACAGGGACATGGGGACATGGGGACAGGGCTGGGGACATGGGGACAGGGACATGGGGAGATGGGCTGGGGACAGGGACAGGGGACATGGGGACAAGGGGACAGGGACAAGGGGACAGGGACAAGGGGACATGGGGACACCAGGACATGGGGACAGGGCTGGGGACAGGGACATGGGGACAAGGACATGGGGACAGGGATGGGGACAGGGCTGGGGACAGGATCAGGGACATGGGGACAGGGACACGGGGACAGGGACATGGGGACAAGGACATGGGGAGATGGGGACAAGGACAGTAGACATAGCTGGGGATAGGGACAGGGACATGGGGATGTGGGGACATGGGGACAGGGATGGGGACAGGGATGGGGACATTGGGACAGTGGGAGATGGGGACAGGGACACAGGGACAGGGACACGGGGCTGGGGACAGGGGAGGGGACATGGGGACAGGGACATGGGGACACGGGAGGTGACATGGGGACATGGATGGGGACACGGGAGGGGACATGGGGACATGGATGGGGACAGGGACACAGGGACATGGGGACATGGATGGGGACAGGGACACAGGGACATGGGGCTGGGGACAGGGGAGGGGACATGGGGACAGGGGACATGGGGACACAGGGACAGGGATATGGGGACAGTGACACAGGGCTGGGGACACGGGAGGTGACATGGGGACAGGGACATGGGGACAGGGACAGAGGGACATGGGGACAGGGCTGGGGACACGGGAGGGGACATGGGGGACACGGATCGGGACAGGGACACGGGAGGGGGACAGGGGAGGGGACGTGGGGACATGGATGGGGACAGGGACAGAGGGACATGGGGACAGGGCTGGGGACAGGGGAGGGGACATGGGGACATGGATGGGGACACAGGGCTGGGGACACGGGAGGGGGACATGGGGACATGGATGGGGACAGGGACACGGGAAGGGGACAGGGGAGGGGGACATGGGGACATGGATGGGGACAGGGACAGAGGGACATGGGGACAGGGACATGGGGACACGGGAGGTGACATGGGGACAGGGATGGGGACAGGGACACGGGAGGGGACACGGGAGGGGCCCTGGGCCAGCGGTGACAGCCCCGCCCCCGCAGGCACCGAGGGGGACACGGGGACAGCGACGGTGCCACCCCCGGGGGACCCCAAGCACGACACGGAGGAGGAGCAGAGCCAGCGGCTGGCACAGACAGGTAACAACCGGAATTCTGGGAATTCTGGGAATTTTGGGAATTCCAGGACACCCCCGGCCGTGTCCCCCAAGTGTCACCTCCACAGGGATGGGGGGATGGCCCTGCCCAGGGGAGCCTTCCCTGCCGTCACCTCCTGTCCCCAATGTCCCCAATGTCCCCAATGTCCCACCCCCGGTGTCCCCAGTGTCCCCGGTGTCCCACCCCAATGTCCCCAGTGTCCCCACGGTGTCCCCAGTGTCCCCAGTGTCCCCATTCCTGCCCTGGGGGGCTCTGGGTGCCACCCCCGGTGTCCCCAATGTCCCCAGTGTCCCACTCCAGTGTCCCTAATGTCCCCAATGTCCCCGGTGTCCCCTGGGCTGAGCCATTCCTGCCCTGGGGGGCTCTGGGTGCCACCCTGGTGTCCCCAGTGTCCCACCCTGGTGTCCCCAGTGTCCCCATTCCTGCCCTGGGGGGCTCTGGGTGCCACCCCTGGTGTGCCCAGTATCCCACCCCAGTGTCCCCATGGTGTCCCCACGGTGTCCCCATGTCCCCACGGTGTCCCCAGTGTCCCATCCCAGCGGTCCCCATGGTGTCCCCCACGGTGTCCCCATGTCCCCACGGTGTCCCCAGTGTCCCATCCCAGTGTCCCCATGTCCCCACAATGTCCCCACGGTGTCCCCAGAGGAGCTGGCGCTGCGGTTGGCCGAGGCCATCGCGGTTGGTGACACGGTGGGCGCGGCGCAGAGCGCGGTGTCCCCATGTCCCCATGTCCCCATGATGTCCCCATGTCCCCACAATGTCCCCATGGTGTCCCCAGTGTCCCATCCCAGCGTCCCCATGATGTCCCCACGGTGTCCCCATGTCCCCACAATGTCCCCACGGTGTCCCCAGAGGAGCTGGCGCTGCGGTTGGCCGAGGCCATCGCGGTTGGTGACGCGGCGGGCGCGGCGCAGAGCGCAGTGTCCCCATGTCCCCATGTCCCCATGTCCCATCCCAGTGTCCCCAGTGTCCCACCCCAGTGTCCCCACGGTGTCCCCATGTCCCCACAATGTCCCCACGGTGTCCCCAGAGGAGCTGGCCCTGCGTCTGGCTGAGGCCATCGCGGTTGGTGATGCGGCCGGGCGCGGCGCAGAGCGCGGTGTCCCCATGTCCCCGTGGTGTCCCCATGGTGTCCCCACGGTGTCCCCATGTCCCCACAATGTCCCCACGGTGTCCCCATGGTGTCCCAGTGTCCCCACAATGTCCCCACGGTGTCCCCAGAGGAGCTGGCGCTGCGTCTGGCCGAGGCCATCGCGGTTGGTGACGCGGCGGGCGCGGCGCAGAGCGCGGTGTCCCCAGTGTCCCATCCCAGTGTCCCCACGGTGTCCCCATGGTGTCCCCACGGTGTCCCCATGTCCCCACAATGTCCCCACGGTGTCCCCAGAGGAGCTGGCCCTGCGTCTGGCTGAGGCCATCGCGGTTGGTGATGTGGCGGGCGCGGCGCAGAGCGCGGTGTCCCCATGTCCCCGTGGTGTCCCCATGGTGTCCCCACGGTGTCCCCATGTCCCCACAATGTCCCCACGGTGTCCCCATGGTGTCCCAGTGTCCCCACAATGTCCCCACGGTGTCCCCAGAGGAGCTGGCGCTGCGTCTGGCCGAGGCCATCGCGGTTGGTGACGCGGCGGGCGCGGCGCAGAGCACGGTGTCCCTGTGGTGTCCCCATGTCCCCATGTCCCCATGGTGTCCCCATGTCCCCACGGTGTCCCCATGGTGTCCCCATGGTGTCCCCACAATGTCCCCACGGTGTCCCCAGAGGAGCTGGCGCTGCGTCTGGCCGAGGCCCTCGCGGTTGGTGACGCGGCGGGCGCGGCGCAGAGCGCGGTGTCCCCATGTCCCCATGTCCCATCCCAGTGTCCCCATGTCCCCGTGGTGTCCCCATGGTGTCCCCACAATGTCCCCACAATGTCCCCACGGTGTCCCCACAATGTCCCCACGGTGTCCCCAGAGGAGCTGGCGCTGCGTCTGGCCGAGGCCATCGCGGTTGGTGACGCGGCGGGCGCGGCGCAGAGCGCGGTGGCGCTGGCCCAGCAGCAGGTGCAGCTCAACATCAGCCCACGGCACGAACACAGCAGCGAGATCAGGTGAGGGCCTTCCTCCTCATCCTCATCATCACCATCCTCATCATCCTTGTCATCATCATCATCCTTGTCGTCTTCATCATCGTCATCATCATCCTCATCTTCCTCCTTCTCATCATCCTTCTCGTCATCCTCATCCTCATCCTTGTCATCTTCCTCATCACCATCATCATCCTCATCCTCATCATCGTCTTCATCATCGTTCTCATCCTTGTCATCTTCCTCATCCTCATCTTCCTGTTTGTCATCATCATCATCATCATCATCATCCTCATCTTCCTCCTCCTCATCATCGTCATCCTTCTCGTCATCATCGTCATCCTCGTCCTTGTCATCTTCCTCATCACCATCCTCATTCTCATCATCATCACCTTCCTCATCATTCTCATCCTTGTCATCTTCTTCATCCTCATCTTCCTCTTTGTCATCATCATCATCCTCATCTTCATCCTCATCATCCTCTTCATCATCATCATCGTCTTCATCCTCGTCATTATCATCATCATCCTCATCCTTGTCATCTTCCTCATCACCATCCTCATTCTCATCATCATCACCTTCCTCATCATTCTCATCCTTGTCATCTTCCTCTTCGTCATCATCATCATCCTCCTCGTCATCCTCATCATCCTCTTCATCATCGTCATCATCGTCATCATCGTCTTCATCCTCGTCATTCTCATCATCATCCTCATCCTTGTCATCTTCCTCATCATCATCATCCTCATCATCCTCATCCTCATCATCGTCCTCGTCATCCTCATCATCATCCTCAAACTCATCATCCTCATCTTCATCCTCATCATCATCATCCTCATCATCCTCCTCATCCTGATCCTCCTCATCTTCCTCATCATCCTCATCCTCATCCTCTTCCTCATCATCCTTATCATGCTCATCTTCATTTTCCTTCTCCTCATCATCCTCGTCATCCTCATCTTCATCCTCCTCGTTATCCCTGTCATCGTTATCATCCTCATCCTCATTCTTGTCATCTTCCTCATCCTCATCTTCCTCCTTGTCATCCTTGTCATCGTCATCTTCTTCCTCCTCATCATCCTCATCATCCTCATCGTCATCCTCATGTTGTCATTCTCATCCTCATCTTCCTCTCGTCGATCTCATCATCCTCATCCTCATCATCCTCATCCTCCTCATCTGTCTCATCATCTTCATCCTCATCATCCTTGTCATCATCCTCATCATCTTCATCCTCATCATCCTCTTCATCCTTGTCATCATCCTCTACTTTCCTCATTCTTGTCATCTTCATCCTCGTCATTCTCGTCATCCTCGTATCGTCATCTACCTCATCACCTTCCTCATCCTCTGCCTTCCTCATCGTCCTCATCTTCCTCATCCTTGTCATCATCATCCTCATCATCCTCGTTCTCATTCTCTGCCTTCCTCATTCTTGTCATCCTCATCATCCGCATCATGCTCTTCATCCCAGTTATCCTCATCATCATCCTTGTCATCATCTCATCATCTTCATCCTCATCATCATCCCCTCCTCATCATCATCCTCATTATCATCCCCTCCTCGTCATCCCCATCATGCTCTTCATCTCAGTCATCCTCATCATCATCTTCATCATCATGCCCTCCTCATCATCATCATCCTCATCCTCATCCTCGTCATCATCTTCATCCTCATCATCTCCTCCTCATCATCCCCATCATGCTCTTCATCCCGGTCATCCTCATCATCCTCATCATCATCTCATCATCTTCATCCTCATCATCATCCTCATTATCATCCCCTCCTCGTCATCCCCATCATGCTCTTCATCCCAGTCATCCTCATCATCATCTTCCTCATCATGCCCTCCTCATCATCATCATCCTCATCATCATCCCCTCCTCATCATCCTCGTCATCTTCATCATCCCCATCATGCTCTTCATCCCCGTCATCCTCATCATCATCATCATCCTCATCATCCTTTTCATTCTCATCATCTTCATCCTCATCATCATCCTCTGCCTTCCTCATCCTTCTCATCATCGCCATCCTCATTCTATGCCTTCATCATTCTCCTCCTCATCCTCCTCATCCTCCTCCTCCTCATCATCTCCTCCTCACTATCCTCATCATCCTCATCATCTTCTTCATCCTCGTCATCCTCTTCCTCCTCATCATCCCTGTCATCCTCATCATCATCTCCTCCTCATCATCATCCCCATCATCATCCTCGTCATTCCCATCATCTTCATCCTCATCATCCTCGTCATCATCCTCGTCATCATCCTCGTCATCATCCTCGTCATCCTCACCATCTTCTTCATCCTCATCATCATCCTGTGCCTTCCTCATCCTCATCCTCTTCGTCATCCTCATCCTCATCATCTTTGTCATTCTCGTTTCGTCATCGTCCTCATCCTCATTTTCATCCTCTGCCTTCCTCGTCCTCCTCATCATCATTGCCTTCCTCATCTCATTATCATCATCATCCTCATCATCCTCTTCATTTTCTTCATCATTGTCATTCTCATCACCATCCTCGTCATCCTCATCATCCTCTTCATCCTCATCATCATCCTCTGCTTTCCTCATTCTCCTCATCCTCATCATCCTCATCCTCACCATCCTCGTCTTCTGCCTTCCTCGTCTTCCTCATCATCACCATCCTCATCTTACACCTTCCTTGTTCTCCTCCTCCTCATCCTCATCATCCTCCTCATTCTCATCTTCATCCTCCTCATCATCATCCTCCTCATCATCATCCTCCTCATCCTCCTCATCCCTGTCATCCTCATCTTCATCCTCCTCATCATCATCCTCCTCATCCTCATCATCCTCATCATCCCTGTCATTCTCATCTTCATCCTCCTCCTCATCATCCTCATCCTCATCATCCCTGTCATTCTCATCTTCATCCTCCTCCTCATCATCCTCATCCTCATCATCCCTGTCATTCTCATCTTCATCCTCCTCCTCATCATCCTCATCCTCTTCATCCCTGTCATTCTCATCTTCATCCTCCTCATCATCTTCATCCTCCTCATCCTCCTCATCCTCATCATCCCTGTCATTCTCATCTTCATCCTACTCATCTTCATCCTCCTCATCCTCCTCATCCTCATCATCCTCCTCATCCCTGTCATCCTCATCTTCATCCTCCTCATCCTCCTCATCCTCATCATCCCTGTCATCCTCATTCTCTGCCTTCCTCATCCTCATTCTCCCCATCCTCATCCTCCTTCCTCTTCCTCGTGCTTCCTCCCCTCTTCCTCCCTCCCCCCTCCCTTCTTCCTCCTCTTCCTCCTTTTCCTTTCTTCCTTTTTTTCCTTTCCTTTTCCTTCCTTTTTCTCTCCTTCCTCTTCCTCCTCTCCCTCCGCTTCCTCCCTGCTCCTTTCCTTCCTCCTCCTCCCTCCCTTCTTCCTCCTCTTCCTCCTTTTCCTTTCTTCCTTTTCCTTCCTTTCCTTTTTCTCCTCTTCCTCCTCTTCCTCCCTGCTCCTTTCCTTCCTCCTCCTCCCTCCGTTCCCACACCCCAGTGTGTTCCTTTCATTCCCAAATCCCCAATCCCAAATCCCAAATCCCCAAATCCCAAACCCAATCCCCAAATCCTCAAATCCCCAAATCCCAATCTGAAATCCCCAATCCCGAATCCCCAATCCCCAAATCCCAAATCCCCAAATCCCCAAATCCCCAATCCCAGATCTCAAATCCCCAAATCCCCGAATCCCCAAATCCCCAATCCCCAAATCCCAAATCCCAAATCCCCAAATCCCAAATCCCAAATCCCCAATCCCAAACCCAGATCCCAAATCCCCGAATCCCCAAATCCCCAATCCCCAAATCCCAAATCCCAAATCCCCAAATCCCAAATCCCAAATCCCCAATCCCAAACCCAGATCCCAAATCCCCAATCCCCAAATCCCCAATCCCCAATCCCAGATCCCAAATCCCCAATCCCCAATCCCCAATCCCCAATCCCCAATCCCCAATTCCCAAATCCCCAATCCCCAATCCCAAATCCCCAAATCCCAAATCCCCAATCCCCAATCCCATATCCCGTATCCCAAATCCCCAATCCCAGATCCCAAACCCCAAATCCCAAACCCCAAATCCCCAAATCCCCAAATCCCCAATCCCAGATCCCAAATCCCCAAATCCCACCCCCCACACCCCAGTGTGTCCCTTTCATTCCCGAATCCCAACCCCCAAATCCCCAAATCCCAAACCCCAAATCCCCAATCCCAAATCCCCAAATCCCAAATCCCCAAATCCCAAACTCCAAATCCCAAACCCAATCCCCAAATCCCCAATCCCCAAATCCCCAATCCCAAATCCCAAATCCCCAACCCCAAATCCCAAATCCCCAAATCCCAAACCCCCAATCCCAAATCCCAAATCCAAATCCCCAATCCCCAAATCCCAAATCCCCAAATCCCAAATCCCAAACCCCAAATCCCCAAATCCCAAATCCCCAAATCCCAAACCCCAAATCCCCAAATCCCCAAATCCCCAAATCCCCAAATCCCAGATCCCAAATCCCCAATCCGAAATCCCCAATCCCAAATCCCCAAATCCCCAAATTCCAAATCCCAGATCCCAAATCCCAGATCCCAAATCCCCAAATTCCAAATCCCAGATCCCAAATCCCAGATCCCAAATCCCCAAATCCCCAAATCCCCAATCCCAAATCCCCAAATCCCCAAATCCCCAAATCCCCAAATCCCCAAATCCCCAATCCCAAATCCCCAAATCCCCAAATCCCCAAATCCCCAATCCCAGATCCCAAATCCCCAAATCCCAATCCCAAATCCTGTTGTTTTCCCATTGTATTTCCCGTTGTTTTTCCCGCTGTTGTCATTCCCAGCATGCCCTGTCCCATATCCCATACCCCAAATTCCCGTTGTTATCCCGTTGTTGACCCCAAATCCCATTGTTATCCCGTTGTTTTCCTGTTGTTTTCCCATTGTATTTCCCGCTGTTGTCATTCCCAGCATGCCCTGTTCCATATCCCATACCCCATTATCCCATTGTTATCCCGTTGTTATCCCATTGTTTTTCCCATTGTTATCCCATTGTTTTCCCGTTGTTTTCCCGTTGTTTTTCCCGGTGTTTTCCCATTGTTGTTTTCCCGCTGTTGTCGTTCCCAGCATGCCCTGTCTCATATCCCATACCCCGTTATCCCGGTGTTTTCCCGTTGTTTTCCCATTGTTTTCCCGGTGTTTTTCCCGTTGTTTTCCCGTTGTTATCTCATTGCTATCTCATTGTTTTCCCGGTGTTTTCCCGGTGTTTTCCCATTGTTTTCCCATTGTATTTCCCGCTGTTGTCATTCCCAGCATGCCGTGTCCCATATCCCATACCCCATATCCCATTGTTATCCCATTGTTGTTATCCCATTGCTTTTCCCATTGTTATCCAGTTGTTTTCCCCTTGTTTTCCCATTGTTATCCCGTTGTTATCTCATTGTTATCCTGGTGTTATCCCGTTGTTTCCCCATTGTTTTTCCCGTTGTTTTCCTGTTGTTTTCCCATTGTTGTTTTCCCGCTGTTGTCGTTCCCAGCATGCCCTGTCCCATATCCCATACCCCGTTATCCTGGTGTTTTCCTGTTGTTTTCCCGTTGTTTTCCTGTTGTTTTCCCGTTGTTTTCCTGTTGTTATCTCATTGTTATCCCATTGTTTTCCCATTGTTTCCACATTGTTGTTTTCCCGTTGTTTTCCCATTGTTATCTCATCTTTTTCCCATTGTTTTCCCGGTGTTTTCCCGGTGTTTTCCTGTTGTTATCTCATTGTTCTCTCATTGCTATCTCATTGTTATCCTGGTGTTTTCCCGTTGTTTTCCCATTGTTTTCCCGTTGTTTTTCCCATTGTGTTCCCATTGTTATCTTATTGTTATCCCATTGTTTTCCCATTGTTGTTTTCCCGTTGTTATCTCATTGTTTTCCCCTTGTTTTCCCGGTGTTTTCCCGGTGTTATCCCATTGTTTTCCTGTTGTTTTCCCATTGTTTTCCCGTTGTTTTCCCATTGTTTTCCCGTTGTTTTCCCGGTGTTTTCCCATTGTATTTCCCGCTGTTGTTGTTCCCAGCATGCCCTGTCCCATACCCCATACCCCAAATCCCGTTGTTTTTCCCGTTGTTTTCCCGTTGTTTTCCCGTTGTTATCTCATTGTTATCCCATTGTTTTCCCATTGTTGTTTTCCCATTGTTTTCCCGCTGTTGTCGTTCCCAGCATGCCCTGTCCCATATCCCATACCCCATATCCCATTATCCCATTGTTTTTCCCATTGTTTTCCCGTTGTTTTCCCGTTGTTTTCCCGGTGTTTTCCCATTGTATTTCCCGCTGTTGTTGTTCCCAGCATGCCCTGTCCCATACCCCATACCCCAAATCCGTTGTTTTTCCCGTTGTTTTTCCCGTTGTTTTCCCGTTGTTTTCCCGTTGTTATCTCATTGTTATCCCATTGTTTTCCCATTGTTGTTTTCCCATTGTTTTCCCATTGTATTTCCCGCTGTTGTCGTTCCAGCATGCCCTGTCCCATATCCCATACCCCATATCCTGTTATCCCATTGTTTTCCCGCTGTTTTCCCATTGTTTTCCCATTGTTATCCCATTGTTTTCCCGTTGTTATCCCATTGTTTTCCCATTGTTTTCCCATTGTTTTCCCGCTGTTTTCCCATTGTTTTCCCGTTGTTATCCCATTGTTTTCCCGTTGTTATCCCGTTGTTTTCCCAGTGTTTTCCCGTTGTTTTTCCCGTTGTTTTCCCATTGTTATCCCATTGTTATCCCGTTGTTTTCCCGGTGTTTTCCCGGTGTTTTCCCGCTGTTTTCCCATTGTATTTCCCGCTGTTGTCGTTCCCAGCATGCCGGTGCAGGTGGAGGACGCCACGTCCTCGGCCAGCGTCACCCTGAGGGTGCAGCCCCACATCACCATCGGCACCCTCAAGGAACAGGTACGGGGACACCTGGGGACACCTGGGGACACCTGGGGACATCTGGGGGGACACCTGGGGATGCCTGGGGACATCTGGGGGGACATGGAGACAGCTGGGAACACACCTGGGGACACACCTGGGGGGACATGGGGACACCTGGACACACCTGGGGACACCTGGGGACATCTGGGGACACCTGGGGGGACATGGGGACACCTGGACACACCTGGGGACAGCTGGGGACACCTGGGAGGACATGGGGACACACCTGGGGACACCTGGGGGGGACACCTGGGGACATCTGGGGACACCTGGGGACACACCTGGGGACACCTGGGGACAGCTGGGGACACACCTGGACACACCTGGGGACAGCTGGGGACACACCTGGGTCACACCTGGGGACACCTGGACACACCTGGGGTCACACCTGGGGACACCTGGGGACACCTGGGGGTCAGCAGGGTCACCTGGGATCACTTGGGGTCACTGTGGGGTCACCTGGGGTCACACCTGGGGTCACCTGGGGTCACACCTGGGGTCACCTGGAGGTCAGCAGGGTCACCTGGGGGGGGTCACACCTGAGGTCACTGGGGTCACCTGGGGGTCACCTGAGGTCACCTGGGGTCACCTGGGGTCACTGGGGTCACACCTGGGGTCACTGGGGTCACCTGGGGGTCAGTGGGGTCACCTGAGGTCACCTGGGGTCACCTGGGGTCACACCTGGGGGTCACCTGGGGGTCACTGGGGTCACCTGGGGTCACCTGGGGGTCACCTGGGTTCCGTGTGGGATTTGCCCCGGGCTCTCCCCAGGGTCTCCTCAGGATTTCCCGGGGATTTGGGTCTGGGGGCTCCCCTGGGATCTCCCCCAGCCCCTCCCCAGGTCTCTGTCCCCCAGGGTGTGTCCCCAGGTGTGTCCCCCAGGTGTGTCCCCAGGTGTGTCCCCAGGTGTGTCCCCCAGGTGTGTCCCCAGGTGTGTCCCCAGGTGTGTCCCCCAGGTGTGTCCCCCAGGTGTGTCCCCAGGTGTGTCCCCAGGTGTGTCCCCAGCCCCCCCATGTCTGTCTGTCCCCCCAGGTGTACCTGGAGCTGGGGTTCCCCCCAGGTGTGTCCCCAGCCCCCCCAGGTGTACCCCAAGCCCCCAATGTCTGTCTGTCTGTCCCCAGGTGTACCTGGAGCTGGGGTTCCCCTCAGGTGTCCCCAGGTGTCCCCAATGTCCGTCTGTCCCCCAGGTGTACCTGGAGCTGGGGTTCCCATCCAGGTGTGTCCCCAGGTGTACCCCAAGCCCCCAATGTCTGTCTGTCTGTCCCAGGTGTACCTGGAGCTGGGGTTCCCCCCAGGTGTCCCCAATGTCCGTCTGTCCCCCCCAGGTGTACCTGGAGCTGGGGTTCCCCTCAGGTGTCTCCAGCCCCCCCAGGTGTGTCCCCAGGTGTCCCCAGGTGTACCCCAATGTCTGTCTGTCCCCCCAGGTGTACCTGGAGCTGGGGTTCCCCTCAGGTGTCCCCAGGTGTGTCCCCAGGTGTACCCCAAGCCCCCCATGTCTGTCTGTCTGTCCCCAGGTGTACCTGGAGCTGGGGTTCCCCTCAGGTGTCTCCAGCCCCCCCAGGTGTGTCCCCAGGTGTCCCCAGGTGTACCCCAATGTCCATCTGTCCCCCCAGGTGTACCTGGAGCTGGGGTTCCCCTCAGGTGTCCCCAGGTGTCCCCAATGTCCGTCTGTCCCCAGGTGTACCTGGAGCTGGGGTTCCCCCCCAGGTGTGTCCCCAGGTGTACCCCAAGCCCCCAATGTCTGTCTGTCTGTCCCCAGGTGTACCTGGAGCTGGGGTTCCCCCCAGGTGTCCCCCATGTCTGTCTGTCCCCTCAGGTGTACCTGGAGCTGGGGTTCCCCCCAGGTGTGTCCCCAGGGTGTCCCCAGGTGTGTCCCCAGGTGTCCCCCAGCCTCATTTCTGTCCCCCCCAGGTGTACCTGGAGCTGGGGTTCCCCCCTCAGCCCCCCCAGGTGTGTCCCCAGGTGTGTCCCCAGGTGTCCCCAGCCCCATTTCTCCCCCCAGGTGTACCTGGAGCTGGGGTTCCCCTCAGGTGTGTCCCCAGGTGTCCCCAGGTGTCCCCCAATGTCCGTCTGTCCCCCCAGGTGTACCTGGAGCTGGGGTTCCCCCCAGGTGTCCCCCCATGTCTGTCTGTCTGTCCCCAGGTGTACCTGGAGCTGGGGTTCCCCTCAGGTGTCCCCAGCCCCCCCAGGTGTCCCCAGGTGTCCCCCAGTGTCTGTCTGTCTGTCCCCAGGTGTACCTGGAGCTGGGGTTCCCCCCAGGTGTACCCCAAGCCCCCAATGTCCGTCTGTCTGTCCCTCAGGTGTACCTGGAGCTGGGGTTCCCCCCAGGTGTACCCCAAGCCCCCAGTGTCTGTCTGTCTGTCCCCAGGTGTACCTGGAGCTGGGGTTCCCCCCTCAGCCCCCCCAGGTGTCCCCAGCCCGCCAATGTCTGTCTGTCTGTCCCCCCCAGGTGTACCTGGAGCTGGGGTTCCCCTCAGGTGTCCCCAGCCCCCCCAGGTGTGTCCCCAGGTGTGTCCAGGTGTCCCCCATGTCTGTCTGTCTGTCCCCAGGTGTACCTGGAGCTGGGGTTCCCCCCAGGTGTGTCCCCAGGTGTCCCCAGGTGTCCCCAATGTCCGTCTGTCTGTCCCCAGGTGTACCTGGAGCTGGGGTTCCCCTCAGGTATCCCCAGCCCCCCCAGGTGTCCCCAGGTGTGTCCAGGTGTGTCCCCAATGTCCGTCTGTCCCCCCCAGGTGTACCTGGAGCTGGGGTTCCCGCCCCAGTCCCAGCGCTGGATCATCGGGCAGAGCCTTTGCCGGGACGGGCGCAGCCTCAGCTCCTACGGCATCCGGCACCACGGGGACCCCGCCTTCCTCTTCCTCACACCTGCGGCCTCACCTGACCCCCAGGGGCTGCTCAGGGCTCTGGGGATGGAACAGGAGTTACCTGGGACAGGTAACCTTCATCATCATCATCCTTATCATCATCATCCTGCTCCTGCTCCATCCTTATCCTCATCATCCTGCTCCATCCCTCATCATCCTCATCCTGCTCCTTCCTCTTCCTCCTGCCCGCGGCCGCACCTGACCCACAGGGGCTGCTCAGGGCACTGGGGATGGAACAGGAGTCCTACCCTCGGACCTGGGACAGGTAACCTTCATCATCATCATCCTTATCATCATCATCCTGCTCCATTCTCATCATCCTCATCCTGCTCCTTCCTCATCATCCTGCTCCTTCCTCTTCCTCACACCTGCGGCCGCACCTGACCCCCAGGGGCTGCTGAGAGCTCTGGGGATGGAACAGGAGTTACCTGGGACAGGTAACCTTCATCATCATCATCATCATCATCATCATCCTGCTCCTGCTCCATCCTTATCCTCATCATCCTGCTCCATCCTCTTCCTCCTGCCCGCGGCCGCACCTGACCCACAGGGGCTGCTCAGGGCTCTGGGGATGGAACAGGGGACACCTGGGACAGGTAACCTTCATCATCCTCATCATTCTCATCCTTATCATCCTGCTCCATCCTCATCATCCTGCTCCATCCTCATCATCCTGCTCCTTCCTCATCATCCTGCTCCTTCCTCATCATCCTGCTCCTTCCTCATCATCCTGCTCCTTCCTCTTCCTCCTGCCCGCGGGCCGCACCTGACCCACAGGGGCTGCTGAGAGCTCTGGGGATGGAACAGGAGTTACCTGGGACAGGTAACCTTCATCATCCTCATCATCCTTATCCTCATCATTCTCATCCTCATCCTGCTCCTTCCTCATCATCCTGCTCCTTCCTCTTCCTCCTGCCCGCGGCCTCACCTGACCCCCAGGGGCTGCTCAGGGCACTGGGGATGGAACAGGAGTTACCTGGGACAGGTATGGCTGCCTTCATCATCCTCATCATCATCACCCTTATCATCCTGCTCCATCCTCATCATCCTCATCCTGCTCCTTCCTCATCATCCCGCTCCTTCCTCTTCCTCCTGCCCACGGCCGCACCTGACCCCCAGGGGCTGCTCAGGGCTCTGGGATGGAACAGGAGTTACCTGGGACAGGTATGGCTGCCTTCATCATCCTCATCATCATCATCCTCATCCTGCTCCATCCTCATCCTGCTCCTTCCTCATCATCCTGCTACTTCCTCTTCCTCCTGCTCCTTCCTCTTCCTCCTGCCCGCGGCCGCACCTGACCCCCAGGGGCTGCTCAGGGCTCTGGGGATGGAACAGGGGACACCTGGGACAGGTAACCTTCATCATCCTCATCATCATCATCATCCTGCTCCATCCTCATCATCCTCATCCTGCTCCTTCCTCTTCCTCCTGCCCGCGGCCGCACCTGACCCACAGGGGCTGCTCAGGGCTCTGGGGATGGAACAGGAGTTACCTGGGACAGGTAACCTTCATCATCCTCACCATCATCATCATCCTGCTCCATCCTCATCATCATCCTGCTCCTTCCTCTTCCTCCTGCCCGCGGCCGCACCTGACCCACAGGGGCTGCTGAGAGCTCTGGGGATGGAACAGGAGTTACCTGGACAGGTAACCTTCATCGTCCTCATCATCATCACCCTTATCATCCTGCTCCATCCTCATCATCATCCTCATCCTGCTCCTTCCTCATCCTGCTCCTTCCTCTTCCTCCTGCCCGCGGCCGCACCTGACCCCCAGGGGCTGCTCAGGGCTCTGGGGATGGAACAGGGGACACCTGGGACAGGTAACCTTCATCATCCTCATCATCATCATCATCCTGCTCCATCCTCATCATCATCCTGCTCCTTCCTCTTCCTCCTGCCCGCGGCCTCACCTGACCCCCAGGGGCTGCTCAGGGCTCTGGGGATGGAACAGGAGTTACCTGGGACAGGTAACCTTCATCATCATCATCCTTATCATCATCATCCTGCTCCTGCTCCATCCTTATCCTCATCATCCTGCTCCATCCTCATCATCCTCATCCTGCTCCTTCCTCTTCCTCCTGCCCGCGGGCCGCACCTGACCCACAGGGGCTGCTGAGAGCTCTGGGGATGGAACAGGAGTTACCTGGGACAGGTAACCTTCATCATCCTCATCATCCTCATCATCATCATCCTTATCCTCATCCTTATCATCCTCATCCTCATCCTGCTCCTTCCTCTTCCTCCTGCCCGCGGCCTCACCTGACCCCCGCGGGCTGCTGAGAGCTCTGGGGATGGAACAGGAGTTACCTGGGACAGGTATGGCTGCCTTCATCATCCTCATCATCATCATCCTCATCCTGCTCCATCCTCATCATCCTCATCCTGCTCCTTCCTCATCATCCTGCTCCTTCCTCTTCCTCCTGCCCGCGGCCTCACCTGACCCCCAGGGGCTGCTGAGGGCACTGGGGCTGGAACAGGAGTTACCTGGGACAGGTAACCTTCATCATCCTCATCCTCATCATCCTGCTCCATCCTCGTCTTCCTCATCCCGCTCCCCCTGTGGGCAGCTGAGGGCCCTGGCCTGCTCAGGGTGGTGGGGCTGGAACCTGAGGAGTTACCTGGAGCAGGTATGGTTATCTGGCCTTCATCATCCTCGTCATCCTCATCCTTATCATCCTCATCCTCATCATCCTCATCTTCCTCATCCTGCTCCCCCTGCTGCTCCCTCCTCACCTGGCGCTGGGGCTGCTCAGGGCTGTGGGGCTGGAGTGTGAGGAGTTACCTGGAGCAGGTATGGCTGCCTGGCCTTCATCATCATCATCATCCTCATCTTTATCATCCTGCTGCTTCCTCATCATCCTCATCCTGCTCCATCTTCATCTTCCTCATCCTGCTGCTTCCTCATCATCTTCATCCTGCTCCCCGTTCCTCACCTGGCGCTCAGCCTGCTCTGGGGCTGGAACAGGGAGAGGGGGCACCTGGTGTAGGTGTGGTTATCTGGCCTTCATCATCCTCATCATCCTCATCGTCCTTATCATCCTCATCATCATCCTCATCATCCTGCTCCATCCTCGTCTTCCTCATCCCACTCCCCCTGTGGCCGGCTGAGGGCCCTGGGGCTGCTCAGGGCTGTGGGGCTGGAACAGGGAGAGGAGTTACCTGGAGCAGGTACGGCTGCCTGGCCTTCATCATCCTCATCCTCCTCATCCTCATCATCCTCATCCTCATCATCCTGCTCCATCTTCATCATCCTCATCCTGCTCCCCCTGCTGTTCCCTCCTCACCTGGTGCTGGGGCTGCTCAGGGCTGTGGGGCTGGAGCCTGAGGAGGTTACCTGGAGCAGGTTGGCTGCCTGGCCTTCATCAGCCTCATCATCCTGCTCCTTCTTCATCTTCATCCTGCTCCATCTTCATCTTCCTCATCATCCTCATCCTGCTCCCCCGTTCCTCTCCTGGCACTCAGGCCTGCTCCGGGCTGTGGGGCTGGAACAGGGAGAGGGGAAACCTGGTGGAGGTGTGGCTGCCTGGCCTTCGTCATCCTCATCATCCTCATCATCCTCATCCTCACCCTGCTCCTGTACTTTCCTTCCTCTCCTCCTGACCCATGTCCCCATTCCCCATCCCATTCCCATTCCCATTCCCCATTCCATTCCCATTCCCATTCCCATTCCCATGCCTTCCATTCCCATTCCCATGTCCCCATTCCCATTCCCTCCATTCCCATTCCTTCCCCCATTCCCATTCCCATTCCCATTCCCATTCCCATCCCATTCCATCCCATTCCCATTCCCCATTCCCCCATTCCCATTCCCATTCCCATTCCCTCCCATTCCATTCCCATTCCCATTCCATTCCCCCATTCCCATTCCATCCCCATTCCCATTCCCCATTTCCATTCCCATTCCCCATTCTTCCCATTCCCATTCCCATTCCCATTCCATTCCCATTCCCCATTCCCATCCCATTCCCATTCCCATTCCATGTCCCCCATTCCCATTCCATTCCCATTCCCCATTCCCTTCCCATTTCCAATTCCCCATTCCCATTCCCCATTCCCATTCCCATCCCCATTCCCATTCCCCCATTCCATTCCCATTCCCATTCCCATTCCCCATTCCCATTCCCATTCCCCATTCCCATTCCCCATTCCATTCCCATTCCCATTCCATCCATTCCCATTCCCATTCCCCCATTCCCATTCCCATTCCCATTCCCATTCCCCCATTCCCATTCCCATTCCAGCCCATTCCCATTCCATTCCCATTCCCATTCCCATTCCCATTCCATTCCCATTCCCATTCCCATTCCCATTCCCCCCATTCCCATTCCCCCATTCCCATTCCCATTCCCATTCCCCATTCCCATTCCCCCATTCCCATTCCATTCCCCATTCCCATTCCCATTCCCCCATTCCCATTCCATTCCCATTCCCATTCCCCATTCCCATTCCCCCATTCCCATTCCCCCATTCCCATTCCCATTCCCTCTTCCCCCATTCCCATTCCCATTCCCATTCCCATTCCCATTCCCATTCCCCATTCCCATTCCCATTCCCCCATTCCCATTCCCATTCCCATTCCCATTCCCATTCCCATTCCCCCATTCCCATTCCCATTCCCATTCCCATTCCCATTCCCATTCCCATTCCCCCATTCCCATTCCCCATACCCATTCCCATTCCCATTCCCCATTCCCATTCCCCATTCCCATTCCCATCCCATTCCCATTCCCCCATTCCCATTCCCATTCCCATTCCCCCATTCCCATTCCATCCATTCCCCCATTCCCATTCCCATTCCATTCCCCATTCCCATTCCATTCCATTCCCATTCCCATTCCCATTCCCCCATTCCCATTCCCCATTCCCATTCCCATTCCCCCATTCCCATTCCCATTCCCATTCCCCCATTCCATTCCCATCCCATTCCCATTCCCCCATTCCCATTCCCATTCCCATTCCCCCATTCCCATTCCCATCATTCCCATTCCCCCATTCCCATTCCCCATTCCATTCCCATTCCCATTCCCCCATTCCCATTCCCCATTCCCATTCCCATTCCCCCATTCCCATTCCCATTCCCATTCCATTCCCCATTCCCATTCCCCCATTCCCATTCCCCCATTCCCATTCCCCCATTCCATCCATTCCCATTCCATTCCCTTCCCTCCCATTCCCATTCCCCCATTCCCATTCCCATTCCCCCATTCCCATTCCCCCATTCCCATTCCCATTCCCATTCCCATTCCCCCATTCCCATTCCCATTCCCCCATTCCCAGTCCCATTCCCATCCATTCCCCCATTCCCCATGTCCCATTCCCATTCCCATTCCCATTCCCATTCCCATTCCCCATTCCCATTCCCATTCCCATTCCCCCATTCCCATTCCCATTCCCATTCCCATTCCCCCATTCCCATTCCATTCCCATTCCCATTCCCATTCCCATTCCATTCCATTCCCCCATTCCCATTCCATTCCCATTCCCATTCCCATTCCCCATTCCCATTCCCCATTCCCATTCCCATTCCCCATTCCCATTCCCCCATTCCCATTCCCATTCCCATTCCCATTCCCATTCCCCATTCCCATTCCCATTCCCCATTCCCATTCCCATTCCCATTCCCATTCCCCCATTCCCATTCCATTCCCATTCCCATTCCCATTCCCATTCCCATTCCCATTCCCCCATTCCCATTCCCCATTCCCCCATTCCCATTCCCATTCCCCCATTCCCATTCCCCCATTCCCATTCCCATTCCCGTCCCCATTCCCATTCCCCATTCCCATTCCCATTCCCCATTCCCATTCCCATTCCCATTCCCATTCCCATTCCCATTCCATTCCCCATTCCCATTCCCCATTCCCATTCCCATTCCCATTCCCATTCCCATTCCCATTCCCGTCCCCATTCCCATTCCCCCATTCCCATTCCCATTCCCATTCCCATTCCCATTCCCCATTCCATTCCCATTCCCATTCCCATTCCATTCCCCCATTCCCATTCCCCCATTCCCCCATTCCCATTCCCCATTCCCCCATTCCCATTCCCCCATTCCCATTCCCATTCCCGTCCCATTCCATTCCCCCATTCCCATTCCCATTCCCCCATTCCCATTCCCATTCCCATTCCCCCATTCCCATTCCCCCATCCCATTCCCATTCCCATTCCCATTCCCCCATTCCCATTCCCCATTCCCATTCCCCCATTCCCATTCCCATTCCCATTCCCATTCCCATTCCCCCATTCCCATTCCCATTCCCATTCCCATTCCCCATTCCCATTCCCATTCCCCCATTCCCATTCCCCATTCCCATTCCCCATTCCCATTCCCATTCCCCCATTCCCCATTCCCATTCCCCCATTCCCATTCCCCATCCCATTCCCATTCCCATTCCCATTCCCATCCCATTCCCATTCCATTCCCCCATTCCCATTCCCCATTCCCATTCCCATTCCCATTCCCATTCCCCATTCCCATTCCCATTCCCATTCCCATTCCCATTCCCATTCCCCCATTCCCATTCCCATTCCCCCATTCCCATTCCCATTCCCATTCCCCATTCCCCATTCCCATTCCCATTCCCCCATTCCCATTCCCCCATTCCCATTCCCATTCCCCCATTCCATTCCCATTCCCCCATTCCCATTCCCCCATTCCCCCATTCCCATTCCCATTCCCCATTCCCATTCCCCCATTCCCATTCCCCATTCCCATTCCCCCATTCCCATTCCCATTCCCATTCCCCATTCCCATTCCCATTCCCCCATTCCCATTCCCCCATTCCCATTCCCATTCCCCCATTCCCATTCCCCCATTCCCATTCCCCATTCCCATTCCCCCATTCCCATTCCCATTCCCCATTCCCATTCCCCCATTCCCATTCCCATTCCCATTCCCATTCCCCCATTCCCATTCCCCCATTCCCATTCCCATTCCCATTCCCTCCATTCCCATTCCATTCCCCCATTCCCATTCCCCCATTCCCATTCCCCATTCCCATTCCCCCATTCCCATTCCCATTCCCATTCCCATTCCCCATTCCCATTCCCATTCCCATTCCCATTCCCATTCCCCATTCCCATTCCCCCATTCCCATTCCCCCATTCCCATTCCCATTCCCATTCCCCATTCCCATTCCCATTCCCCCATTCCCATTCCCCCATTCCCATTCCCATTCCCATTCCATTCCCATTCCCATTCCATTCCCATTCCCCCATTCCCATTCCCCATTCCCATTCCCATTCCCATTCCCCATTCCATTCCCCCATTCCCATTCCCATTCCCCCATTCCCATTCCCATTCCTCCATTCCCATTCCCATTCCCCCATTCCCATTCCCATTCCCATTCCCATTCCCATTCCCCCATTCCCATTCCCATTCCCCCATTCCCCATTCCCATTCCCCCCATTCCCTATTACCTCCCATTCCCATTCCCATTCCCCCATTCCCATTCCCATTCCCATTCCCATTCCCATTCCCCCATTCCATTCCCATTCCCATTCCCATTCCCATTCCCATTCCCATTCCCATTCCCATTCCCATTCCCCCATTCTCCCATTCCCATTCCCTTCCCATTCCCATTCCCCCATTCCCATTCCCCATTCCCATTCCCATTCCCCCATTCCCATTCCCCCATTCCCATTCCCCATTCCCATTCCCATTCCCATTCCTCCCATTCCCATTCCCATTCCCCCATTCCCATTCCCATTCCCATTCCCATTCCCATTCCCATTCCCATTCCCATTCCCATTCCCCCATTCCCATTCCCATTCCCCCATTCCCATTCCCATTCCCATTCCCATTCCCCCATTCCCATTCCCATTCCCATTCCCATTCCCATTCCCATTCCCATTCCCCCCATTCCCATTCCCTCCCATTCCCATTCCCATTCCCATTCCCATTCCCATTCCCCATTCCCATTCCCCCATTCCCATTCCCATCCCATTCCCATTCCCATTCCCCCCATTCCCATTCCCATTCCCATTCCCCATTCCCATTCCCCCATTCCCATTCCCCATTCCCATTCCCATTCCCCCATTCCCATTCCCCCATTCCCATTCCCATTCCATTCCCATTCCCATTCCCATTCCCTCCATTCCCATTCCCATTCCCCCATTCCCATTCCCCCATTCCCATTCCCATTCCCATTCCCATTCCCATTCCCATTCCCATTCCCATTCCCCCATTCCCATTCCCCCATTCCCATTCCCATTCCCATTCCCATTCCCATTCCCATTCCCATTCCCCTCCCATTCCCATTCCCCCATTCCCATTCCCATTCCCATTCCCATTCCCATTCCCATTCCCATTCCCTCCATTCCCATTCCCCCATTCCCATTCCCATTCCCATTCCCATTCCCTCCCATTCCCATTCCCCCATTCCCATTCCCATTCCCCCATTCCCATTCCCCCATTCCATTCCCATTCCCATTCCCCCATTCCCATTCCCCCATTCCCATTCCCATTCCCCATTCCCATTCCCCCATTCCCATTCCCATTCCCATTCCCATTCCCATTCCCATTCCATTCCCATTCCCCCATTCCCATTCCCCCATTCCCATTCCCATTCCCCCATTCCCATTCCCCCATTCCCATTCCCATTCCCATTCCCCCATTCCCATTCCCCCATTCCCATTCCCATTCCCATTCCCATTCCCATTCCCATTCCCATTCCCATTCCCATTCCCCCATTCCCATTCCCATTCCCCCCATTCCCATTCCCCCATTCCCATTCCCATTCCCATTC